>OZ035954.1:374864-875373 GCA_964034955.1 Orchesella flavescens
CTGACATGAAGATGGTTTCCTCTATTTTTCTATACCTCCATAAAAAGTGTATTTTATATGAGGCTGAATATCCTCAATTTTAATTTTTAACTCCATAAAAAGTGTATGTGACATGAGGCTGAATATCCTCAATTTTATACTTTGAGGCTAAATATCCTCCATTTATATTGTTTGAGGCTAACCTGCCTATGAGGCTAAATGTCCTCAATTTTTATTTTTAACTCCAAAAGGACTGTATATAACATCTGGAGGAACCTTTATTGTTTCAATTTTTTAACTCCATAAAAATGTTTTTATCTCCATAAAAATTGTATATTACATATGGAGGGATTCCCTCATTTTTTAATTTTTCCCTCCAGAAAAATAATATTTTGCCCTCCATAAAAATTATATTTTTACCTCCATAAAAATAATATTTTGCCCTCCATAAAAATATTTTGCCCTCCATAAAAAATATATTGTTACCTCCATAAAAAGTATAATTTACATATGGAGGAATTTGTTTTTTCTATATTTTTAGCTCCATAAAAGTGTATTTTACATGAGGCTGAATTTCCTCATTTATAATTTTTAACTCCAAAAGGAGTGTGTTATAATATTAACTCCAAAAGGAGTGTACTTAACATGAGGCTGAATATCCTCAATTTTTATTTTTAACTCCAAAAGGACTGTACTTGACATATGGAGGAATATCCTCAATTTTTATTTTTAACTCCAAAAGGACTGTACTTGACATATGGAGGAATATCCTCAATTTTAATTTTTAACTCCATAAAAAGTGTACATAACATATGGAGGATTTATGTTTTTTTGATGTTTTTAACTCCAAAAGGAGTGTATTTAAAATGAGGCTGAATTTCCTCATTTATAAGTTTTAACTCCAAAAGTACTGTATTTTACATGAGGCTGAATATCCTCAATTTCTATTCTTGGAGGCTGAAAAGATTATGAGGCTGAATGTCCTCATTTTTTATTCTTGGAGGCTGAAAAGATTATGAGGCTGAAAAGATTATGAGGCTGAATGTCCTCAACTCTTTCTTTGAGGCTACATTGCCTATGAGGCTGAATATCCTCACTTTTTGTTTTTTGAGGCTAAAAAGCCTATGAGGCTGAATATCCTCAATTTTTGTTCGTGGAGGCTGAAAAGCCTATGAGGCTGAATGTCCTCATTTTTTATTTTTTGAGGCTAGTTGCCTATGAGGCTGAATGTCCTCAACCTTCAATTTTCACCTCCATAAAAAGTGTATATTACATATGGAGGAATTTATGTTGTTTTATCTTTTTACTCCATAAAAAGTGTTTTTTTTACATGTGGAGGAATGTTTCCTTTGTATATTTTTTCCTCCATAAAAATTATATTGTTACATATATAAAAAGTATATTTTTACCTCCATAACAATAATATTTTGCCCTCCATAAAAAGTATTTTTTTACCTCCATAAAAAGGAATATTACATATGGAGGAACTTCTATTTTTTATGTTTCCCTCCATAAAAGGTATGTATAAAGTATGGAAGAATGTGTATTTTTTCCCCTCCATAAAAAAAGTTTTTAGATGTGGAGGAATATTGGTTTTATAAATATTTTCCCCTCCATAAAAAGTGTATATTATACATGGAGGAATATCCTCAATTTTAATTTTTACCTCCATAAAAAAATGTATTTTATACATGGAGGAATATCCCCAACCCCTATTTCTAACTCCAAAAGTACTGTAGTTTACATGAGGCTGAAAATCCTCAATTTTTATTCTTGGAGGCTGAAAAGATTATGAGGCTGAAAATCCTCAATTTTTATTCTTGGAGGCTGAAAAGATTATGAGGCTGAAAATCCTCAATTTTTATTCTTGGAGGCTGAAAAGATTATGAGGCTGAAAATCCTCAATTTTTATTCTTGGAGGCTGAAAAGATTATGAGGCTGAAAATCCTCAATTTTTATTTTTTGAGGCTGAAAAGCCTATGAGGCTGAAAATCCTCAATTTTATTTTTTGAGGCTGAATTCCTCAATTTTTATTCTTGGAGGCTGAAAAGATTATGAGGCTAAATTCATCAATTTTTATTTTTTGAATCTGAAAAGATTATGAGGCTGAATTCCTCAATTTTTATTCTTGGAGGCTGAAAATATTATGAGGCTGAATGTCCTCATTTTTTATTCTTGGATGCTGAAAAGCCTATGAGGCTGAATGTCCTCAATTTTTATTTTTTGAGGCTGAAAAGATTATGAGGCTGAATATCCTCAATTTTTGTTTTTTGAGGCTAAAGCCCAACCTTTGTTTTTATAATGCTTTTTTTGGAGGAAGTCTTTTGGAGGATGAAGTTTGCTCCTCCATAAAAAAATTAAAAATACATGTAAACTTTAAACCTAAATATCTCCGTTTCCTTGATAGCTAGCGAAAAGTGCCCTTGGACACTATTGATCAGTATTCAATTACCTTTCGAATGAGCTATTAATCAAGGAAATTGGAGCACTCAAAAATCTGGCGTTAAATTGGAAGTCCGGCCCTAAACCTAACCAACCAAAATAGAAAAGGGTAATGAAACTAGAATCACAACCCTAACTAGGGATTCTTTATACATAACGAATCCACCACCAAATGCCAAAATTATTTGTGGTGGTAACAGCACTGTTCTCAAGCCGGATTATGAGGTCGGTACGCGATTCATAAAACCCCTATGTTATTGCTACATTGAAAATATAAACCTACCCACTGTATTTTTTTCTCATACTCCATGTCCAAAGGGTGATTCCATTCACCAAATTTATCGAATTCCTGCTGTATTGTCCCATCATGACGTAAAGATTCCCAGTGGATATGAATTTTTAAATGTAGATTTTGTCAAAATTGGCAACTTTTCAATCAAGCCTACTTTGAGTTCTTTCAATTATGTAGGATTCGAATCAAAATCTTACCACATACAATTAGATTACAATAAACTGCAAGTTTTCTATAACGCCATGGTTTCGTTTTTGCTCGTTTTCCTATTATATCCCCATTGTAGGAAATATATGCGTTGGGACAATCCACATATTTCAGCACCAGCTTTAAGCAAAGAGCCAAGTGCACAAGAAATGACGTTAATATAAATATATTAATATAATTCCTGATCTATTGCATTTTCACAATGTTTTTGATAGTCTGTCAGGTATTTTGGATGTAGAGTAATTCGCACGGGATGCCTACAACGTAAAAATTAGTTTTTTCCTCCTCGTCATCAATCTCTATTTCTTTCATATCCCACAAATAATAGATTAGTTGGTGACAAACCACAAGCTAGATATCAAGCATATGTTAGGAATTCTTACATACCAACGACGAATAGACATGTGCAAAAATTATTAGAGTGAACACTAAATCTTTCGAAATTACATAGCACGTACGTAGTGATCCATATAATCGCCAGTAACTCGCTATTCTGACCATCTCTATTAAAGCTTACTAACCCACCCAATCTAGTAGTGTCGGATAATTTAAACGACCAACTTGGTGCTATACTACCCACATGTAGCCCATTCCCATGACCTGCTGACTTTTTTAATCCTGTCATACAAATCCTGTTCACACCCATCTCCCATAATTATTCATTTTCATCCCAATGCATTTCCCTACGCCTGCTAGCAATTTAAGTCAAGATATATCATGTCCGGATGATAATGAAGACATTACCACGGATCAACATTCAACAAAATATAAGACATCTTCTGTATTTGAAAATGAATCCTGAGCACTTGAGGTACTGCTTCTGAAACCCTTTTGAATGACTAAAGTTAATTCAGAATTTCATTACAGTGCATCATTCTTCAACAACATCAATAAAAGTAACTACTTCTTCAGCAAGGTTGCAGTTTCAATGACAATCTGAAATCAACCCATCCTAAATTTGTGTACGTGTTTTCACCAACGTATTGCGCATTGATTATAATTGCAATCAAGTCACTTAATTTATAATAAGGATTAAACACGACGATAAAACTCTTACACATTATAAAGTTGGATTTATTTGCCTTTTTTCAGCTACCATCTAACAGGCAGATTCCACATTTATTAACCTAGCCGGTATAAAAACATGATCGCAATGAACCACCAAGGTGAAAATGTGGCCATACTGTCAACCATTCAACTACTTCCGGATTTCAACAACAATTTTAGTTTGACTCCCACACAGCATTCACTCTATGAAATTGCAATTCTCCTACCTGGCCTAGGTGACCTACCACCCGGTGCTGCCAACGACCTCATGTCAAAAATTGCCCAATTCAAACAATTATGGCAGTCTCTAGACCTCATAACGAATCACCCTGATGTATTTTACCTTGAAATGCCCATTGATTTACACTACTTTTATTCCAGTAACTGTCAGCTATTCTTACGCCTGCGAAACGTAAGTAACTTATTGAACACTGTCATGTCATCAAAATCTAGTTTAAAATATATGAAATGTTATGACAATGTTTTACTGATATTATCTCATTTGGCAATAGAGATATTAAACATTTCACCAGACACATTGGTTCATCATTTCCTTACCAGCACCATCCTATAAAATGTAGTCATTAATTGTAATAACACTAAGATGTAATAATAAAAATAATTATAGTACTAATAATAATAATAATATGCTTTAAGTGTCTAGCTTTAAGAATAATTGTAGAGTCGATACACATTGATACATTTATTTGCGTGTTCAATTAAAAGCAGATTGTTATTTGTTTCTTTGAAAATAAATTATTAATCTCAACTCTTTACCCTTTTCCATTTGTAAATGTACTCGTGATTAAATTTTTTTTACATCATTCCGCTCCCCCATTCTGATATTTTTTTAACGAATTGATGGCTATTACATTAAGCATATTCAGCTCCTTGCATTTTCTACGTCTTTTGCCTTTACCCAACAAAAACTCACAGGACATTGCCCTCACCAGAGCCTCTGATGAACTCATTTCTACATGACGGCCACAAATTGGGAAAACCTAACCCATGTCCGAAACTTATTTGATAGTAGTATTTTTTTAACAATTCTCCTATGACTAATTGCCAACTGTTATTTACAAAAGAGGGAGAGTTCTTTATTCTGTACTAACAACGTCTTTTTCCTTTTACCACCTGCTATCACACACAAGCATTAGTGTATTGTTTTGATACTGGACTTGGTTATATGCATTAATTCAGCGTGCGTGTTACAAAAAGTACTCTATTGAGAGACTAAATCAAGTGTACATTTACGCATTTGACCAACTTTTATTACCTCATCAATGAATTATAAATGTGATTACATCCTATTATTATGCAGCTGAATACAATGAACAACAAGTTTTAATAGAAATTTGAATAGAAATAATAAAAGTTTTCTCCAAACATTCACCCGCTCATTTTTCAATTTTCATCCAACTTTTATTTTGTCTAACAGACTTCTTTAATCGATTTCTTTAATAGTAATGGCATGGACTGTTTTTATTGCAAATGTAGATAGATAAAAATGCACCATGGAGATTTTCAAAGGGATCCAGCAACTCAGCAATATGAAGGCAATATTAAGCATTACACATATTTTTTTTAAACATGTTTATTCATATACCTGACAACATTTGCTACTTATAACTTTATTCTCATTATTACCATTAAACTAAATTACATACTACCTACAATGTACATGCACTTTCAGGTATTATTACTACATACAACTAGCACGTAACGTTGTGTTATTGAGGTTGATCGCTTCGCAAATTTACAATGTCGCTGTACCTGTTCGTGTCAAAGTACCATACTACAGGTTCTGCATTTGTCTGCTGGTCTTGAGGTTGTGCTGACTCTTGGGTACCAGCTGGTTCGTAATAGTCTGGTTCAAAAACTACTGTCCCAAAAGCTGCTGGGTCAAAAGCTGCTGGGTCAAAAGATAAAGAACTGTTTTGAGGCAACGTAACTTCTGCTGCTTTTATTCCGACTACAAAGCCAGTTGTTCTGTAAGCACCTGCTGGAGCAAAGGCTTCTTCCCGATAAGATTCATCTGTGTTCTCAGATTCAAAACATAATTCATATATGGGTGGGTCCCATTGATATTGTTTCAATCGGGGCTCAATTATATTGTAAAACGGAAGACTGGAACCTTTTTGTCCTATTATTAACCTGCGATCGAAGATCAATCAAAAGCAGGTTTTTTAGAATGGATCATAGTCTGTCTGTCCGTCCGTCCGTCCGTCCGTCTGTCCGTCTGTTCGCACGATAACTTTTACACCGTTGAAGATTTTCAAAAATTCTTTTTGCTAAACGATACCTTAGGTCAAGCTCTTGGCTAAGTTCTAAGATGAGCAAAATCGGTCAACGGTAACTGGGTCAAAGGTCAAGGTCAAAAAATTTTAATAGCAAAACATGGCTTATGATACATCAAAATGATGCTATTTTTCAAGAAAAACTCAACTATGCTAATATCAAAGTTCAGAAATGACCCCAGCGTGACCTATAAGTGATTAAAGGTCAATTTTTGAAAAAAATCTCAATAGCAGCCACAATTATGAAAATTTTCAAATCTTTTTTAAACCAATGAACTACTCAGACACAGCTTATGCTAACTTTATTCAGCATAAATGCTAGATCGCAGGTTACTATATATCTGCCTATTGTCAGGTTTATTATTTCTGCATACGCTTTCAACAGACGCAGAGTCGAATCTTGGTCCTTTGGCATGATATTGTTTGCGTACGAACGAGCCGCTATTTGAAAATCCAAATCTGGGATGACGCCTTCAATTATTCCAATAATAGGAGTTGGAAAAAGTCCGTTGCGGCGTCTAGAAATTGCTACAGCGTCAGAAAGGTTGATGGCGAAAATTACTGGGTATTTGCTGACAAGAGCATCTTCAATCTTGAAGGCCTTTGCAATGGGTTTTTGGCCTGGTGTAGCAAAAACATAGTAAAGTTCTTGATATTTCGTAGTAAACGGCTGTCGTTTGGTAACAAAGAGTAATCCGTACTTGTAAATCCATGCCTTCATGTTTCTCACGCTAGCTGCTTCCGACGACGACATGATTCACAAATTTCTGGAGACGCGCGAATGTTTTCGTAACTCTTGGAATTGAAAAAAATACTGCGAATATGTTTGCAATGGCTAATCCATTTATTCTGGTGCCTGGATTTGTGTGATCTAAGCAATATGTAACGTTCAGTTCTCAAGTAACACTGTGATTGCTAAAGTTTTATTAGGGCACTGGATAGTTTTAATACAGTAAGCAGAAATAGTAACAGTATTCCGTTTGTGTAATGACACGTATTAGTACTCTGAATGTTGAATGCTAGTATTATGAACGTTGATGAGGATACATATTAAATACAAACTAAGCAGCTACAGCACATGACAAACAGTTTCTTACGATACACAGCAAATGGAAATTACTTGTCACTATCATATACTTGCTACAACTACTTGATAACCTGATCTAACCTCCATCATTGTACCTGTTTAAGCATGGCTCTGAATTATGATTTATACAATTAGAAAAGACCTTTACAACATCTTGTTGCAAAGTAGGCCAAAAATAACCTCTGGAAATAATATCAAACATTTCTTTTACTGAATAAAAATGAAGCATTTCACATGCTTTGTATTCATCAAGAATACGTTTCTGAAGAACAGTCGGAATTACTAACAATAATCGATTATTTGAAATGTAATACAGAGTTAAATCACGAATAACAAAACCTGCGTTTGCTGCTTCAAATGTCTGCGACAGAATCTTTTGTGTCTGCAGACGACAAAGCTGGTCTAAATGTTGAAGCCCGCGAAACGTTACATGAAAATATTTTATAACGTCCTCCTGGGAAAAATTCACGCTAAAACTACCAAATGACTTTTTTTTTGTCAAAACGGTAGTATTTTATTTTAAAATTTGCCAAGGTCAATGTCCAAAAACAAATGTTTGGATTAGGAAACGAATAGTCATAGATTGGCAATTTCAACATAAAGTTGCAGTAAACCGATACAGGTAGAGACTGGAATAAATGTACAAACGACTTGACTGCGAAATATAACGAAAAAAATTGTCTTTCTACATGACGTAACTCACTTTTATTAAAAAAATACGAACTGTACAAAATAACATTGTCTTCATATGGAATAGTTTGTGCAACAAACGTGTTTACATGATTTTCGCCAAGTTCAATGAAAATGGACAATGGTAGATTAGGCTTTAAACGTGAAAGCTGATAACTTGATTTGATTTTTTGTTTCAGATACAGCAATGAATTTCTACAATTTTCATTCCATAACCTTGAAAAATTATCAGAATTTAATAATTTAAGGGGGTGCACAAGCATGGCAAAGTTTGGTATGAATGACCTAAATCTCTCAATCTCAACTAGAGATTTTGATAGGCTCTCATAAGACTCTGGTAAAGGGATATTATGAATAGTGTCGACACGAACTTTATATGGAATTCTTAAAGCCAGAGACGAGAATGCGATACCATTTATTACAATTTTGTCAAATGCCACTCGGCTAAATCCAACGTCAATGTACAAGTAGTTTTCCTCAGCTATGGAAAAAACTGAATAAAGATGATCCACGTGATCATGTGTAGAATTAGAAAATACAACTACTTGATTAGCAGAAACGTACAAATATTCAGCTTTGACTTGATTTCTAAAGATATGGTGTAGTTGTATTGGCAATTTTAGCAAAACTGAGTCTGGCTCGAAATATGATGGATTATGAATGCCCAACTTGAGACTGTGTGTGAATATCCAATACACTAAAAACATTTGTATGTCTAAACTGCTCAATTGTGAAGGCTACATTTTCGAGTGTGGCATTACAAGTGTGGCATTCAAAACTTTGATCGTTCATTTGTAGAAGAAGAACATGAGGAACGATGTCAAGGTGCCAGCAATACTCAGTGTGTTATTGCTGCCAACGAAGGAACGACTCGGAGATCGAAAGCAATTAAAAATAAAATTGACGAAACATTATCAGTGAAAGGAATTGATGGTCAATACTTTTGCATCAAATGTGGAGGGGGTTTACACGCGTGTGGCAATCGATGAACAGGAAACCAAATGCAAAGGTTGAAAAAGATGAGCGCATGGTTTAGTAAAACTAGTAACATTGAAATGGTTTAGTCGTGTATTATTTTAGCCACATTTTTTTAGCCAAACAGCAAGTACTAATTTTCTGTCCGAATTTATGACACTTTTTTTCTTTATCCAATTCGACATTAAACAAATTTGGTTGCAGGAGATTGCCTTAACCACATAGTTTATTCTCACCTTTCGATCAACCGTTGCTAATGTAACAAATTCTTTGTTAGCATTTTCATTTTCATCATGTCATCAATTTTTACTCCTGCCCTGTGATGAACCTCATACCATTTGCCATATTTGAAGTTACATTCTACCTGACATTCAAAGGAAAGATATTATACATTTGTATATTTGTACCGTTTTTGTTTTATCATTTGTACATATCCTTGTTATGTTTATCTTTCGGCATTCTTGCGCTAGATTCATAGACAGCGTTATAAGTGTTCGCACAGGGTTCACAGGCACCTCAGTCTGTTTATCATTTCCTTCCTTTTGCAGATTTCCACCCTCATAAAAGTTCCCAATACCATCCGCTCCTCTGCAACAGAATCATCAATTATAGGTCCTGCTGAATGTCATTAAAAGTAACACAAGATACCACGATTTTTTATTTATTTATTACAAACCGACAAAGTAAGTACAATTTTGAGAATATTACTTTTTTCCATTTATCAAGCCAACGTCAGATCAACAATAAACCCATTTTCTTTGCTCGGTTTCCTCAAATTTATCATTAGTCTCTCCATGACTAATATTCTTTCATGTAGGTAGAGCTTATTTTCCGATTTGACTAAGTAAGTAAGTAAGTAAGTATTTATTTGATCATTTTTTGCCATCATTCACGATCATTAAAGGTTTTACATTTTGCTCATCAAGAATAGAAGTTATAAGTAAAATTAAAATACGTTTCAGTTTACAGTATTCGTTTTCGTTAGTAGGTTCGTAGAAAGTTTCTTGTTTTCATAGCACTCATCCAAAATAGGCACATACACTCAATTTCCTCTACATTTACAGTATAAAACATTTCCTTTACAAAGTTTTCTCTACTTAGATTGACATTTCGTTTTATTTTATTTAAAATAACCCTACATGGGTTGTAGTGCTTACACGCACAGAAGATATGAAATACGTCCTCAACATCATTTTTGTTACATAGATCACAGTTTTGAAAGTTATTTTTTCGTGTACCATTTAAATCACAGGATTTCCTAATAGCTATGTAGTTTGTATCGGTGCGGAACTGGAAAAAGAGTCGTTTATACGTATAATTCATCGCTGAGTTTAGATACGCTTCAGTCCCCATTTTCCGTTTCAAGTATTTGTACTTGTCATTTGTCCGGGATTGCATAGTAATTACACATTCACTAGTCACAGATTGTCGTTGTCTTCTAACTATGCCCTTCACATCGTTGCTGTACCGGAGGTAGGACATCAGGTTTCGTACGGTTTGGATCTTTCGACTTGATAAAATATTATTGAGTTTTGCGACCCAGTTACTGGTGTTTCTCTCCTCTGATAGCTTCAGGGATCGCTCGAAACATGCTTTGACAAGGCTACCTGCAGGTTTTTTCTTGACGCGGAGTAGAAATTTTAAAAGGATATTTAAAAAGGCGGTCTCAATTGGTAACGCGTTGGTCTCTAAGAGGAGCTTCCATCGCGGGGTTTCGTTTGTTAAATAATACAATTTTCTGATAAACTTGTTCTGAAAGATTACAAGTTTTTCAATATAGTCTAGCCCCCAAACTTCTATGCCATAGAAGAGCACGGACCTGCAGAGGCTGTTGAAAAGTTTCTCCTGTAAGCTGAATTTATTTATTCTCCCCTTTGCGAGGAGTTGGAGTAGCTGATCCTGCGCCTGCTTTGCTTTCAAGAAAAACTTATCACACGCCTTTTCAAACTTTCCATTATATTGGAATGGGATTCCTAGGTAGGTGTACTCATTTACCGATTCGATTTTATCACTTCCCCAGAAGAAGTCTATTTTCCTAGTATTATAATGTTTTCTAAAAACAAGTACTTTGGTTTTGGCAAGATTAATTTTTAAATTGTGTTTCTCAAAGAATTCCTTCAAGGCATTTATCTTCTTCTGCAAGTCATTTGGACTCAGGGTGATGACAACAATATCGTCAGCGAAAAGAAGCATGTCGACATTGAAGTTTCCTATTAACACTGGGCTGGCACCGCTTGTCCTAACCAAATCTGTTACGTCATCTATAAACAGTGTGAAGAGCTTTGGACTTAGACTTTCACCTTGTAAAACTGATTTTTCAATCTTAAATCGTTTCGTAGAATTTCCACCATCCACTCTCACTTTTGCGTGCGCTAAACTGTATAACTGTTTCATAACTTGAATAAACTTACTGCTGACACCCTTTTTATGTAGCTTATCCCAAAGCAGGGAGTGCTCTACTGAATCAAAGGCTTGACTGAGATCTACAAAAAGGCAATACAGTTTCCCTTTCCTAAAGCGGAGCTGATTTTGTATTATCACATTTAAATTAAACGCCTGCTCAGCACATCCTGTCCCACTTTTGAATCCTGCTTGAAATTCGGATATCTTTTTATGTTTTTTGCACCATAAATTCAGTCGGTTCACAAGAAGCGAAGTAAACAGTTTGGTCACAGTGTTTATAAGCGAGATCGGGCGGTAGTTAGCCGGGTTATCAGGATCGCCCTTTTTAAATATGGGAACTATAACAATCTCTCCCCATGCATCCGGTATGGAATCGGGATTTTGATAAACTGTGTTAAATAAATTTAGCAGCTCGTTTTTTATTTTCATGTTCAAATTCTTCCACACTTCATTTCCTATACCATCCATCCCCGGAGCTTTACCTGAAGAAAGTTTCTTAATTGCAAGGCACAGCTCCAGCATACTGAAGTCTTTATCTAACATGTCATCTTTGATATCCACTTGAACTGGTTCGCTTTCACTGTAACTTGATTTAAAAACATTTTCAAAGTGCTCTTGCCACTTCTGGAGATCAATATTTCCGTACAATTTTTGGTTCGTTGATTTTCTAAACACGTTGAGGGCTGACCAGAAGGATTTAGAGTCGTTACATTTATTTATTTGATTTTGAACATTCATAAAGTAACTGGCCTTTTTCTCATGTATGAGATGAAGAAGGGACTTTTTTGCATTTAGCATTGCGTTCCTGCTTTTGGTGAAACTTTCCATGCACGTGAGGGGGTTACATTTTCTAAACAATTTAACACTTTTTCTGTACACATTTTTTGCAGCTTGCAGGGCTTTATCCTGCCACTGTGGGATGTTTACTGCTCCTCCAATCCTTATCTTCGTTTTCATTCCTGATTTAAATGCAGCTTGGTAAACTACACCACACAACTGGTCATAGGTTTTGGTCTCGACTTCTTCTCCTAGCTTGTATAAACACTGAAGGAACTTTAATTTGTATTTTTCTTCCCATCGTATTTTATTAGTGCATTTTTCTTCCGTGTTCTGTTTGTGGGTGCCTAAAAGTAGTTGAATTGGGTTATGATGTGACAGCTCACTATACAGAACATTAAATTCACTGACTGCATTTACAAGATTTTCACTTACTAAGCATAGGTCCACAACACTACTGCCATTTGCGTTTGTAAATGTATATTCCCCGTCTGAGTCTCCTCTCTTGGAGCCGTTGCATATCGCCATATCGGATAAGTTGCAAATTAATTGTTTCCCTCTGCTGTTTATTTGCTGGTCTTTACTGCTTCTATGTGTGTTGGCAAAGAGAGAGTTTCCAACACGGGCGTTCATATCACCAATTAGGATTTGCGGTTTGATATCACTACACACTGTAAAAAAGTTACTCAGCACTTCATTTGGCATTTGTGGAGACAGGTAGTTGAATAGAGTTTTTATATGAATATTTGTATTATTTACTTTTACCTCAACGAGAACTCCAAAATCGTACTTAGCGTGTGCTTTAATTTTAATGTTCTTGGTAATACCGATTAAAATACCTCCTTTGTGTCTCCCTTTGACGTGTTCCTTACTCGCATCTACAATTATAATTTGATATTTTGACTCAAGTCTTTGGAACCATGATGATGATTTGATTCTTTTTTCGTCGCACCAGGTTTCTGCTAGACAAAACACATCTACATTACAGTTAATCACATAGTCGATTTTTTCGAAACTGGTATTGCTGGTAAGACCGTCTGTGTTCCAATACATTATTTTACTGTTCCATTGAGCGTTTGCTTGTTGTCGTGAACGATGGCCGTGTCCCTATTGTGGGGTTATTTGTTGTGGAATTAGTTCGTTGTCTATTATTAAATGGATATTGCCGTCAATGTCAAGCCCGTTTTTGTTCCACAGAATTTTGACATTTTTATTCTTGTTGTCGGCTTTAGCCTTTTTTGCTTCTGATAGGAGTTGCTTCCGAATTGATCTTTGTTCTGGGGTCAGATCTTGGCTGAGGTAATACGGGTGGCCTAGTTTCTTCTTCTCCTTCCAAACCAGATCTCGCTCCCTTACCATAACAAACCTTATCTTCAGAAGTCTTGACTTGCCCTCCACCTTTTGACCGATTCGCTCAGCATTATCTATCACTGGTCCCAAGCCAAGTTTTTCTTTAAAAAATTCACAAACTTTTAAAGTTTCTGCTTCTCTACAGCTGTCCTCGTCCTCCTTGATTCCACTCAATATTAAATTGTTCGCAGTCACTTGATTGCGCAATTTGACGTTTTCGGCCTTGACATCTTCCACTTCTTTCTTTAGGGTCTTAACCTCACCACTCAGAGCACTTATGGAGCGCTTTTGACCTCTCACTGCTTTGGATAGAGACTTTAGCTCCTTCTGTACTGCTGGGATCATAGGTAGAAACATTCTGCATAATTCATTAGTAGTCATTGATTCAGTGTTTACTTCTTCTTGTTTTTCCTCCTCTTCTTCCTCTTGAGATTCATCTTCATCATCGTGGGTATCCATATCCGATTCCTCGTCAGTTCTTCTCATTCTTTTGTTTCCTTTTCTTTCTCCTACCATCTGATAGCTGCTTTTGCTAAAAGGATCCTTGTGTATATTCACAACAAAAGGGGAAATATTTTAAGGAGAAGGACCATTCATAAATATTTGAAAAATGCTCAACGTTTTATGTGGACTGAAGTGATCTTGCCTGTATGCAAGTCATATCAGTGTGCACTGCTACTGTTCCGTGCTATGTTTGTGTGTCAATGGGATGGTTAAGATATATTTTAGCGAGAGAACAGTATCAATGCACACCTACGACTTGATTTGAGGTCCTTTGCTTCCTTCTTTGTGAACAGCCCATATGTGATGCTAAGGTATATTTCACGAGCACCAAGTTGTTGTGAATGTGATGTTGACAAGAAAATAAAATTTTCGTTTGCTAAAGGTGATTTAAAACTACCAAAAAGTCAAGTTTTCACAGGTTTCTTGATATTGGTGTGAACTACAAAGTTTTCTTAATGTGAGGGCACTAGTTTCAATTTTTTTCTAGTCCAATTGATGTAGTTACAAAAAATCTAAAATTAAATGAGCGCAGCTAAATAAAATTACGTCCTCTCGTGACAGGTCCACATGATGCCCCTATTCCGATTTGACTAAACCATTTAATCGAGCATATTGCATATTGAGCCAAAGTTTTGAGCTACCTCAATATCCACCTTCAATCTATTCTGATGCGCCATCTTTTAATAATGATAATATGCGGAAAAACCTGGCTCGGTTGGTATTCTTGTAAGCAAGTATTATATTATTAAATTTTTATTAATTTTTATTAATTTATTCCACGACATTCCACAGAATATGAATTGGTATGTCATCCAGTTACATTCAATGGTTTGAATAACATCTTTTATTGGCTACACGATTGACTAATATTAGGTTATCAAATTCAAATCACACCAAATTCTATAGCATTAAATTACAGAAAATTTTAACATCTTTGCTGAGTTTATTTCCAATTTTTGATCCAGTTCCTGCTACTTCAATATCTGCGAGTGGATTATGCTTTTCTTCAATCGATTCACAATTACGATACGCCTCCATAAGATGACCAAATGAATATTTTCCAACAATAGCCAATGCAACGTCCTCAGTTAACCCGTCCATTAACATTAGGAAACGCACAAAACCATCTTTACACATAATGCTTTTTTTCTGAAACATCCAAGTACTGACATTATTATCCATTACACATTATATCATGGACTATTTTGTCACGTCTTACGTTTGGATTGTGCTTGCATGAGTAATCTTTAAAGTCACTAAAGAACATTAAATGGGCTTCCCTATCAGTTCCCGCATCCTTGAAATCATCTTTTTCCGACTTCCAGAAACCAATGTTTTTTTCTGTTTCCGAAATCACATAATTCAAACTGTAATCATCCATCTATACTTTGTTGTAATAAGCCATCTTTTTTGTTCCATTTACCTGATACTTTTCCGTCAACTCTTTCGTCGTTTCTGCCAAATACCTTAGCGTATCTCCAAATGAGCTTGTTTGTGTAACCGAAAACTTATCTCTGCTTTCCAAGTCTCTGATAACATTGCGAAGCAGCATTTCATTACGATTAGATGTACCATGACTTTCACGCAATTCAATCAAGTAAATGACATTTATTTTTGTCGCCTTAAGCCTTTGTCTTTGTTCTTCAAATCTCCCATCAGCTATACTATGAAGTAGATCGTCCCATCGTTTTCTTTCGACAACATATGGCAGTACTAAAGCATTGACGTTGTTTTGAACAACTTTTCCATTTTTATTCTTCGTTGAAATTTTTCGACACACCCAAGTAAAATCTCCAACGTTTAGTTGCTGAGAACTTGTTGAAATTTTAAATTTCTTTAACTCCAACTCCAATGAAGGTTCCGCTGAAATTTCTGGTACCATCATTTTTCTGGTAGTATCATTAAACAGATAAAATAAACCATGATTTATAATTTCATTCATCATTTTTGACTTCATCGTGCCAAATCAAGCTTTAAAAAACCATACCCAATCCTTTCATTAGAATCCAAAAACAACACAATTTCAAACTCTTCTGGTTTAAACAGAATATTTCCATTCGCATTGGTATCCTGCTCATTAGAGAAAATAATCGATTTAACACGATCTTCAGCCAGTCCTCTTCCTACTTCGGTGAGTGAGTACTCTGTAGGATATTCACCCCTTTCAAGAACGTATTTCTTTTTTACCAACCTGTGCATGCTCTTCCAACCAGATCTTTTCTCGGCAGCGCCTTTCATTCGTAACATTTGTATGCCACAATACAATTGAGCATCTTGTACGATTTCCGTCCTTGTCATAAAACATCTATAATGACTTCCTGCATCCTTGTCAATCATTGCAGCAAGAATAGCCCACTCACCAGACCGGTATGTAGGCCCGCGGGTTTTAGATGATGGGTATAATGCAACTCTATATTCCGTTGCCCGATTCCTGTATGCTTCCAGTTGATTAGTTTTTTCATCGCCATCATCGTCGTCGTCGCTCTTATAAAGAGGAGGACTCGATGTTTCAGTTGGGTATAATCCCTCTGCCTTCAATCTCTCGTCAATTTTATTGCAAATGTCTGGGTTAAAGTAAGTCAAATCTTTACAATCCGCGCCAGTTTCTAACCTTGTTGGATGAGCTTTCAATGTCTTTAGTGCCTTTGCGTATACAAGCCTCATTTTTGAGTCCAAGTTGGCAACTGCCTCATTTAACCATTCCCTTAACCAGCTTTCAAAGTGCGGATTTTAACAACTACTACTACTAATAGAAGTAGCCATCTGCAAAGCTAAAAAGTACTAGAAAAAGTACTCAAAATCAGAGGATAATGACGATCGCAACTTTGTTCACTAAATTGTATCACGTTACACGACTGAGTCTGAACATTGACTGAATCATTTTGTAATTGCACATCAGCTTTATTTATATTTATGACACAATAGTCACAAAATGGTTGTTAATACGATAACTTACAGACTTTTACTAAGATAGATTGCAATATATAAGTTGTTACCAATACCTTCCCACGAAACAATGTCGTTTGCATATCAGTGGGTTCAACGTCATTGTATACCAATGTTTTGACTGATACCTTTTGAAGATTTCCACATCTGGCCCACAACTCTTTGATGAATGGTACATTAGGGGGTACAGGATTTGCCCGAGGAAAAAAAATTGGCTCCGGGTACCATTGTTTCTGGTAGCGTAAAAGAATTAAATGTTGTAGATTGGGGAACACTGAGAGCATATATTCAATAAGCATTGGTATTTCGTTGTTCTTCTGGTAGGATACAGTGTTCTTTTGGATAATGTACTTTGGTCAGGATTTTTATATGGTTTATCTTCTACTCCTTCCCTCTCCTGCAATTTCGACCAACTGATGTCAAAGTATAATTCAACTAATGTGCCTGCAAATCGGTCGGTAAATCTAAATAAATCCTGGACCGTTCCAAACTCTAAATTTGGACATTTCAATCCATAATACCTGCTAACGCTCAACTTTTCGAGCACATTTGCAGCACCTATCTGATGGAGAAAGGATAAGTTTTTTGTCAAAATGGAAAGCTGTTTTAAATTTGGAAAATCAACTGTCGTTATCCGCATGGCGCAAAAAAGTTCCAGCTTTTGTAAGTCGGGTGCATATTCCTCTGGCACCGGCATCTCAAGGTTGTGGACTTCTTCTGCTTCTTCTTCCGCTTCTGGATCCGGCATAATCATCCTTCCATCCACTAGCGCCTCTTCAGCCTGGATTGGCATTTGGTCCATGGCAGCATCTTGTTCAAAGTGTTGATAGTCCATAATGGCAGCTTCTTGAATGTATTATAGTTGCAGGGATGTTGCTGGAGCTCTTCGGAAAGGTATCTTCGAGGGTTGACTGGTTGAAGCAGAATGAGATAACTGACGGCAAAATCGCCCTTTTTATACTGGGCTGGCCCCATAAGAGCCCAGCTAAAAAGAAAAATCATGCGGACGTGAGTGAAAATGATATGGAGAAAAAGAAGGTCTCATAAGGAATGCATTGCTACAGACTCACGCCAATGATATGCAAGAAAAGAAGATCTCATAAGAAAGGCATTGCTACATACTTACGGCATTGACATGCAGGAAAAGTAGCTCTCATAAGAAATGCATTGCTGCAACCAACCCTTCCGATTAGATAGAGAAAAGTAATAGTATGCACTTTTTGCTATGCTATCCAACGCACTCGTTTACTTGTATAGGGAAAAGCAGTATTATACGCAAGCAAACTCTCACACTCTAGGCACTGCAACAGGCACCCAAAATCACTTTTTCTTTTCCGTTTAACATCAAGCATATCCCATTCATGGTAGTATAAATTTATTTTGTAACATTCCGACTCTAAAGAACAATATATATATAAGCACAAAAAGCACGGAATAGAATAAATGAGTAAAATAAATTTTAGTTGAGACAATAAAATGCTATGAGATGCATTATTTTACATGCGTTTTGATTTTCTTCATTATAAATGTCCATGTATTTGCCACCAAGAGCTAACACAAAATATTAAACTAGTCCATATCTGGTTTCAATTTTTTTGCGCTTCTTTTGGCATCCAATATCATATATATCTGAGCTATATAGCATAAGTTGACACTTTGTATAGATGCCACCTGAAATCATGATAATTTTCAATATTTCAACTCTTTTACTCATCATTTCATTTTCCAAAACATTATCAGATCAACAATATTTGTAAATAACTGCTTGTTTTACAACAGCATTAAATAATCCCAAGCGAATCCGTTGAGAAATGGTCAAAAAAGCTTAGAAGTAGCTAGTTGCCATTTACGCCAATGTGTTTTCAATCTACATAAATCAATGCCGCTCGCTATCAAATCCTTATCGCACAACCTTCAACCCCGGTTTTTTCGGGAGACAGCTATTAGGGGAAACATCATCCAAATCCGTTGAGAAATGGCCAAAAAAAAGTTTAGCAGTAGCTAGTGGTCATTTACGCCCATGCATATTGACTACAGCTATATCAATGGGACTTTCGCTCAAATTCTTTTTGCACAACCACCAACCCCGGTTTGTCCGTGAGTACTTTAATCGAGACAGCTATTAGGGGGAAAATCATCCAAATCTGTTGAGAAATGGCCAAAAAAAGCCTAGCAGTAGCTAGTGTTCATTTACGCCCATGTATATTGACTACTGATATATCAATCTGGCTTTCCATCAAATCCTTATCGCACAACCTTCAACCCCGGTTTTTCTTAGAGTATTTTAAACGAGACAGCTATTGCAAAAAATCCCATCCAAATTCATTCAGAAATGGCAAAAAGTAACATCAAACCAACCGGCAGTAATCTACGCCCATGTATATTGACTACTGACATATCAATCGAACTTTCCCTGAAATCCTTTTCGAACAACCTTCAACCCCGGTTTTTCTGAGCGTATTCTAAACGAGACAGCTATTGCAAAAAATCCCACGCAAATCCGTTGAGAAATGGCAAAATGAGCCATGTACTAGGCAGTGGTCATTTACGCACTTTATGCACTACTCAATTTTTTTGGCGTGACCCCTTTACAAGCAACCATTTTTCCCTACGTAGCTTTGTGGTCCTAGTGACCGAAAAACAACACTGGGAGTAGTCCTCATCTTACTCTCGCAAGTTTCGCCAGCAAGAGAGCCCACGGTTGTCCACTTGACGTGGTCTACTTTAGAGCATCATTTGCTGGCTTTTTTCAGTTTTACTGAAAAAAGCCAGCATCAGCAATGTTTCGACACACACGTTGGTGTCGGATAGCTCGCTTACTGCTTACGCTTGCGAGAGTAAGATGGAGCTCCACTTGACCAAAAATCAACTCTTTTGTTTTTATCGTTTTTTTACAACTTTCCCTACACATCCGAACAATTCAATCCTAAAACGAGTTTCTCTCATCCTCCATCCACACTTTTTCATACTCGATGCCTTCTCTGCTTTCTTTTAAATGTTGCTACGTCTCCCAAATCCAAAGGGAAAAATATGTACAAGAATTTTCATATTGCATGCAGTGGCACACAACAGTGATGAAATCTCAGGATCCTGACATCGCAGAGACTAAACCCCACTCAATTCGTGTTCAGTATGTAATTCTAATTCTGAATCCATAAACCTCACCTTTCTAGCTAGTCTAGATCAGGATTTTCAAGATTTGTGAAGTAGAATGCTACTTGTACTTATGTACATGGAGTAGCACACATCATGGCCAATATCTCAGGATCCTGAAGTCGCAGAGACTAAAACCAAGTCAATTCGTGATCAGTGCGTGAATCTGATCCAGAATATGACCACTTTGAACCTGTAGGTCATCGGGAACTCTATTTCCAGGATTTGTGAAGTAGAATGCTACTTGTACTTATGTACATGGAATAGCACACATCGCCAATATTTCAGGAACTATACATCTCAGAGACTCAAACCCAGGCAATTCGTCATCAGTGCGTGAATCTGATCCAGAATATGACCACTTTGAACCTGTATGTCATCAGGAACTTGAACTTTGGGAGTGGTGAAGTAGAATGCTACTTGTACTTATGTACATGGAGTAGCACACAAAAGTGACGAAATCTCAGGATCCTGACATCTCAGAGACTCCAACCCAGGCAATTCGTCACCAGTGATTCATTGTGATTGTTTTAGTAAGAAGTTTAAAGCTGTACCTCAACGGGAACATTAAAAATTTCGCTGTTCAAGATCTAACGTTTTGTGCACGACATCATGTTTATGCATTTATGTATGTGAGCAAGCTAGCAACGACAGCAGACCAAATCAGGATGCACAAGTGAAAGGATACTATAGCGGTGGTTTACGTACATTTTGCTTAGTATGTTCGCAGCCGCTGCCCGGGATGGTTCTGCTCAAGAATGCTCATAAACGTACTTTCATCAAAATCTGACATCAGGAAGTGACTTTTCAGTGTTAGTGCAAATGGACGTCATGAAACGTAAATACATGCAGGTTCATCACTCCAACATCAACATATCTTCAGATAGAACTCTCTACATCATGGACTAGTGTTTTTATGAATATACGATTGATAGTGAACGTTTCAAAAGTGTTTTCGTCCAAATCCGACTTCGAGAAGTGCAGTTTGAGTTTTAGTGATTGTGAGTGCCATGTACGGTAAAAGTGAAACACTCTATCATCAACATTTTTCAGGATTCACTTTGCATGCTTCTACACGTTCTTCTGATGCTTTCTGATGTAGTTGCAACATCAGGAAGTCACCATTTAGTGATACAAGAATTATCAGAGGAGCAACTCATCGTTGGATCGTGTAAAGGCAAGCAATATATTTTTTTACATTTTCTTTCTTTAACTTATTCAGTACACTTTTCCCTCACATTTTCTCTCTTTCATTTTAAAATAATTATCCAAAGCATCATTCAGTTCATGACTCAATTATAAGTGCAAGTGTCAAGTCAACAACTTCTCCCATCTATTCATGACTATGAGGTGCGCACAAAATCGACAGAACAACATAATCATTTCTCAAGAATTTTTTCTCTCTTCCATAACCCCGCTTGTTTCCTTCTCTACTCGTGCCAGCGAATGTTTTAAAAGTGATCTCGTGCAAATCGGTATTAACGAAGTGCATTTTGGGTTTAAGTGACTGTGAGTGCCATGTACCGTAAATGAACACAAGAACGACACTCCATCGTCAACATCTCTCAGGACTCAACTTCAAGCATTGTATTTCCTTCAAGCAGTGTTTTTCGGTCTCTCCGTGTGCCAGTGAACGTTTTAAAAGTGAAAAGGAGAAACTGAGGACGTCAACTTGATAACATCTCATCGTAGGAGCAACTCATCATAGGAGCAACTCATTGTAGTAGCAACTCATCGTTGGAGCGACTCGTCGGTAAAAGGTAAGCTCTTATATTTTGACCATTTTTGTCTTGCTCCTCTTAACTTTCCTTCTACTTTTGCTTACGCTTTTTTCATCCAGGTTTCAATCAAGCACACCACATGCCATCATACTTCTTCTTTTCTTGCAAATGAAGGGTAGTTTTCCTACAGTAATCGCGAGATGAGAGGTTCGATTCCCTCTGCCTTTCATGTGATTCAGTCTTCTTACCTGTGGGAATGAGTTGTAGTATGTAGTGTTTCTGCAACAAAAGATCCCCTTTAAGGAGGAATTGGAATGTGAATTGTCACTAACCAGTCATTCTAATGTCCATTTCTTTCCTTACCGTGGGGTGGTTGCACTTTTGGATTCTGCTATATTAATACAAACTGATTGCTGATGCAATCCTACAATGACTTCCAGCGTAATCCCAGTGGGCCTTTGAGTCCGCGGTTGCAACACATGCTAAGGAACTGAATTATATCATGAAGGGTATAGTGTAACGGTAGCACACACGGCTGGTTAAGGTAAAACTACCATTTCACTTGTAATCTTCCTTAACTGCTGCATAATTTTCATCTTGGCTTAGCATGCATATTTAGTCAGTCATAACTCAAGCGATTTATGGGGGTGCGAAATAGAGAGAATTCCCCGAAATCACCCCTGGGAAGTTATATATTGATATAATTAGCGAAAGTCTCTATGCTTTCTACGGAACATTCATCCAGTGCTCATTCCAAGTGATTACAAGTGATTTAAAGCAACTTTTCAAGTGTAACCAAGTGCAATCGGCTATACAGCCACAACCAAAGTTTTTAACATAGTTTTAAGGTGCTACAACCTAACACCATTCAAACCACAACCTGACTCAACCTGTGTTACATCACCTGTCAACATGGATTCCAATTCTGAATCGGGTCATGATTCTAGTCCTTCTGCCCAACGTAGAATTCAGGAACGCCGCCAAATGATGATAATGGAGAGGCAAGAGCGAGATCGAGAGGAATTTGACGCTTTCCTGGATGATCTGCTGAATCCAGTTCCACAACCCAACCCTGATGCGTATCATCCTCCCTCACCACCAACTGACATGTCGGAAGATGAAGACAGCACAGTTGCTCCCCAGCATGCAGCCCTTGGATACGTCGACGGTGCCCCCCATTCCGATGTTGATACCCCAGATGACATTCTGGAGTCTATGGAACCTCTTGATGGCCAACACAACTCCGGAGCTGTTTCAAACTCCATCTCCCCGTACTACTCAAGAGTTGTTCCACACTCCATCTCCCCATACTACTCAAGAGTTGTTCCAAAATCCTTCTCCCCATACTACTCAAGAGTTGTTTCAAACTCCTCCTCCCCCATACTACTCCTGAACAGTCTCAGGTCTCGTCTGCTTCCACCGAATTCTCTGCAGATCTGTTTCCATCTCCTTCTCCACGGATTACCCCAGAACGGTTTCAAGATTCTTATGCTGAACCTTTGAGATCTCATCGCCAACTGCGGGCTAAGAAGTATAAAAAGAGGCGTCTCTGGAGGATAATTCGAGTGTGTAATCAAAGGGTTACCCATTTCCTGGATGATTTGTTTCATCAAGCCGTGATTCAAGATAGTCAGCTACCGTTTATCCACAATCTCACCACAATTGGTAGACTCGAAACCAGATTCAGATGCATAATGTATCTCAATCTAAAGTTTTGTTTGCCAGGTAGTATTTTTTCCACTAATCTCCGCTGGTATTTAGAGTCTTCCTGTCGTAGAATTTCTTGGAATATTTTCTTTCGAATGAATCCAACCAATCCCAGAGTCCGAACTTCGCTTGAATCATGGGCTTCCACATTTAGACGAACTCGTGCAAATAATCGTCAAATTCATTTGAATTTTGACAATAACTTTGACAACAACTTTGATCTGCCCAGTTTATTTAATCGAGTGATGGAACCAACTTCTGAATCCTTCCGCTATACTCATCAATGGTGCTTAATTGACATTGCTAATGCTTTCTTGAAGTTCATGCGTCTGAATAGTTTCTCTATTGTTCAATCAGATAAAAATGGCGGCCTGTGTTTAGTGGACTGCGCTCAACATAGTTTTAATGTAATTACTTACCTGACAGACAATTGTAGTTTCAGACTGTACCCTTAATCCACATAATCGTTTTACTGAAGCTAGGGAAGAATACTTTGCCCGCATGCGAGTATTGGATAATCGATTTTTCAATATTCCTAGACTTGACTGGTTTGAGAATATTTTGACGAAGCCAGCTTCCTTTTCACTACTCTACAAGACACATGTTGATCCAATTAGAGTGAGACCAATTAGTTCAACAGCATCCAAATTCAACAAACCGGCTGCCAGCTTACTTCATAATGTTCTCCGGCCCTGCATTCTGCACATTCCAGATATTTTGCTTGACACAAGACATTTAATTCTTTTACTTTCTAATCTGACTCTGTCTCCAATCAAGACTTATGCTTTCATCAAACTTGATGTACGAAACATGTATCCTTCTTTGATATATGCTGACTGCTTTAGACATTGTATGAACATTTATCAGGAGACAAGAGTACCAAATCCTTTCAACATACCGAATAATGTACTAGCTGAGCTTTTGCATCTTTCACTCAACTTTTCTTATGTACAATTTAGGAATCAAATATATTTACAGAAACAAGGTCTTGAAATGGGAAATATTGCAGCACCAGTCATTGCAAATATCACAATGTATTATGAAATTGGCATCAGGATGATATCGAAGAACATTGTATTTTACAAAAGACTGTTAGATGACATGCTTCTCATCGTTGACACAACAGGTATTGACAATCTTGAAGACTGGCTTTCAACAATTTCCCGACATGACTATCTTGTTTTGGTACAAGAAATCTCTTTTGACAGCATCAACTTCCTTGATCTTACAATCAGACTTGACGAACATAATACTATAATTACAAGTCACTTCGCCAAACCAACTGCCAGAAAACTCTTTTTACATTCTGCATCAAATCATTCTGATAAGGTCTTAAACTCACTATTTTATTGTCTGGGATTAAAAATCGTGACGGCTTGTTCATTACATGAAGATAGGATTGAGCACTTGTTTTCACTACATGACAAGTTTATTGACAGGGGTCATGAACCTAGTGATTCCATTCCTTGATCGAAATTCCATTCTAATTCCAGAATCAAACTTTGTAATCAATTATCTACTGCGTCATAAACCCGGATTAGCGAATAGGATGAGTCTGGAACCCCGAAACCTACCTCTTGAAAACAGAATACCCAGGAATCCTTCACTCATATGGTCGTACTCAAGAAATCATCCAGGTCTTGGGCACCGGATAATCAATGAGCTGAAACAACGCCTTGGAGACAACTTGACACCAGTCTTACTCCAACATTTCAATATCTGGCTTACAAATAAGCGGATGCCAAATCTTCAATCCTTGTTCAAGTAGTTAGTATAAGTGTATCCATCAACCTAATAAAAATCTAAAAAATTCCTTCTATAAAAATTAACAAAACGCTTACAAAACCCTTCTATAAAAATCTTAAAACCCCTATAAAACCCTTCTATAAAAACTAATAAACTAAAAAATACTCTGTATAATTTAAATAATTGTAAGTAATTGTAAATAAGTATAAATAACTGTAAATATGTATCTAATGAACTAGTATGATTGATTTGGGAAGAGGTCCAGGGACGTAAATAAACCCCAAATCAATAATTATACTAGCGAAGATACCGTCCCTGAGGAATACAAATATTCCGCTTAAGACCTAACACAGGACAGAGTGTACATTTGTGTAGTCACCATCTCGATACATTCAATAACCTTTCTACCTAACCTAACAATTTTCTTTTTCATGTCAGGATACCGGAAGCTCCAGATCAAAATGCCCCCAATATAATAGTCATTCTCTCGTTATCAATATCTAACAAATAATTACAACGCACTATTGCACAATGCTACCTTTTTCATTAAAACATATGCTAAAGCAATAACATCTACACATTCCCTTTAATGGATTTCAATACAAGTTAGCTTTAATAGGCTAGCTCGTTAGTTAGTACAGTTACATAAACTGGTGTAATTTCATCCACAAGGTGCGGAAATACACGACAACCGTCTACGTTGCCAGCAACGCTAACGTGTAATCTGTTTGCGGATGCAAGAAGCAGCACGAGCTTGGTGTGTGTACACAATTCAAGGGTTAGCGACTCCAAGATGGGTGGAATCCAGTTAAATCGAATGGAATTTGTTTCGCTTGTCTGAGGTCTGTCACAGAAACTCAAGCGATGAAACGGAAGGTGGAAAATATATTTTATATAGAAAGCAACCAAATATTTATTATAATCAGCAAAAAAGATGCATCTCCAAGACTTCTCCAGGAGCCTGTTGATGGAGTTTCAGGACATCTCCATAGATATCCCAATGATGAAATACAGATGTGAGTTCGCCCAGGCGGATGATGACCATCGAGATCATGGCCTATTGTAGAAGGAAGATGTTATGACTATGCAGCATTTAGAAAATTGAAGACTATGGTATTCAGATGGATAAGTATCCTTCATTTGCTGACCCAATTATATTGCAAGAAAGGCTTATGACCATCGGAATTTACCACAAAACAACCAATCCCAATCAGACTGGAGAATGAGGCTTGTTTTTGACTGTGTTGCTAAGTTGAACGAAATTTCGCTCAATGACGCTATATTTAAGGTCGAGATTAGATGATACCATTGAATGGTGTACTAGGATGGAGATTTTAGTGGTGAAATTCCTGACTTGTATCATATGGTTCCTATGAGACACGAAGACTTACCATCACTACTTACGATGGTTGAAAAACCGGAACAGCGCAATTTTTTGGTTAAGGATTACTTACACCGTGAATCCAGAATCTTTGTGACTCAAAGAGACCACAGTACATCGCAAAATAATATTCAGGTATCACTAAAACAACAATACTATCAATCAATCCTCAAAAAACTTATTTTCTAGACAATTTATCAAGATATCTCAAAGTATTTCCAGCTTACATTTAGGCTAAGGTCTAAGCCTTTCACGATTTACACACTCACAATACATGAATAAAAAATCTAATCCACAATTCCCAGCAAAATTATCAAACTGACACACCCAAACTCGTTGAAATTCACATAGCATCAAACGAATTTAAACACAGGCAAAAGTAAGAGTGTTCCACTATCTCCAAAGTCAAAGCACTTCGTGTAATTTCTCATATAGACAAAGACCTAGACGTATTGAAAATCCCAGATAATTCCATCAATCTCCAAGTTGCATCCAATTCGATCAAATTCATTGAAATATAATCAAATTAGATTTTATTTCCCATTTTTAATACAGTCAAAGGTCAACAACAGTACACAAGTGTCAAATTTTCTATAAACCTCTTTAAAACCTAAATAGATCTCAGCAATATTATCAATCTCTTCAAGAGGTCACAAATTTCCAAAGTACAAACAACTCAGTCAACAACATTTCTCTCTTTTCACTTCAAATTCCCATTTTAATACAGACCAAACGTCACTCACACAACCATCCAAATAATATAAGTCCCACCAATAATGTAAGTTAAGTCTCACCAACAGAGTTCAAATACAGGCAAGTTGCCTACATGAGTAAGGCAGAATGAAATTATTCAAAGTTCGCACACGATCAACAGAATTAAATCAAGAATTCAATTTTTAATTCAGGCGCAAAGGTCTAAAACAATACACGATACCCCAAAAGCCGATTTTTTATGCAAGCAAAGGCATACAAGACATTTCTATCTAAAATTTCAACAAAACGCAAAAGCATAAAAAAATTACAACTTATAATCCAGGCAAAGGTCTACAAATTACCACACTTCAATAACTCACAACACAGATACAGACAAAGGTCACTCGGTTACAAAATATCCAAAATTCTGAACAAATCAAATCAGTTATAATAACAACAATATCCCCAGAAATCTACAAACGACAATTTCACAACAGGCGTCTCCAAAACCACCTGCAATATCAAAAACATTAACAAATTGCTCAAAGCTATCACAATCCACACAAGTGAACTTTAAGTTCCAATTTTTAATACAGGCAAAGGTCTACAACAGTACGTAAATCTCCAACCAAACCTGTAGCAGGTTCAAATATCAATTTCTAATATAGCCAAAGGTCTACAACTGCCCATGATGTCCAAAATCCAACAAATGATCCAAACCACAACACGAAATCAAGTTCAAATACAGACAAACAGTCCACAAGTACCCACACATCACTATTTCACATAAACAACCAACAAGGTGGCACAGATATTCCAATTTCTAATACAGACAAAGGTCTACACGAATAAAAATCTCAAAGCTGTAGGGAATGACAAGCAGCAACCTTGAAATACAATTTCGCATATAGGCTAAGGTCTATCAAAGTAGAAAACTAACTACAGACAGAAACCCTGGATTTTGGATTTTGGATTTTGGATTCTACATATTAAGATAAAAATACTCGCTTGTTCTTCGAATATTGTTAGGAAATGATGCGTTTACGATGTAATTTTTACTATAGGATGCAAATTTATCAGAAAAATTCGCTTAAGATGCGAATTGACAGAAAGATGCGCTTAAGATGCGTTTTGATTTTTGGATGCGTTAAGATGCGAATTATGCGAATTCGAAAAAATTAAATTACATATTTGAAATCCTCATTAATTGACGATTTCAAAACACCTAGTGACCATATATCTGTGGTAAAGGATGCGAATTGGATGCGCACGATACATCAACAAAAACATGCCATTTCTCGATAAAAAATCAACAAAGCTGTTTTAAAGGTTCAGCAATGACCCGACCGTGACCTACAGGCGTTTAAAGGTCAAATTTTCAACCAAATTTTCTCAATGGCAGCCAAAATTATGAAAATTTGTCTGTCTGTCCGTCCGTCCGTCTGTCCGCACTCTCCTGGTCACATACATTGACCGATTTCCACCAAAATTTGGCACATGGGTAGGATACCTCAAGGGCTACGCTTGGTATCGCTTTTCAGCAAAAGCGGCCAAAGCGTTTGAAAGTTATAAAGCTGAGACTCAAAATTTCCTAAGCCTAATGATATTCATCTGATGAAATCTCTGACATTATGTTTTTGAAGTGATTAACCCGTTCGCTCGTTGCTACATTTTTAACCCCTCGTGATTTTTCCAAAATAAATTAGAAATAAATTAAACAAAATTTACACTTGCTATGGCCAAAATAAATGCGTTCATTAATACCCAACAGGTTAAAAACGCAATGGCGAACAATTCAATGGCTTAAAAAAATTCATAATTGTCATTTACATCATTTAACTTCAATTTATGTCATATCATGGCCAGATTAACCTCTTCAAAAGAACCAAAAAGGTTGGGAGCACCAGTATTCGAACCCGGTCTGTACCCAGCGCAAGCCAACCAATCCTTACCATCGCACTGCAAAATCTGTTTTGGTCAGTGAACGTAACAAAATAGTATAGTCATTGAAACCCAAAAGTAAAGTCATTTTTTTTAGAATACAGATACTAAAGAATCCCAAGAAATGTTAATATTACTTGATTAACTCGCACCCAAATCCCAACAAATTTTAATCTACTCTTTCCTTTACACACAAGTGAACCAACCAACATAGCCAACCAACCTCGCTCGGCGTCTCATGTTATTTTAACCAATTCACAAGCTGCTGCTTCTTGCTCCAAAATATTTTAACCTATAAACATAACCTAATTTCCCCAGTTTAAAATCAAAAACCAGTAGCATAGTAGCTACAAAAAGCAAATTAAATCACCATCTATATATAGTCATACACCTTTTCTGCTTTGAAAATTGACACACAAAAAATCGGAATTCTATAATCTGTTGGTTCAAACATTATAACAAAAATTCAACCTCGTTCCCAACTCAACCAAATGCAGAATAATTTGGTCCTTATTTATTTATTAAATACAATACAATATAGCCCAGCATTAAACTACAATTAATTTTAAATATAATTAACAATTTCAATATATATATATTACTAGACTGTACTGAAATACATCCGAACCTCCTCACACGTCCCAAACTCCACCTCAAAACTAATTTAAACTCTCTAGCGCACCAACCAGCCAACTCGCCAACCTACCTACTAATAATAATATAGCATCCCAACTAAATTTGCTGCTTGAAAATGCATTGGCAAAACACCGGATTCATGTAAACTGATTTTATGAAACAATATTTATTGGATATTTTTTCGTACGGGAATGAATTTGGGTGTACAAAGTTCCGTGTTTCTTTCTTTCGTGATTATCAATAGTTTTTGCTGACATTGAGAATATGTAACAAAAGCGGCATTCCCATTCCTTGAGGCCATTATGATTGTGGTTTTTGTGACTTAAAAGAACGATCTGGACGATTAAATCGAAGACCACATTCTGAGCATCTATGTTTTGCTTTATGACTATGCGCTCTGCAGTGGCGTTTCATATTTTGTCGGCGACTAAATTGTGCACCACAACCACGACGCGGACAAGTAAACCAAAAAAAGTTAAAAAAATATACGCTTTTATCAAGAGTAAACCTGATCTGATCAGTAGTTACTAAATATTATGTACTCACCGTTTTTTTTGATCCTCTGTTTTGTTTCCATCTGGTATCTGCTCATTATGGACTGACACATCCTCTTCAATTACAGCGTCTTGCACTACAGCTGATTCCGGCTCATTTACAGCATTGGGGACTGACAAAGTCTCTCCAGTTACAGATTCTTGCTCTGCTGCACTTGCTCTCACAGCCTCTATATTTTCGACTTGTTTTTCCTTGTCTTCAGCAACTTGAACTCTGAGATTCTTTATTTCACTTTCTAATCCAGAAATCACAGCTACCCTGTCTGCGAAAGTGGCTATCTGAGATTTTAACTGCTCCATAACAACGTGTTGTTCTGAAGCTTGCAGTTCCTTTTGCGTACATATTTCTTTGAGTTCTTTAACAGCACCATCTAGAGTGATGTTTGAAATTTTATATTCCTCAATTTTAGCTTTTTGTTTTGAATTTTCGTCATACAATTCCTTAATTTGAAGCTCGTGTTCGAGTTTTGTCCTTTCTATATTCTTTTTCCATATTTCTTCCTTTTCGTGAGACTCCCTCCCTTTATTTACCGCAAATTCAAGTTTAGAAATTTCATCTTGCAATTCTTTAATTTGAAGCTGATATTTTCCTAGCTTCTTGCAACATTTGTTTTTCCGTGTTTTTTTGTTTTCGTGCGGAGCATCCATTGCATGATTCCTATTTGCAATGTTGACTTCACAAACTTTTACCGCATCTGTTTGTACACGCATGAGTTTTAGGACTGGGTGTAATATCCACGGATGAACTAGTCATAGAAGCATCTTCTTGGTCACTGCTGATGTCATACTGACCTTGCTGGACTCTACAAACGTTATCTACTAATGTTTCGTTAGGTGATTGATCACTGTTCCCGGATTTCCCTACAGGAAGTAAGCTAGAAAAACATTAGCATTGCAACAAGGCAACAAGACAGCATTGCTACAATAAATAACCTTTCGCATTTATCATATTTACGCAGAAAATCTTCTAATAAACCCGTCTTACATGTTTTTCTGCCGTTGCACATTTTCGTCCTCTTTTTTGCCAGGTTTTTTTGTTGGAGCTGGTTCGCATGAAACATCAGTCAACTTTCGTCGTTTATTACGTGTTCTTGTGGGTAGGCCAATGCCACTCGGAGATGCAAGATATTCGTCAAGCTGCCCAAGTATGTTTCTACACCTGTCGTAGTTGGGTTTTTCTGTATCTCTCAAGCTCATTACATACGCAAAATACTCCTCAAGGATTTTAATATCTAAAAAACCAGCATTTGGTATCCATACATACATAAAGCTGAGTATAATTTCAATGTTCAAACAATTTAATTGATTCTTGTACCTTTTAAGGATGCATACTGGGGGCATTCTTTTGCCAGTGAGGAATTTACATTCGAAAAAACCTCTGCTTTGCTAATTGAACATCCCTAATTTCATTCGATCCATTCACTCCATCCCATGAAAGTATTCCATACAGCAATTCAAGTACAATGAATCCAAAGCTTTCTAATTCTCCACGTTGGGTATAAAATCCATTATGGCCATCGGTAGACATAAAATCTATTGTTCCCTCGGTATTTGTAATTTTTTTGAGTTTGATGGGGTGACCAGCTTTGTTCGTGTATTTTCTGGCAAATCCAAAATCCACCACGTAGTATTTATTTTCTGACGGCCTTTTGGTTTTGGATGGTTGTATCATTATGTTTTCAGGCTTCAAATCTGAGTGCAGATATCCACATGAATGAATATATTCCAGCAACTCCAACTAAAAAACAATTCAAAGATAAAAAAAATTTATACACATTAAACATAGGCTACGTTAGTATTTGCAAGATCATCGTAAATAAAGGTTCACTAAATTAACAAACAAAAACATACCATTTGAAGACAAAATGCTCGAACGTATTGATTAGGCTTTATGCTCTTCCCTTCTTGGCAACTGTAGGCGAGTAAGTCAATCTCGAATCGAGGAAGTATAATAAATCGGAACCCATTGTCTTCGCCTGAAGCAATACATTTCGGAATGTTCACCGACCGTCCTGTGTTAATTTAAAAGTAAATATTTGCACAATAGTTAGTATCCATTCAACTCAAATGCACCAGAACACAATGGTTCAAGCGATCTTAAATGTTCCATCGCGCATTTAAATTTTTTTACTATAGAGAATCGTCTGAAAACCATCATGCAAAAAATCCCACCCAAAAATATCAATCCGTCTTTAAGTTATAAAATTATAACGATTTGATTTTGATTTTTCCGTCAAACAGGAAAATTTCGAAATTATTTTTTAAAAGTAACTGATGCGTATAGAAATTGCTTGTAGGGTTTTTATAGGTTGATCTATGTGTAGGGCACCAATTGCGAAAAAAAGCCGCCTTAAAAATGATAATTGGTGGACTAATTAACGTTAATTGGTTTTTCTTAGTTATTTTTTTAAAAAATAAGTAAGACTAAGTTATTAGTACTGGAGGCCACCTTAGGACTCCGTCTACATTCCCTGAAAAAAATCTTAATCCTAGCCCGTTGCGAACCAGAGATATGGGCATGTAAAGTAATCTTTGAAGGTCAAATCGTTATATTTTTATAACTTAAAGACGGATTGATATTTTTGGGTGAGATTTTTTGCATGATGGTTTTCTGACGATTCTATACGTTTAAAAAAATTCAATGCACAATGGAACATTTTAAGATGACTTAAACCATTGTGCAGAAGACTTAGGAACGTACCTGACTTAGCCTATTAATTTCACGCAAAACATCTCTCTCTTTGTTAACCAAGTTAGTCTTGCTGCAGCCTCTGGACAGAAAGGTTGTCAAGCTTGGTAGCTCCCAAGCTTAGAAGAGCCTCTGTATCAACCATACACATATACCTCGTAGAGTAGTTGAAGATATGCAAAGTGCTCTAAGAGTTAAACGAGATCGCGATACACGAGAACAAAGTGCAACTCCAGAAACATCACCTGAAACTGACGGATTGAAAAGACTGAAAGCCGAAAAAATGTCTGAATTAAGTGGAAACGAGAGTATGAGTGATTCAGAAAGTGTAGTAGGCGAAACCACCAATGCAAACGTACCGGGTGAAACACAAGAGCAGAGATTCGAAAGAGTTGTGGGGAATCTCATTCTCAAAAGTGAAAGACGGCAAGCGAAGTTATTTAAATCTGAGATTTCAACTTTAAAAGAAGCTATTGAGACAAGGTTCGAGACATTAGAAATTAAGCAAGCAGAGCTAGAAAGCCAAATCAAGTTCAAAGATGTGAAAATATGCCAACTAGAAAAATCCTTGAGGCGAAACAACCTAGTAATTTACGGTGTGCCAGAGAAGAAGAACGAAACAACAAACGATCGGAACATTTACATCCGTGACCTCTGTGTAAAGTTAGAAATTGCAGCAATTGATTACTCAGAAGTCTATCGTTTGGGAAAGCAAAAACCTTTCTCACTAAGTGGCAGACCCCTGCTCATTAAATTCGTTCGTTTCTGCGACAAAATCTCAACTTTGAAAGCAGCAGCGGAAGCCAAACCACAAGGAATCTCTCTATCAGATGACCTGACGCAACAAGAAAGAAAAGTTCGCAAAGTTCTAGTTCTCGAAAAGAAACGCATCAAGGCAATAAATCCGGCCCATATTTGCAAGATCAGGGGGGACAAGCTATCCGTGCAACGTGGCAATATTGCTATTATATATGGGGTGGATCCCGAGACAGAAACAATTAAAGAACTCAACTCTCATAACCACCAACTACTTGCACCATCCACAAGTTGAGGATGTGGCCGGTCTTCACAATCAACACAACACCATGCAAATCACCTACCCAACTTAAAAACCATCCACTGGAACATAGAAGGCATTTTTAACAAGACAGCAACGTTTTATCAAGACTTGTTGGAGTCATCACCAGACATTTTCTTCCTAAGTGAAACGTGGCACTCAACGGAATGGCAGCACTCTCCACAAATTACAAAATCATACAGCAGCTTGCAACAAGGTCAAGTGATCGAGGATGCTTCAAAGGAGGATATATTCTAGGTATAGCAAATGAGTTAGAATGTAAGTTTAGCATAAGTAACCAAACTAATGAAATTATTAGTCTAAATTCTGTAGGGGTAAACAACTTAAATTGTATTACTTTCACATATCTCTCACCCTCAGCACATGAACCATATGAAGGTTTAGTAGAACGAATAAAGGTATTCAATGGTAATCAACTAATTATAGGTGACATCAATGCACGGGTAGGCTCATACCAAAATTATGACACACAGGATTATAGACAAAACCATATCAGAGAAACGAAAGATACTGTCGTAAATAAAAGAGGATCTGATCTCATATCATTCCTTAAATCAAGCAATTTAAAAATTTTGAATGGGTTTTCCGAGTCTGACACAGCAGGGGAGTACACCTTTGTAAATAAGAATGGAAATAGCGTAGTAGACTTATGCCTGGCTACAGATACAATCATTAATAATTTAAACCTGAAGGTTCTTAACTCACATGAATCGTGTCACTTTCCAATGCTTGTAACTACAGAATTTTCAACCCAACAAACGTGTACTAAAGAAATAATTTTGAAGTCTAATTGGGTAGCAGAGAAAAAAGATCTATTTAATGAAAAATTAATTACCACTAGCACAGGGAATGATATGCAGCAATTCATTACAAACGTGACACTTTCTGCAAAAGCTTGCGGATTAATGAAAAAAATGACACTTGGTACACCACGATTGAGCTATGGGCCTAGATGGTTTGACAGTACATGCGCACTTCAGAAGAAACTTACCAATAAAACCCTACATTTAATGCGGAATCAAAGAGCAAGTCAGGGATGCAAAGACCTACAAGAAAAGATAAACGTTATGTCGAATTATTTCAATAACCAATCATTACAAATTAATTTGAGCAAGACAAAAATAGTTATCTTCAAAACAAGGAAAAATCGTCGAGCAAAAATACCAAAAATATTTTGGGAAGAGCAAGAAATTGAGCACGTAGAAAAATATACTTATTTAGGGGTTACTTTCCACTCCAATTTGTGCTATTACAGCACGTGTAAAGAATTTGTTGACAAGGCAGAAGTTGCAATGAAAAGCTTATTCTCTCTCTTCCACAAATCCCGAATGAAAACAATAGATAGCCGACTAACACTGCAAAATTCCTTACTAAATTCCGTACTTTTATATGGCTCAAACATCTGGGGTATATACACAGTTGACAGGCTAAATGTTTTTCAAAATAGATTCATGAGAAAATTATTTAACTTACCAAGTTTCACCCCTGAATGGTTTTTATGGTTAGAAGCAAACTGTCATAGCCTAGAAATTACGCTAGTAAAAAACCTTTTAAAGTTCTGGCACAGAATCATGAAACAAAAACCAGATTCCTTGCTCAGACAAAGCTATGAAGCACTAAAAAGAACTTCCACAGTGCAAAAGCAAAAATATAACTGGTACAACAACCTGAAAGTTCTAGCACGTAAATGGAAATTCCTGGAAGTCTTTGATTTGGAAGTGTATTCCGAAGACCCTGAAACTATTTTGAATAGAACTATGCATATCAGTACTATTATAGGCAAGGTTAAATTAGCTGAGCAACAACTAGATTTAGTTAGTATGAATCAGAGTAATTTAATGTCACACTACAAGCTCCTACGCACGCACTGCAGAAGAGAAGGTTTTTTAAATTTTCAACGAGGGTGGGAGGATATACAATTGGTAATCCAGCTAAGAGCTAACATAGGACAAATCAGAGTACATAACAAAAATTGTGAATTTGCAAACCTTAAAAATTTCTATAATGATAGCGAAAGTGCAATATGCAAACTTTGTAATAGCAATCAAATTGAAAATGAATTCCATGTGATGTTCAAATGTGTTAGATATAAGTTAATTAGGTTAAAATTCTTGGGTGATTACAAACTACCTGCCACAGAAAATGAATATTATAAGTTCTTCAATAATGTTGATGAAAATAAAATAAAATGTTTAAGCCTGTATGTAAAATATATGTTGAAAATCCGAGAAATTAATGGCTCTTAAAGAGCTCAACCAATGCAAATGTAAAATGATTGTAAAGGCTAATGGCCAATCAATTAAGAATAAAGACCTATAATAATAATAATTGTTAACCAAGTTATATTTGCCCTTCTTCGGTTCCTATTAAATACCAAAGGTATAAATGCATATCCCATACTACGTTATGTTTGACGTACGTACGCACAGTGCTTTGTGAGTTAAAAATTTCGGACATGGGGTACTAGCTCTTAGCAGAGATAAAATGACACAGAATGCAAAAAACCCCATGTCAAAATTCAAATGCTGGCCGGAGTTATGGGACTGTTTGTGGACGTAGTTTTAGGGTTGCGTGGGCGTTTATATTTTTAAAAAAAGTTGTTTAAAAAGAACACAGTTAAGTTTTAAATTCAGTTTTTTGCATATAATAGTTTGTCGACTTGGGTGACATATAATAGAAAAAAAATTAGCCGCCTAACATGTTACCCATATGAGTAATTTAATTTAATTGATATTTAACAATTAATTTTTTTAACGAATGTCCTGATACATATGCCTAAGTTAGTAGTCGTGGAGTATACTTCAAAGTGTCCTCTACAAGCTACAAAAAAAATCTTAGGCATAACCCCCAGGACATCCGAGATATCTTAAGTTGAAGATACACAGGTAAATTCCAATTAAGTATTACGCAATCGGTGAGCAGGGATGGCCAATTTGCCTACATAACAAATATTATATCAAATTAACTAAAGTTATACGACGTAAATTGACCAACGATGGTTCATACTAGTATACTATAGGGTAATATGTTTTTTCTCCACTGTCCAGTACTCAAAGTCCACTTTAATTTGATGTTAAATTTATTATGTAGGCAAATTGGCCATCCCTGCTCACCGATTGCGTAATACTTAATTGGAATTTACCTGTGTATCTTCAACTTAAGATATCTCGGATGTCCTGGGGGTTATGCCTAAGATTTTTATTGTGGCTTGTAGAGGACATTCTGAAGTACACTCCACGACTACTAACTTAGGCATATGTATCAGGACATTCGTTAAAAAAATTAATTTCGAAAAATCAATTAAATTAAATTTCTCATACAGGTAACATGTTAGGCGGCTAATTTTTTTTCTATTATGTGCCATCCATGTCAACAAATTATTGTATGCAAGAAATTGAACTGAAAACTTAACTGTCTTCTTTTTAAACAACTTTTTTTAAAAATATAAACGCCCACGCAACCCTAAAACTACGTCCACAAACAGTCCCATAACTCCGGCCAGCATTTGAATTTTGACATGGGGTTTTTTGCATTCTGTGTCATTTTATCTCTGCTAAGAGCTAGTACCCCATGTCCGAAATTTTTAACTCACAAAGCACTGTGGTACGTTACGTTATGTTTATTACAAAGAGACCATTAGTTTGCGCGACCAATCCCGCATGATTTAATATTGGGCTCTTTACATACGTACATGCATGATAGATTATCTTATATAATTATTTACGCAGCGATAGCAAGTATATACAAAAGATAGAGTAGTGGCAGAATGTCCTTCCTTCCTTCCTTCCGTGGCATTGCTTTTTACTATGTCCATAGAGTACATACAGCTATGCGCGCGAGATTTAAACCTTCCATAGAATTACATGAGACTCAGTATCTACAGGTTGTTTGACATGCTGAATCAGCTGGTAGTACTAGTTTTTGAATTCCAAGTATATGTACAGAATATTCAAACAATATGTACAGAATAGTCAAAGAATATGTACAGAATATTCAAAGAATATCTACAGAATATGGTACTATACAGTAGGTTTAGCTGCGTACCCTAAATTTTAACAGAATTTATTATTGACTTGCTTTGCAGACATTCGATACACGTTTATAATAGGTAGGAAGTCCATACCCTGCTCCCAAACACACAAAACTCTACCAAGGTATGAGTATATATAAATATGTGTAGTTACGCAATAAGAAAAAATTTAAAAGCTTAAGGGACTTTTTTCCTTCTTAAGAGATCTTACAGGGGAACGTTTTCAACTGAAGTCTGAGTTGAGACAAACTAAATATCGATTCTAATGTAATTTCATGAACTGAAAACGATTCTGAAATCAGTAAAACTAAACTTTTTAATTTACATGTTATTTAAATGGGGCAATATTAAAACGCCTTGGACTACATTGGCGATCCGCAGATGGTAGTTTTTGGGATTTCATTTACTATTTTTGTAATATATTTTATTCTAACATTATTTTAAGCATAAAAATTAAGTTTGAAGTAGTTTTGACCGAAATTTAAATTTTAACTTCATTTACCATGACAGTTACCATACCAAATACCGCTTTCATAAATTCAAAAGTTGAATTTTACAGCAAACTGATGTCAGAATCGTTTTCAGTGCATAAAATTACCCTAGAATCGATACTTAGTTTGTCTCAACTCAGACTTCAGTTGAAAACGATCCCTTGTTAGATGGTATATTCTTATAAAATATTCCATTTAAAATGAAAGCAATAGTACGGAAATCACTCTTCGTCCCTTCAACTCCTCTACATTTTGAGGAACAACATTATTTAAGCTGCTGCTAAGTTTGGTTACTGCTGCTCCAATCAAATGCAACTTCATATATTACCATAGCTCTTAGCATGTAGAAGCACAAACTACTCACTACACTGATGGTGGAAATACATATCATATCATCAACGTCACCACGCAACGAGAGCCACAACAGCGCGCAAAAGTAGTTGTGTGCATGAAAAGTAGTAGTAATTTTGTGATGTAATGGCAATAAATTGCTGGTAAGCAGGCATAGAAACGTAACCATAATCACCATAAACGGGAGTAATTGGAATCAAATGCAATGCAGATATTTTCAATTATTTACGATGTGTTGTAAATTCCACACAAAAATTATTTTCCGCACCTAATGCAACAAGTGCTCGTATTTAAAGATTACTAGGTCTGGTGAACTGAAAAAACGCTCTCATAATTAGACAACCCAATTAAAAATTTAATATGAGTAATTGGAATCCAATGCAATCTGGATATTTTCAATTATTCAGGATTTGGCGCAAAACTCAAATAACTTTCAAACACTTTGACAACGTATGTTGACAGGAGCGTGCGCACAGACGGACGGACAAACTTAGTAAAGTTATAACTAAGCTGACTGAGATGCAGCTACGTAATAACGTGATCTCAACGCTCACATACAGAAGACGACGAGTGGCGTGGATGGTGGCATTGCATATTGCATTCACATTATAGATGTAATGGAGTGTTGTTAAGAAGTTACTTAAAAATATTTTGCAGCTGTCTTCGTGTGATTCTACTAGTCAATTATTCCCTATTTCTTTACTGTATATAGAACGCATACATTTTTCTGTTTTCTTTCGGAATTTGTATCTTCTTCGAAAAACTTTGAAAAAAGTTTCACTTATTTTTGTTTCCAAGAAGTACAGCATGAGCATGGCCGGGAAATTTTTACAACGCCTAACCGCATTTAGTAACTCAATACCCATTCCCACAATAACATAAGAATTAATGTAATTTATTATCTTGAAATGCTACTGCTCATGATAGAGAAACAGTTTGACCTTGTAGTGATGATGAGATTTACTTAGCACTCAAATAAGACAACAGCGTAGAAAAACTTTAGTAGAGATATGAGGTTGATTGGATCGCACTAGCTACCATTTTAGCAAATAGTATAGATATTACTCTCATTGCTCAGTTTGCTCTAATCCAATGAGGAAAAATGGACACGTCAATGTATTTGATATTTTTGTCGGTTAGGATTTAGCATTAATGGTAAATACAGATTCCCCACCGACAAAACACAGAAACGTAGTTTTAACATGAAGCCGTCGATACAATGTCATGCCAAGCCTCGACTCTAAATCCTATTTGCTTTTCAACTTTCCAAGCAGAAGGTAAGCAGGCTGTTTAATTTATTCATACTTATATCTTCGAGTCCTAAACAAGCTACTTGCGAATTTTACGACGCACGTAATTCGGTTAAATTCTTCCTTTTCAGTGCATGCATATGCTCACAAATCATTAATATAAATGTTACGGATATGAGTTTGTTAGTATAACAATGTACGCCAGTGAGTTAACATGGGAGAGGATGACTACATGTGTCAAATGTACGGTATTGCAAAATGTATTAGTAGTGCGGTATGCTTGTGTCATGCAGTTTGGCCTTTTTTTAAAAATTTTATTTGGTTCCTTAATTTTAATCTTTTTGTTTTAAACCTCTACATATTCAACTCACTTTTTCGAAAAAGGATGAATTCAACGATACGCGTGCAATTTCATATACAAGTATAAAATGTTGTGTTTTTTAGATTCATGCTCAATAATCTTGAAACGAGCTAAATGTAGACTAACGATTTAGAATGCATAAGATACCAATCATACCTTTTATATAGACTAGATCCACAATGAAACCATTTATTTTCTTATTCACAAACCACACGGGTTCGAATCCGATAATTTCATCTTGGAAACCAAGCTTTTCATGTGTAACATTAAAACTACATCAGATTAGGTGACACTTAAAATAGTATACGATGCGTAACATCATTATCTACGGATTTGGTATTTGGCCCAAGTCTCTAGCTAGTACATGTCTCTAGGTTTCGCCTGTGATACATTTGGAAGTATCTGGGATATCAAGTGAATCCATACTTAGTTGTATGCGACTGGCTCCTTTTTGAATCCAAGGGTTTAAAAATGTAATCACCGATGCGTGAGCACCATTGATGTGACACTTCTTGACTTTGAAAAAAATCATAAACGTGCTTGCGATTTCATGTACTGAAGCGTCCTTTATTAATCGATCCTTTAGTAGGCTACCTGCCTAACCGTACCCGATCAGCAGAATTATCAATCAGCATTGCAATCAATCAAGAATGATAATAAAATGTGGCACTGAGTCTAAAATAGAGGCGTAAATTAAGTATATTGTAAGATATTTCATTTGCAAAATATTACCCCTAATCCATAATCTTATGAACCAAAGAACATAAGATTATGGATCTTCAATCCTCATTTTTTTCTACAATATATCACGTAATAGACATCAAATTAATAAATACGAGAGAAGTTTACACTTACAGAAAGCTTCTGTTTATAGTACCTTTCAGTTGTGCATTTGCATTCGGATCGCTATGCGATACAAAGCTCAAATATGTGAAGAGAAACCAGGGGCATTCATCACCAGTGTAGAGGTAACTACATAGCTGTATATTATTTGCAGCTGATTTATTAATCAACCAAAAAAAATCAGAGCTCGATCGGGATGGAAAATTTACTATCGAAAAATGTAGTTAAAGGTTTGAAAAGGCCAAAATTTTGTAATCAGCTGTAGTAATAAACTCAAATTGTAAGGTGAATTATAACATATGTACTAAAAAAAGACCTTACTATACAAATAAAGAATATCAAAATATATAATTACCTGATACTTTTCTGGTGTGTTTCCTTTTCAGAAGTCGTGGTCTTCAGTCACCCTGACAAATATTTGACTGGCTATTGTAAGAGAGATGGAGAGCAATGACTTACACTGACCAGCACTACAAATGAACCAATGAAAAAACCAAGTTAGATATGATGTGAATAAGCACTACTTTACACCCTTTCTGGCTTTTAGCTTTCTGCTCAAACAAACAAACTCGCTTTTATGAGAGAGAAAGAGAGCCTTATGGAAGCAGATGACACAGACTTTTTGCAGGGGCTGGGTAGCATTATTAAACTAAAAGATAATGATCCGGTTTGCTTCTTTGCTGATGAGTAATTTGCTTCATTTGGCAAGATGACCTGATGCAGGCACGATAGTTTTTGTCCCCACAGCATATTTTTTTATACTGTTGATGATGATCATATATTTATTGATTTGGTTTTTATTTTGGATATTTAGGTAATCTTCCATGTGGCTACCCTGATGCCAATGGGACTGGCCACCGAGCCAAATTGTAATGGGAAGAAGAGACATATTGGCAATCACAAAATCAATTACCTTTAATTACTCGGCCGTTTAATATTATGTAGGGCAAATTCCTTTTCAATTACGTATCAACTATACAAAAGTACTAGCCAAATGAGATAAACGGTCAATAATGTAGTTTAAAAAAAATATTTTCAGAATTTTCCTACTCCCCTGCAAAAAAACAAACATTTTTTGCTAAAGATGCAATTTCTCCAGTCAGGAATCGAAAACTCATCAGCCAATATAGCCACGTAAATATTTCCGAAATTTTTGGAGTTTGAAAATACTGTGTTGCGTAGGACGAGATTGCTTAATGATCATAATTATGATCATGATGACGTTTATTGACAAATTTTGGTTGATCATTCATTTATTTTTAACGACTCCCGTTGATGTGATTGACTCTAGGTGTAAAAGAATTCAAGAAAATCGTTTAAATAGAAGGCTATATTTTAAAACTGCATATATTTAAAAAAAATGTGTATTGAAATTAAAGGGAAATTAAAATTAAAACAAGTAAGCCCAAAATTTAATGTTGAATCTATACTAAAACGGTGTTCGAGAAAACACAATATTTAAGAATTTAACTTTACTACAAGGAACAAGAAAAATTGTGTAAATAACGAATAACTTCATATTATCATAGCTAAATCTTCATCTTGATTTCAACTGCAAAATAGATGCTGCTGTATCGCAAGGTACGAAATTACATTTAAAATACGAATAACGTAAACATATTTAAGAATCATACCTTCTAATCCTGGACTGGTGTGTGTCCATCAAATTTTGCTACACTACGTTGCGGTAGCAGTGATCAATCACATCAAAAACTTTGCTCACAATGCAATGTATATACAATACGATAGGTGGCCTCACATGCCCACAGATATACTACATGTACAGTGTTCGCCGATAGATTTATTTTACCATCTGTCCTTTGTTTACATTTGATTTGCAGCAAAATGCTTCTTCACCGTTATTCCATCAGTTGCTCCCAATTTTTTCATAGTACTCCCAACTCTCGCCCAATACTCCCAATTCTCTTCCACTACCCCCAATTTGTTTTACGTTGCTCCCAGTTCTCTCACACTACTCCCAACTCTCGCCCAATACTCCCAATTCTCTTCCCAATTCTTTTACGATGCTCCCAGTTCTCTCCCAATACTCCCAAAATTTAATTCATATCTGATTCTTACCTACACAGTCAGCAATGATTCGTGACCGTAAAACTATGTTTGATTTAATTCGTGTGTGGCGAGTGTTGAAGCCACACGTGTGTGACTTGCATGTGATTTTTGGTAATGTATTGCACTGAAACATGGTTCAGCGACATTTGAGTATGGCTTTGGAAGAAAATTGGAGTGTTGTTTTTTTATAAATTGGTCTGGAGGTAATTTTTTTTAAATTACTAATAAGTGTGACCTGACTTGAAGGGAATTTTAAAACTGGATGGTAAGGGGTACTAGAATTTTGCGTTACTCGATCACCAAATTTGATTGGTGGCGTGTAAGTCGGGGCGTAGCCGGGCGGCTGGCATTAAATGTATTACAGTGGATTAAATTTTGTGTGAAGGTTTCCACGAACGGTTTGAATTAGAATTAAGTAAATGCCGAGGCGTAGCTCGGCTGGCCTGCTAGTTAACAACTAATCTAGTTTGAGACCCCTGCTTGAACACCATTTGTAACAAAGGAAGCCAAAAATAGAGTCGTATTTATATGCTATACGTAAATCCACAATCTTTTTAGCATTGGACAAATACTCGAATAGTATGGCTCAAATCGTTTCTTTGTATTTTTCTCCGTCAGCTGCCAATTGTTTTTCACTTCCCAACAATAGAGCCGACGTGTCAACTCAAGGCTTCCGGATTCGGAAACCATTTCAGCATTTTCTTAGCTACATTTACTTGTTCTTCGGATTTTGGCACATTTATCATCAAACATTTCAGTGAAGAAAAAATTGGAAAAGTAGCGTCCTCTATTTGCTCTACTTGTTGGGTCCAATGTGTTTACGGATCAAAATTTAAATGTAAACACACAGGAGTGTTTGAAAAGTTTATAAGAAATTTAGGATTCATCGTCTCGTCCTTACTTATTGTTTCATGAAAGATCCAAGGTGTAATGGAAAGGAACTTCAATAATGGAAAGGTTGAGGGAATGCTACTCTGCATCAACGAAATGTGAGAGTACTCAACCATTAACTTGTTAAACTTGGGAAAACATATATTCCTTCCTTTCCAATTGAAGCAACAATCCGTCGAAAAACTCTCCAGCTGCTGACAATAAGGCGAAACTATCCAATTGGTCAATTTGAAATTCTGCAACTGGATGTGTGGTTCAGGGGATTCCACAACATTACAAACATGTAGGTAAGTAAGATGAGGAAGTGGGGAAAAGGCATAATTATCCAAGTCCCTTTTATTAATTTTGACATTAATTGATTCAAACACTAGCAGCTTTAAATTTGGCGTTTGGCTCAAAATGACTGCAAACGTTTTCACAGAAGTGGAGTGCTCAAGCACCTGATAAAGGGTCAGTGATGTGAGCTGTTGTCCAAGCTTTGATGAGAAGCCAGCCCTTCTCAGCTCCTGCGTAACTTGTTTATCATCTGGGTTCTTATTCCTTATGCTGGTGGTGGTGATAACATGCAGAGATTTTGTAGGACTGTTCTTGAAACGTTTAGATCCTTTGCAGTAAAGGTAAATGCTGGGAAAGTTATATGGATTTCTGGCGTAGTCTAGTGTCCGTGCAGGTGCCCACTTTGTTCAGAATTCTACGTATGTCTTTTCCAGGATGTCTTATGTCTTTTCCAGGATGTCGTCCATCACTTTGTTCCAAGTTTTATGAACCAATCGTCGTCTCAAAAGTTAAGTTATTGTCTCCTTAGGGGCTGGTTTTTGTTCTGACATCTCATCATCCCTTTTGAACTTGTTCAATATTATCATCAGCAACTGAAAAATAAACAAAAAAAAAACATTGCCTCGGTATACAAGGATTATCAAGGAATGTTTTGATATACAATTATATGAGAATTCATAATCTAACCTCAGGGGGAAGGTCTCGGTAGTCAACACCATTAAAATTCAGAGACGGAGCTGGGGAACTGACCCGACCACCATTCTTTTTTTGACTTCTTGTCAACATTTTAAAGAGTGAGGGAGCTAGCAAAAATTTTACCCGCACTCTGGAATAAACAGTACGAGAATATTATTCAAGTACAAAAAAAATTTGGCTGGTAGTTTTGATGTGTAATGAACCAAAAGAGAGGGTAAAAGTGACCACTTGTTGAGTATAATAGCAGAAAAGGAATGAATTGTACAGTTGTATGAAATGAAGATTTTAATGCAGAGCAAATGAAAAGTAGATCAGCGTGTAAATACTTTGCATATCATCATCGTGCATCTGGTCTAAATTCTGTTGCTCTGCTTGCCTTTCAGATTGGGCGTGGTGCGCTTTCTACCTAGATATAATGCTATACATGTACATTTGCCAATATCATAGTTCAAACCTGTTTCCCATCTTTTCATGCGTTTCACCTTGTTAAGCATGATCATGAAAGCAGGTAAGGCGACCTGAGGTCATATGTAAATGTAATATATAAAATTTCTAGAGTAACCAAACCAACAGGAAGGGAAATACTATTGTCCCATTTCATATCTTCTTATCCTTGTAAATCAGCACTGGGATTGCTATACCAAAACTCGTTCCTAGAATTACCCAAGTACAGATCATAAAATGAGCTCTGCCTTCGGTACACAAATAGGCTTCAGAATATCCATGCAAACGTAGGAGATCTACTTATTGGACTACTCAAGGATATGCGGAAGATTAGCAGCCCCTTTTCGTATGTTGTCCATCGTACGTGGAAAGTATGTGAACGTACCAGCTTGTGTTCAACACTTCCTACGACATAAGCGTCCTTGCTATCCCAACACTGCATGACAGTGCGTGCATTAAACTTTTAAAATCTGGCGTTGGGTTCCTTTCGTTCAGCCGCAGAGAGATTGCTTCCGCACATGACCGAAAAGAACGCATTGGAGTAAATTGAACAAGGGAAAAAATGGGAGTCTATTTTTCTTAATGGCATGGAGGATATATGGACGGCGACTTATTGCAACACCCAAGCCCACGAACGATATGTAAGTGAAAGGATGAAGTAGTTTACATAATTATTTTAAATTACGCTTTTGCTAATCACATTGTATTTTATCTCACAGTATTTCAGTTCGGTCCGGCGCGTTGTTAAACAAATTGACGAGTCGTTAAAGTGGCAATATCCAGGACATAGAGGGCTAACAGACAAACTGAATCCTGTTGTCAATGCCGGCTTTTTCCGTGCCTGTGGAGACAACACTACGGTGCCTCCATCAATAGCAGATGACTTATCAAAATGTAAGGGCCAAATGGAATGTCAATTGAATCCAATCCGTCGCGGTTCTTCATTGGGGGATCAACCTCCAACCCAACTAGTGATGGGTGCAGCAACAGCTGAAAGGGCAGACATAGCATCTACATCATCCCAATCGTCTAAGAAGCAAAAGCTTGGCTCGCCGAAATACGTCATTAATGAGTTTAATTCAATGAAAATAACATACACACAACTTGAGGAGTTCATAGAGATTCGAGTTCACCCACCTCCAATCGGAAGACAAGAATACTTCAAAACCATGAAAGTTGTTGCAATTGGTGGGTACAGTTTAAAATTATTATTAGTTATTAGTTTAAATAAGGTGCTAATTCCAGAAAACGGGTACTTTGCATTAAGGTCATCCTCAATAGCTGGTTCAAACATTGTTCACGTGTCGTCAGATCATCATCGATTCCGCCTTGTTCCGGGGTATGAAATTGAACCAGTTGCACTACTTTTTCTGAGCATCGAGTCATCAGTGACTGCGTCCGATTGGGATAAACTGAAGTTGAAGCCTCAACGTGTCAAAGCTCAAGGTACTCCAAGAGAAATATATTCCAGAGATTTTAGCTTGTCCTCTGAAGCTAGTGTTTGGAATATCATTCGAAAGACTATGGTTGACATTGTGATGTACGGGAATGTTCTAAATTGGCAAATACCAAATGTGTTAACTAGTGTTTTGCCAATTTCATTTACTGGCTGCAATTTTATAATTCCAATTGGTGACGTTAACAGTTTTGCAGAAATGAGATCCTCAATTAACCTTTGCAGGCCTTCGTATGACGTTGAGCCGTTCATGTATCAATTCTTTAAGCTTGTTACATTTACAATTGGGTTTCCAAACGACTGCGGCCAACGTGTGGAATATCAGATTAGGAGGTCTGAACACAGGGAGAGAATGGACATAGAAACAGTTGGGGTAACAAGTACTCCTACCACTCGAGCTCAGTGTCCAATCGAGTTCAACTTAAACACCTTGCTTCAAACTCAGATTTTGGCGGAAAGAGATCACATTCGCAAGTTAAGCAATATTAATTATGAGTAAAAGTGTTTGTAAAAAGTTGTTAAATTTACACGGAGTTCCCGTGAAACCATGTAAGCAACTCCCTGTTGAGCATGCACAGGAGTTTGCATCGCGTATATTTGATAGTATGTGTGAAGTGAGAGGGGTTAAGGATATTCCAGACAACAAGATTTTTCCTTGGGTGATCTCCGGACTCCACGCTTCCGTTCTACAACGACTACCGAAGCCAACACCACAAGCATTAGGTAAACTGTTTAGCGTGTACGATGGAGTGGTGCAGGAGATTCCACCAGAGGATGAGTTTTGGGCCCTAAAGAGGCTGATGGAGTTCAGTAACCCAACTATCGCGATGTCACCAGCTCGAGATCAAGATCCAGCTTTCCCGATCAACCCGAACGAGTGCTACAAAAGCAGAAATGTAGTGATAGGTGCAATGTGGAAGTGGAGCACCTTCAGATCAAAGAATTAATGATTTTACATTAGTTTCTTTCTCATCGTCCAAACCCAAGCATATACACATACGAACACATGTTAGTTTTAATATGAAAAGTTTACTTTTACTTCCCCTTATGGGGCTGCTTTGCCAAGCCCTTCCCCACTACAATTCAACGGGAGTCAATAACCAGGAAAGATTTTACACCAACCCAATCCTGGACTATCCTGCTGCAGACCCTTGTATAATCAAACATAATGGCGTTTACTACATGGTGTACACACAGGGAGACCGCATTGACATTTTAAAAAGCCCCATTCTCTCCAATTTCCGAAATGCGGAGAAAAAAAAGAGGCTTACAGAAATCCTGCTAACCGTGCCAACCCTTGGGCTCCAGAAATGCATGTAATCAAGGGAGAATTGTTCATTTACTTTACGATGGTGTCGCAGACGCCAATCATAGGATGTACGTCATTAAGGCAGATACTAATGACCCAATGGGTATATGGAGTTCTGCAGTAATGTAAGTGCATTAATTTATTCATATTTTTTTGTAGTTACATTTTGCCCCATTGAATTAAAGTAAATGAATTTTGCTTTACTTCAGACTTCTTCCCGAAGAAGATATCTATGCAATTGATGGAGCCGCTCTTCAGTATGGAGATGGCGAGCTTTACTTCATCTGGACTGGATTTCCAGAGCCATCCGGCTCCATGAATTTATATATTGCTCGAATGGAAAATCCAATGTGAGTTCTTGCACTACGTACTCTTCTTCCTACTCCTTCAATGGACTGGGAAATGCATGGTTATCCTGTGAATGAAGGTCCATTCATCGTTGAAAATGCTGGAAGAACCTTCCCCATCTTCTCTGCGTCATCCACATTCATTCCAGTCTATTGTTTGGGAATGATGGGCATTGATGACTTGAGGAATCCATTAATCCAGTCAAATTGGTTGAATGATTTGAATTTCTGCCTCTTCCAAAGGAATGACGCTGAGGGTGTGTTTGGAACAGGACATGCTTCCTTTGTCAGATCACCATGTTATGATCATAATATCTAAAAAATTATGCGTCGAAGTCGATTCCATGCTAAACATTTACTTAAAATATTTAATTATTTATAGATGATCGTGAATTGTGGATGGTGTACCATGCAGTTGATGACGTAAATGATTTAGGCGTTAATCACAGAGCCCGTATTCAAAAGATAAATTGGAACGCAGACAATTCTCCAAAATTTCCTGCAGCTATCAGGGTTAATAAGCCATTGCCTGCTCCATCCGGAGAGCAATAAAAACGACTTTTAACATCCATGTCTAAAGTTATAAATTCGGGTCGCTTGCTGTCATATTTTTATTTGGATATTACATGAATCATAACTTAAAATTTCCAAAGTAATTTTTTTTTCATATTGCAAATCATGTGAATACATAAGTACTTTGACCACAAACACATTTCGTAAGTTTCGTATTATCCAGTAACAATAATTTTTTCGCTTATTATGTACCTTTAGGTATATATTAGCTTATTATTATATAGGCTGTCGTCCGTCTGTCTGGGGGTACGATAACTCAAAAGCGGTTTGACTTTTTTAATTCTGTTTTCACTAATTGATATCTTAGGTCAAAAGTACGAACGAGTTCGAAGATCGGTCATATCGGTTCAGGGGAACTACTGGGTCAAAGGTCAGGTCAATGTTTTTGAATAGTAAGGTATAGGTTGTGATGCATCAAAATGAAGGTACTGGTGAGACTAGATCAGTGATACAATTTTTGAAATCTTTTGATAACCCCAACGTGACCTATGACCATGATAAGGTCAAATATTTTTTGTGATGGTAAGGTATAGATTATGATGATGCATCAAAATGAAGCTACTGGAGAGAAAAGTTAATTAATGGGGCTCTTAAAGTCTTAGGTAACCCCAGTGTGACCATTGACCTTCTTAAAATAAAATAAATTCTACATGTGGGGGTCAATCAGAAGGGGAGGAGGAATTGGGAAATTTTAAAGGTACATCATTACATTTCGATCTGTCGGGTTTATTCCATTTTCATCTGCATCTCTCCAGTCTTCAGGCCTTCATTTCATGGCCATGAGATATTTATGCATGTATTTTTTAAACATGCACAATATAGCTATCCTTATGATTATTGTGGTACTGTGACACAAGTCTATCCAGCCTGTCGCGTGTGGTACGCCCAAAGTTCTTGAGTGTATCAACAACTTTTTATGACTTGTCCTCCAAATAATACTGGAAAGGATTTGCAGGGTCAATAATGAAACAGGGTCTTTTCAAAAACTCCCGTTTACCCACAGTGTCTGGCACCAGCCAGTTTGAGTTACGACGCGTGAGCTTGCTTGGCTTTACCCTTTCCCATTCTGGATAATCATCATCATCATCTTCATCATCATGAGAAAAGGCCAACTTCAATGTGTCCAAATTTGTGAGCATGACCATCACTTCTCTAAGAGCTTGAAACTCGGATGGACTATGATTGTTATTGATACTTTGCTATTCTTCCTTATTTTGCTGCCGCCACAGCAATGCATTCCATCATCGTACTTGCACCACGACAACTTTCACCCCCGAGATACCAAGATCTGAAACAGAACTTTAAAAGGCGGACCAGAGTGTGCGTGAAACTAGTTTGAGACTTCAACTTGATTTTCAACTAAAGCTGGACTGAGGTAGTAAGCTTTCTTCTTCTTTTTTGCTTTCTGGCGTTTTCTCTATAATATCCAGGGTTGCAATATGTAAAAACATATTATGGATAAAAGACATGGATAAAACATGTTTAAACATGGAGAAAAGAAAATTCGTTTCTCCATGTATAAATGTGGTTACATGGAAAAATGGATAAATGCTCCTGAACCAATCAAAAACTCAGAAATAACACTCTGGTGAGATACAAATTCAATTATTTTATCGAGCTTTGTGTTCTTTCATATTTTCTATAGTTGAGAATATGAATATTAAGGCGTCAATACACGTTGAAACTTATAGTTAGCGTTAGCATAATTTAATCACCCTATCTTTTGTGGTAGCTGAAAGTTACGGTCCCTAAATTAATGCTATTGGACCTTTCGCTACTCCTAATTTAATGCTTGAACTAATATGAATTATGCTTTTAGCAATAATCCGAATTTGTATGACGCAACAAAATATGAGAATCAAATTTACGCAGCATAATACCAGTAATAATTACATAGAAAAGACAAAAGGTTTGCTAGTAAAATATAATAATAACGCGTACGTAGTTTATTTTCCACAAAAGTAATATTATTTCATCGTAGTTATCATTCGTGGTATATCATCGAAGTTATCATTCATGTTATTTCATCGTAGTTATCATTCGTGGTATATCATCGAAGTTATTTCATCGAAGCATAATATCTAGAAACTAGGAATTTCAACTAGCCCGAGATTCATATATCTCAGTTATTTAAACTATCTAGTAAACTAGGATTAACTAGCCGACGAAGTATTACCGATTGCAATCGTTAATAAAATCTGGTGCTGGGAAAAACTCATCCAGCACAAGAATCGTAGAATAATTGTAGTCGCGTTGAAGTTTGTTAAAAACTAGCATTATAAGTATTGGAGCAGAGATTCATTTATCTCTGTACGTAAAATTATTTAGAATACGAAGCGAAGAATATGACTTGGTTTTGGGCGTGTATGAAGCCTCTCGGCTGCCATGCCCAAACGAATAATATGTTACGCAATATGTTCCCACCGAAGAATTCCTAATCGAAGCCTCCGCCCATTAGTGTCACCGCTTTACGGCTTGTTCTGACACGTAGGGTTAGGATAATCCCAATTGAAGGTGGTGTTTGATAGTCGACTTGCCTTTGGCAGTTTCGACATCACCATGAAATGAAAAACCCCCCAATTGCCATTTATGCACCACACACACATCATTCATCATCATCCTCATAAAAAATAAACTTAAATTTAGCTACAGGCTAATGTTGAGGTGGTGGAGGTGATGATGCACAGTAGCAGAAACGTGAGGTGGATGACAAGCGGTTAACGGGTCTCTAACGGTGTGAGCCAAGATTTGGAAATGGTGTGAGACGTATGGTCAGTTTCCTCATCATCAATCATGAGGTAGAGGAGGTAGACTTTTGCCCTGATGCAGGGTGGAAGTGGTGTGAGAGACGCGAAGGCAGTTTCCTCATCATCATTCATGAGGTGCAGGAGGTAGGCTTTTACCCTGGTGCAGGGTGGCTGAAGAAAAATAAGAATGGAAAGGCACAAATAAATATGTGCTCAAAATAGCAATTTCCCTACAACAATTTTCCCCTAAAATATTATATTATATGTGGTATGCTTACCACTAATGTGCCACAAAAATATCCGTTCACATGGTGGAACCGGAGGATGATTCCCTCAGTTGGAAACTGGAGGAGAACAGAAAGAAGAAGAAGAAATCAGCACCAAACTTGTGATAAAATCACAACCAAAAACTTATGCACAAAAAATAATGTAAGATGGGTGTAGGTGGCTTACCCAAAAAGTCTCTACAAGAGATGCAGCAGAGCAGATCCAAAAGGATGACCAAACCAAAGGACAGAAAAAACAATACTGTCGGTTTGAAGGACAAATGCTCTGATGGAAGACTCTCTCAAGTGCATGCATGCTTATGGCTTTTGCTTCTATTTGCTTTATTTTCAGGCAAGTGGATGTAGAGGATGAGATGAATGACTTTTCCAAAGTATGACACTGGGGATTAAATATTAATGCGTGTATCTGGCTGTTAAGCAGCCAGGTACATTTAGAACAAGAAGGAAAATGTACAATGCCCTTTTCTCAATACTTATCTTAACTCATTAGCATAAAAAATGCGCTTGAAGCTGCTTGCTTTCTTCCCTAACCATTGCATTTCTTTTATGCCTAAAATGTAAGTAGTTGGATTCCTACCTTCAGCTTGAGCTGAATAAGAAAATGACCCAATCTACCTAAATCTCGGATATGCAAATGAACACTTGTGTACACAAGATGTACCCGAAATGCAACCAATGCCAAATGCCATAAGCATACGTGCTAAATGGTATGCATATTGGTTTCAGTCACCACACTTTTAAAATAAATTCTATTGGAATTCATAAAAATCACTGAAAAGGAGTTCAGTCTTGCGCTATTCTGAGTATAAGTGTGCATTTTAACAATATTGTATCCATTGTAGAGTGTCTAAAACATGCGAACGGAGTTTTTCCATGTATCCTAGTATTTCCATGTTTTTTCCATGTTTTTATTATTTTTTACATGGAAATATGGAGAAAAGCTATCTCCATGTTTTTTTGCAACCCTGATAATATCATCCACTTTCTCTTCTGTTATATCTTCAGCCGGTAACAAATCCATTGGTATTCCATTCTTAAAGGAAAAACTTAAGGTGCGCTCCGATTTCTTGTAGCTGTCGGGTTGAATTTGAAGGTACCTTTCGTTAGACCGGATGATTTTTTCCATGTGATTTAACAGTTTATTGAATGGGTGTAAGGGTATCCACACATGTAGCGTCCCACACTAAAGATTTTCCATGCCTCCATGGAACAAGAGTAAGGCCATTGGTCAATTAGTAAAATGATGCTAGCGCTACCAGATAGATGCTTATCAATGTATATTGTATACAATGTAATAATATCTGTTTGACCACAGAATGGATTGGACTTATGTGATGCCTATGATCACTGCATGCAGAATGCAAAAAGATAAGCTTCGCATAATATGCACCCATTGGGTTCCAAATAACATTGTTAAAAGTTTACTTCCGGTTTCCTTGCATACTTACACTTGTTCCCACGTCCCCAAGTCGGTTGTAATTTAGATTTAGAAACTTCAAATGTGGCATTCTCAGCAAACCTTCTCTGACCAGAGTTTTATATTGTGTTTCAGGGTTATTCAACAGTTTCCAGGTTGAAACAAACTCATCACCTTAGCCAAGATCAAACTCTGGATTTCATCCGATCGGATCATCATTAATTTACCCCCATTTATGCAACTTTCAGTTCTTATATATTGTTCTTGAAATGACCATTTCCAACCCCCCTTTTAGTTTGTCCGAGTCGTCATCAGCAGGATGGAGGCGTTCTATTGCGTCCCTAATACATACAACGTCATTGTCATGATTTTGCAAAGAATTGGATATGCAAGTTAAATATTGTAATCAAGGTCCGTTTGGACACCGTCTCATTCAGTTTCAATTGAAATGATGTAATAAAATAAATCCAATCTTATTCATGCACCATATCCAGCTTTTCTTATTACTTTAAGTGTTTCATAATCTAAGCACAGTTTTCAAATTCAATGCATCATTACTTAATAGAGTTGATTGATTTGGTCAACTTGTATGCAAAAGCAATACATATGCATAATGCATACAAGTACATATGCTTTGCTTTGTCTGTACATGTTATCGATCTGTTCAGATTTTTTTCGTTTGGTTGAAACATGTCGGATGAAAATGCATGCAATCAAGTATGAACAAAGTTATGTCGGAAAGAAATGATTAACTTTGAGCCAGAAATCTTGGTTTAGGTATACTCATTTCATCTAGACAGATTGCTTTAACACGAATTGTGTCTCGCGATCTGTGCTCTTGTGTCATGCCATTTTTTTAACAATTTGTTAAGTGATTGCTCCCCAATCGGGTTACCTAATTATTACTGTTAATTAATGATTATCGAACTTTAAAAAAGTCGAAATAAGTGTTTATAGTGGGTGGGTGATAAGGTGAAGTTACTTTTAGTAGTTAAAGTGAATTAAAAGCCATAATTTAAAGAGTAGTTGAACATATATTTAGCGGTGTGGTTTTACACCCACGGGGGTTCAGTTCTTCGTAAGTAAGCCAGGATCATCATCAATCGACGGATAATTTTAAAAGGTAGGTAACATATATTAATTAAATTAATCAATCATAATCATTAAAAGGCATTTTAGTAGCAATATCCGTTCGGATTCTAACCCAAAAATGTCATTTTACTAATTCCATACAACTATTCAGTTCATACAGGTCCAGTGGTGAAGTTGAAAAGATGGCTGGAGAATCAACATGTTCATCAAGTTCGTGACCCCCTATGCCACTGTGGGTTGTGCGGGAAGCAGTTACGGGAGAGTGAAATGAACTTGCATTTAAAAAAAGACCACAGTGGCGATTTATTTTGTGACTATTGTGACCCACCAAAGAAGATTAGTATTACAAATTTTACCCCCCACATCAATCTACACCACGCTGAGATAGTTGGGAAATGGACGCCATCCTCAACTATACAACGAAGTGTCGACCCTATTATAAAGTTGGATTTTGAAGAGGAACTGGAGCAGTTGAGAAATGGAAAGGACTACACCATAATTCCAAAAACCAAATTCAGTGTGCTTTATGATGAAACAAATCATGGGGTTGTGTCGGCTATTGAGCATTTGATCCCAGAGGACTTGGTGAATAATATAGGTAAAACTGGACAGTTCGAGTTCCATATCGACCCCCAGCTCAAGGACTGTGTCGTGACGAATAGTTATGGACTTATGGGGAAGGTGAATGGTCACGTTGTACTAGCAGATTCAACAACGACGACCACCTAGAGGCCTACAGCATGGTCAATGTTTATGGACATGATAGGTTTGTAAATGGGGGTGCTTGGAACCAGATCGAATGCCACGCACGGGATCTGCTGCAGTTTTGACTGGGCCAGTCTTTAATTTCAAGTAAGTTTTCAATAATTTTATATATATAGTTAAAAATGAATTTAATACGTACGTATCCCTAAATAATAATAATGTTTTTGATGTGTTGCTATTTTGTAGTTTGCCAAAGAGACTAACATCAAACAGGTTGGATATATACGAACCGATCCGGTTTTTTAAAATAATCCCGATGAAAAGAACAGGAGAGTTACCCAGAGTCCAAGCTTTCATGGTTGACAATATGTATGATGGCTTGCCTTTCTTCACCAAAAGAACAACAGTGGACGAGATTGGGGACTGCACAGGCTTGAATCTTTCTCTTTTTCAAGGGTTTCCCTACACATGGGATAGGGACATCACAACCTACCGCTGTTTTCACTTAAGGTGTGGACGAATGTTCGCTGAGCAACGAGATCCATATTCCAAATTGAGCCTCGATCCAACTCTAAGTTTGGTTGTTGGGCCAACCAAACTTATTAATGATTCTAAGAAATCATAATCTGCTTTGTCGTTTGGGACGTGATTTCTTGAAAGCACCTTCAGTGCATTGGCTGAGGTGAAACCTAGAAGGCAAGACGATGGAGTTTCCGGGACTTGCGTTTCCGGGACAGCAACTACTTTTCCAGATGGTCTGTAATCAGAGTCTTTGGCATCGAGCGCGTATGTGGTTTTACTATGATGAACCCTGCGTAATACCACGATCCCATAAGATTGGCGACGTGGCTTCTTGATCGGAGCTTTACCACCAATGTGCGTGTCACAATCAATCACAATTATACTAAGAGTTCAAACTGAGAATGCTTATACATATTATGGTTTCGATAATGTGATTGTTGTTGCTATTTCATTATTTTAATGATATGCTGCTCAAGCTCACTAAACATAAGTATGGCATGATAGGAAAGTATTTATACAAGGTTTGATTTTTCGTTTTATACAATGTAATATTTCCTACAATATAAAATGATAAAAAGCAATGACAGAGTTCACACCCTAAAACTTTTAACTAAATTGATTGCATAATATAAATCGACACATAATTGGAAGCATTCCATTTTTCTCTTGTTTTAGTCGAAAATAATCTAGATATTTCAAATGCAAAGCAAAAAAATAGTTGAAATTACGGACATGGAAATTAAAAATGAAAAGAACAAAATGACTCCTAAAGCAAGCTTCATTAAACATTCTTAGTGTAAAGTTGGTTGGCAATTCAGTATTTGCTGACAATGTAACCGATCATTTTTCGACTTTTTCATACTTTTCATATTATATACGATTATTCAGATTTTGGTACTCCTTGTTTTATCGTTCTGAAACAATTAAAGATATATTTGGATAAAGTCAATGCAAGCTCTTCGTTGAATGTGGGTCAATCGGAAATAGGATAAAACTAACATGAACTGTCATCATTATATTATCACTATATTTTAATTAATCAATTAAATGTGATGTATGATGTTTGACAGGTGGTTCGTCGTATGTATTTGAATAGTCTATACGTAATATTGGTATTTTTATTACAACTCTATTTTCTTAGAATGCATGCTCTTAACTTTTCTGAATACAATTACGCATCTCATTCTCAAATATACGTAGTTGAAGAGTGGGAACAACTTCTACTGCAATGAAATCGAAATAAAAGTGCTTCCAATGGGGAATGGGGCTATGTTGACATTGCCATTTGAATTGGAAGCATGGTATCCTCATATAAGTGCCTAGTGATTTTGTTTTTCGCAGATCTTTTCGTAAACGGGCCCTTGGCATTGAAACTTTGGACAGTGACAAATAACTTTCAAAACCATGTTTTTGAATTTACAAGGAATGATTGTGAAGATGAAAAAAGTCAAATCATGGGGAAGATGTGGAGTCACATATTGCAAAAATACGAGGAAATTAAAACATGCTCTTACTCTACTGATTCGGTGTGGTCACGTTATGTTCTGATTTTGATTTTTGGCACAGGACTCAATGTGTTTTCTGACGAGACGTAAACTTAGACCTGGGTCGTATAATGTGGGTTACATACTGTACCTGCTTTATGCTTCCTTTCCTATTCCTTCTTCTTCCTCTAACTTCCAGTTGATTACTTGTAAAGTTAGTAAATATAATAATGAAGCAAGCGTTGAACAGCAAGGGATATATCATATTCATAAATTTTGGTATATTTGCTTTTACAATGTACGTCATTTGAACGTCATTCAGAGAGCTCATTATGATAAGCATTGACTCGTACTGTGGTTGGATATTCATCTTGTTTAAATGTCATCGCATGGAACTCTGCAGGTAAATAAATAGGTGTAATCTCCTCTAAATGAATTATATATTGTACATTTACAAGATATAATTGGGGTGATATAACTGGGTTTGGTTAACGAGTGAGACAATTTTTTATGGATTCATCTGTTGAGGAAGAATGGGAGGTATGTATAGATGAATTTATGAATGTATTGATGGCATTTGTTCTCAACATAACTTTGTGTCACTCCATCTTCTAAAATGGTTCTTAATATATCTGTGGCAGAGCACTATATCAGTAAATAGTACTAATATGAATATGTGTATATATGGTATATGATAGAACGTGTAGTCGAAATCGTTGGAAAGTAGATGTGCTTTGATGCGTGAAGAAAAAGTTCAACAAAGTACATCTAAAGAAAGATGACACAACAACTATCCGGATTTACTTTTGATTTATGTTTATTGTTTGCCAAACGCCGATTCAGGCGGTGTACGTTAACATATCATCTTGGACCTCGTTGCCTTTTAGCTTACATAGCCTTTTTTATTCATGATAGAATGATCCATTCATTCATTTGGAATAAAACTGAAATTATACATATTTGATTATTTATTCAAATAGTCTTTATTGAAATTGAGTAACTACATTCAATATGTACGTCGTTTAAATAAAATCATCGCATACGATTGATTGTTCGTCTAATAATACAGTATCTTATAGTAGCTGAAATGATCCTGCTCAAAATGAGAGTATAATTAAAAACACAAGACTAATATGTGTCACTTTCAGGAAAAAGGTACCACTGATGTTTTCGCTTTACAACGTGCTTGTATAACACAACTTTGATAACTGTACTAAATGTATATATCGTCGTGGATGATGACAGACGTTTTTACTAGAAGAGGTCAGATTTGTGATTTGAAATCTTCAATAGAAGGTCAATTGTAATCGTCTTCACAGACAAACACATAACCTTTGTTGAACATGGTGCCGGTTAATAAAAGAATTGCATCCTTTAATACTTGTGACGTATTGAAAACTGGCAGAATTACTATATGGAATCCACAACAAAAAATAAGTAATTCAGAACATGAGAAAGGATACTGCTTCTATACATGCACGAAATATGTCCAATACCCATCTTGAAAAAAGGAATAGAATCTGGACTGAAAAAACTAAGTGCTAATATGTATTGCTTAGTTTATAGTATACTGTTTAATTCTACAAAACTCATTGAGCTAATATGATGTAATAAAGACAAAGTATTATAGTTATGATTCCTTAATGGCATCGGGATGAATGATACTAACTAACCCGTTTTTACTCTTTTCCGATAAATCTATTTACTAGTATTTCATATAATGAGATGGATGTCATTTGCTGTGGTTTACACTCTGATTACATAGATTCATTATTTTATACATTAACTATATTTATTTCATTTTAAAACATTATGGACAATATTAAATTAAATAAAAGTCGTATATTGTTATTAGCTACTGTTGGTCATAATAAAACAATACTACTTTTTCAGGCATTATCTGAACGTATCAATAATTTATTCTACTATTAACAAAAACAAAAAGAAATAAAACTTACAAAATAGATTTAATTCAAAACGACATGAGATACGTCAAAATAAGTTTTGTACTTAACGCATTCGGGTAATGAATCATAGAGTAGGTCCACCACCATATAAAAAATTAAAACCACATACATTTAATCAATTAAATTTCATTGAAAGTTTGAATTACATTAAAATCAACATCTGAATGTTACCCTAAATATGCGTTGCTTCAATCCTCCAACATCCTCAGCGTCACTCATTGCCTTCAGGCATTCGTGATATGCTCGGCTGATGGCATCATAGAAGCTTGGAGGAATCTAAGTTAAAATTTACAAAAACACATTAATTTCACAACATGCATTTTTTTTATTATATGTTGAATAGCGTAAAAAAGCGTATAAATTATCTTACAGGTACGACTCCTTTTGGATTAAAAATTGGACGAGTTCCACGTAAAGTCCCACTCACTTTAGTGTGAGCCAAGGGTCGCGCTGAGAACTTATAGATAAGGAATATAGATTTTGATGCGTTGATTACGAATCCGAAATCAACAACCGGTTTTAGTGATAGTGGCGCCCCCCAGAGGAAAAAAACGGCGGGTTACCATGGCAACCTACTGTTTTTTCCCTCTGGGGGCGCCACGATTGCTAAAACCGGTTGCTGATTTCAGATTCGTAATCAACGCATCAAAATCTATATTCCTGCAAATTTTCAGCCAAATCGGAGCCAAGTTCTCAGCGCGACCCTTGGCTCACACTAAAGTGAATGGGACTTTACATCTGGTGCTCGTACCGATCAAGTCCAAAATGAGTGGGTGGGTAGGGATCGACAAGTCCCATTCTTGCATGCTTTTCAGCCCCAGACTAATGTAAATATATAAAGTTGGATTTACATCCGCTCAATCTGACAGACAATACAATAAATAGTGTAAAGCCAGAGTATTTAAATTACACGGGTGTTGCTTACTGAACAATGTTTTCTTGAACATTGAATATCATAAACTAAATGCCCACTTAGACTTTGACTATGCAATGAAATATAGTGAACTGAATTTGTACAAAAAATTATATGCTCGCTATAAGATTTTATACGGAGGTCACCCAATGTATGCATATCTGTTTAATGTGTTGAAGAGTAACGATAATATTTTCTCAATGAACGAAAACATTTAGCCGCTTATTCTTTTTTTCTGGTACATTCACCATACTATATTGCCATGCCACTCTTCTGTGTACACAGCGGTAGGGATATGGAAACAGTGAGGAGGAATATAAAAAAATGAAAAAATATTAACTTTCATAGAGAACATATGATAAATAAAAATGATGCATTATCAACAACATGTCAACCAGCACAGTTGCGATGAGTTTCAAGTAGTGCTTCCCAATGTGTTCCGGACTAAACTGGCTCATTATATAGGCAGCGGGAAGGTAATTTTGTATTTTACAGACTTCTCCCAGAAGAAGAAATTGATGGAACCGTTCTTCAGTACGGTAACGGAGGCTCCATGAAATTGTATATTACTCTAATGGAAAATCCAATGATGGTTATACCATCACGGACTCTTCTACGCATACCTTCACTGAATTTGGAAAATGCATGAATATTCTGTAAATGAATGTCCTTTCATTATCGAGAATGCTAGAAGAACGTTTCTGTTTTCCTCTTTTTCATCTACATTCACATGACTAATGTTTGGGAATAATGTGATTTGATGGTTTTAGTGATCATTTAGTACGTTCGAATTGGTGGAATGATTAAAAACATTGTATCTTTTCAAGAAATGACGCAGAGAGTGTTTTCAGAATGGGACATGCTTCTTTTGTGAGATCGCTAGTTAAAGACGTTTTAAAAAATTACCTTTTGCCTTTTCTTTTGCAGTTTTTTGTAATGTGTAATGTTAATTTAACATTTGTTGCGATTTTCAGATGGTAGGGAGCTGTAGATTGTTTACCATGTAGTTGATGATGTAAATGACTTGAGAGGTAACAGAAGGGCCTACATTCAAAAGTTGGAGTGGAAACCGGACAATTTTCCAAGATTTCCTTATGCTATTGGAATAAATAAACCGTTACCGGCTCCTTCTGGAGAATAAAACAAATTACGTTTAATGACAATTTGAAGTATAACTTGTAACGTTTAATCTTTAAAGAAATACAGCGACAAAATGTTTATTTAATTCCATCAAAGTCCGTTGAATCATTTTAGAATCACTTGACCCCCTTCTGTAACATTGAAATAGCTAAATTGGTGTTTGATTTATGTGAGTTCACATTAATATTTGTTAATGTTACTTTTGCACTAATTCCAAATCAGCACAGTTCATGATGATATTCGTGTAAATGATATATGATGATAGAATGTCGAATATGCAATCATAAGGTCAATGTCATATGATTCAATTCAGTTATGTTTATGTTATAAATTATGTTAATAAATATAACATAATTAAAATTTCTTTTGAATTTAAATTTAATTGAAAAGCTTTAATGGCTATTGTTACCCATATCAGGATTTTGAAATATAGTCCCATACGACCTACAACTTGAAGATGTCATGCATCTTTGCAAACTTTTCAAAATCGTCAATATTCCTAGCTGTAACGGCTGCTGCCACGTGTTTCGAAGTGTTTAAGGTGATCGTTGCAATCACAAAGTCATTACTGATAAGTCCACAACTGTCCCCCAACGGAGGGGATGATGCTGACGGGAATCGGAACTGTTTGTAATTGTAGTCATTCTCCAAAGTGAATTATGAACGAGAATAAAAAATCCAGTCGCCATTTGTGTTGATGTATTTTCAATTAGGTTTGAATACAACAGGGCGAACGAACTTGTGCATTCAGGGTACCTCAAGTCTTCAATGGGTTAGTTAAAGCGAATGTTAATGCGTTTTGAAAGAACCGTGTAGTTACATGTTCGCGCAAATTCATAATACAACGGAATATTTTACTATAAAATATACGATTTCTTGGATAATTCAGAGACAAATCGACTTAGCAGATCAAAAACGTTGGTCGAACGTAAAATAAGTACGTTCCCAAAACGTTCATAAAAAACATAACAACAAACATCCCAAATTGCTCAATGTTCCATACTGGGGCTATGTGACTCATTACAGCATATGCTTTAACTTAGCTTTGAATCCAACTAACGTCGGCCTGCTCTGAGTTCACTCGTTAAAGTCCTTTGTTACGACACTTAAGGGTTTTCACACAATAATCATCACTAATTTAAAAAATGAATCGAATTTTTATTGGAAGAGTATTGTTAGTTAATTTCCACTTTCTCTATTTGCAGACTATATTGCAAGGGAAGATTGTAAGGAGGTTAACAATGATTTAAGATTTAAATCAAATTTTTATAACGTTATGAATACTTTCTCCCGCTCGGAGACCCACTAAAGTAGTCTTTAACTAACTTTTAACTTTGAATTTTTAAATTGTATTTTGAATAAAATTTGCGAACAGAGACGGAGCGTGACTTCGTACGGCCTGGCGCGGGGAGTTGTTGGTACGGCCTTTTGAAATCTAAGGTCCATTGAGAAATAAACCTGGTAAAACTGGAGTGTAACGAACAAGCACTTTAGGGTTTATAATAAGAAACAATGACATTCGACCCCTAAGATAACATTCAAGATCAGTGCGCATATCATGGTTGTTGGTCTTCTTTAATATTTAGCTGAGACACCCTAATTAAAATGCATAGAAAGAGATTTCCTAGTTGAAATGCATACGGTATACCTGACGCTTAAAAAAGAAAAGCTTATCATGACATTTGGCCCTGAAGATAACATCGCAGATAAGCGTGCATAGTACCGTTGATCTTCTCTCGTGATTGGCTGTCGAATGATACACGGTATACCACTTCAATATATACGAAGGTGTGACCTTTCCCCCAGGGGTAATTCAAATTTGGCCCAAAATTGAATTTGACTCCTCATTTTTTATAAGCTAGCGATTGGCAAAATGCAATCAATACCAATATACCAAAGCGTTCTGGAGTTATCGTGCCCCCGAAGGGAACGACGGACAGGCAAGACAACGCTGTAAACAAGCAATAAATTGCGTGTTAATAGTGCACATTTTAATCTAACGTAAATCCCCCCTATTTTGCTTTATATGCAGAAATCAAGCATGAAATTCGTCGAATTTACGTTTGTGTCAATGCATAATGTGTTACATACTTGAATATTCTAGTCCCCACTTTGTTTTATTCCGCCGACGCAAAATTGCGTCGGCTATCATTTTTCAATCAATGTTTTTGACCGAAAATTACAAACCTTATATTGTTAAACATCAGACATAATCCAAATCACAGCTTTAGGCATTTTTTTAGGCAGCCAAAAACAATGATTTTGTAATTTGGTATATTATATGTCGTCATTTACCCGTCCCTGATTGGCGGTGATCAAGAAATTGTCATCTTCATTAATTAATTACATGGACTTGCGGGTACGATCAATTTATGGTTCCAACGCTATCCCATAGAATAAAACCTGCGCTTACTTATGTATATGACGAGAAAAATGGATTCGACCCGCAAGTATTAATAAATTGTAAAAAAAATAGGAAAAACACATGTTTCTGATACTTTTAACTAATATCTACAGCAATTTTCATTTAAAAATTAACTAATATTGGACAATAATAACACATTTGGACATGCTTTACAATCTCCACCTTCAATACAACTGGGTTTCGTTGATATAAAAAAGTCCACAAAAAACCTTTCGAGCGCAATATACGGCTTTGGGAATAGCGTGCATTTTTCCTAAACACGCTTACCCTGAAGTTTTTTTATGTTTTAGGCATTAATACACAGCCCTGACAATAAGCACAAAACAAATCTAAGTTTGTAATAATCCCTTTTCATGTAAATTTATAGTCCAATTATAAATTACAAAGAAGAAAGAATGTGCCTTGCCTACGGACAAGAAACATTTTTCTAAACTAAGGCCAAAACTTACAATTAAACTGAAATTTGCCTTAAATTTGAATCAAAATTATTATCGAGCCACGATGTATTTGAGTGATTCTTGGTTTGTTCAAACTCAAACATCGTCGGTACGGCCTTGTCAAATTTCTTCTCGGTCCGGCCTGGAGCGACCGCTCCTCCGCGCTCCGCCGTAGATACGGCCCTGTGCGAATTTCTCCTCCGAACAATAAACTGTGTAATTCTCAAACGCCTCTTGTGTTTTTTCATATTTAGCTTTACTATTTGGTAATATATGCATAAGTCTTATTATATTCAATACAAGTATACTCAAGTAACGATTGGAAAGGATTTTTGTGCAAAGGTAAGCACATGAGCACAGAATCAGCACTACATCCAGTATTAAAGCAGAGTGGCTACAGTACTTTGTCAACCGTGCTAAGCGATGCGTTTGTTAACAGCAGCAAGAATATTTAGGCAATCAAAAATTGCAATAATATAGTTAAATGCTTATTATAACACTTATAACTTACTTTTAGTACAAGATAAATTTCTAGTGGATTTATTTAAACTGTAAGTTAGGATTGGCTTAGTAAAAGGGAAGAAAGAAAATCCAAGAACTGCCCAAAATATTCTCCGAAAGTGCTCTTGTTCATTGTGTAGAATGGGTATGCAGCCTGTACTATAAGAATAGGACAACTCCATACAAACTTTCGGAATAAAGACCTTCTGCTAGTAAGATTCTTGCCTGCTTTAACAAAGTTGTCAGATATATCCCCAATTTCCCCTAACTTGTGACATTCCATAAAGATAATCAAGACACAAGTAAACATTGCTCCTGCACACAAACCCATCACCATAATCCCCCCCCCCCAAGCTATTAATACCTCAGTTTGAGTAATCACCAAGAACGCCAATCCAACCAGAATTACCATGATTCCAACTTGATGAAGAGAAACTAGAATAGACGCAACGATTTACCAGCTGTAGTGATGAGACTTGTGAGTCTAAAAAAACACCACGCTCCAACCCAGAGCAGGGCTAAAATGATGTGACATACACCTCTCATACATGAGCTCAATGATGCATACTCGGCGCGAAGTTTATATATATATTTTTTTTGTTGTACCCAAGTGGCATAGCGGCATTACTGCCGCATCTCGATCAATCTTCACATTATGGAGTGTGATACATGAAAATGACAGCATTTGTTGAGAGGAATTCATTCATGCTGTTTTAAAAATTGTACAATGATCTCAGTGTGACCTAGGAACGTTTAAATATCGAAATTTCTTAATTTTTGAGATAGCACAAAATTTTCAAATTATTTCTTCTTCATTCAACAATTTGAGGAAATAGCTTCACATGGTTTGAGAAATATATGGAATTGGTTATCAGAAACTAAAATATTTGTAATAGTAAAGTCTTACTACATTACATAAATGATTATCGTAATATTTTGAGGATTTCGATTTCTTCGACCACGATACGAATTCTATTATGCATATACATATTTAAGAGTGCATCTACACCCATCAGATCAAAACATCTAGATTTCGTTTAATCAAACATGAAGACCGCGCTGGAAAACAAAATTTATGGAATCATTGCACATTAGAAAGTCTTCATTTTTTAAAAAACTTGACATATCTTAGGACTTTTACCATACTTGCATCATCACAAAAAAAAAATTGAAGCGGTTTTATTCCATATTTGATTAGCTTATTTTCGTTCGACAACCAACTCCTTAAAATATCCACACATGTCACCCACTGTAACGCTACTTCATTTCCTTTTCACGCTAAGCAATTTGCCAAGGTGATGTTACATAATGCTTATTATTCACATAAGAATTGTTTTTACTACGGATTGAAACATGATGCTAGTTATTGTTATAGAGGCGTCGGCTGATTCGATTCCGAATCACTTAGGGCAAGGGACGTGAACCCCCCTCTATGTGTTACCCCATCCACCCACCCACCCAAATTGTTATATTTTGTTTATTTAGCAATGCAGACCGTGAATTGGAAAATTTTTTACATCAGTTTGCTTCGGTACCTTGAAGCCGTCCTTCGCTCTTTCGTAAGCTGTTTGAATTCATCGGTTTTGGATATTTGCATATACGCATCTGTGTATAATTCATCCAGTTTCTCTCCTGGTACCATTTCTATTGTTGGTTCATTGAAATCAATGTCATCCACAACATCCATTTGCTCATGCTGAGGCTGGCAGGTTTCCGTATTGTCTGAAACACCTTCCGTTGGTAATTGCTTTCCTGCCGAAGTCCAATATTGCGCGTATCTTTACGAATCAAACTTGTCAATGTTGCCGGGTCCGTTTATGAGTATCTTCATTATAGCCTCAGTATTTTCATCGTTCAGATGGGTTCGATGTTTCGATTTGATGACATTGAAGATACTGAATCCAGTTTCCGCTGCAACTGATGCAGGAGATAGTGTTTTCATGGTTTTAATGAAGACCTTCAAGTTTGTTGACCATAATAAGGATGCGTCCCTTAACAGTATCGCCCAAAACATATTTGAATCCTCAACCTGCCGCGTTGTTTGCCATGAAGTTGATTTTTGTAATGATTCTAGAAAAACTGCCCAATCTTGTAATAGGGAGTCCTCGTCGAAGCCAAGATCTAAAGACAGCTTTCGAATTTCATCCTCCCCATAAATTCTACGCATACCTGTTTCATCAACTGCTGGATGTTGATATTCTAATGCCATTGAACCGGGAGGAAGAAAATGTGGATGCAAAACTGAGGCGGCCGTTATAAACTCAAGTGGAATGTATATATTTAGGCGTTCGCGTGTTTTACTTAAAATCTGTGCTGCTGCCTCCGAAAACCGAACTGTTTCATTGGGCAATGTAGTAAACTCCATCTTATTCCACATTACAGTAGAAGCAGATTCGTAAGAAGTCACGGTGCATTCCTCCATACCGCAAGTACAATCCTTAAGAAAGCCAGTAAGAACTGGATTCGAAACTCCTCCAGCATTAGCAAATTCTCCATCAAATAGTCGAAATATTTTTTTTGGTCCATGATTAATCCGGCCATGTTCTGCAAATACTCCGACCAAATTTTAAACACGGATGTGTAGTCCCAAAGAAAGTGTAACGTAATTAATGCAGTTTTGTCATGCAGTTTGGGTAAATATTCCTTAGCCTCGTCTTTTGTTTTTCTTTCAAAGCTAGAATCTGCTATCATTCTGTTTACAGAGCGTACTGTCGATTTCCATGAACGTACGAAGTTTTTTACCGTCTTGTATTCTGAAGAAATCCATCGTTCCAAATGTAGTTCCTTCATCTCAACATGTGGGAGCTCAGATATTTCTCTGAAAACGTTGATTCTTCGACCAGCATACATATAATTCCTGCATCAGCTTCTCCAGTGTTGAAAAGTATGGTAGCATGGAGTCAGCACTTGCTGACTTGTCGGATCTAAGCGGAACGATTGCTGATCGGGAAGCTAGTTGAAGTTTATGGGCAATACATAATATGCTGACAACGTTTATAGCTTGTCCACTGGCGTTCCTGCGGCCTAGCCATACATTGAGTAAATTGTGAAACTTTTTCATTACACTTGCCGAGTTAGTAATAATGCCGAATCTTCTTTTGAAGTATTCCTCAAATAGAGCCCCCTTAGATTTAACTACTTCTTCCAAAGCATTTAGATAATCCTGTGCCGTGAAGCTTGTTTTAAGTTCCAGAATGAAAAATAGATAAGGTACTGTTACACCAGGCATTGCAAATAAACAAGAACGTAGTGATGATTACGTGAATCGGAACTTCCGTCTAGAATCAAACTAAAAGGGTCATCCGTAGCCATAAGATGTTGGGTGATGGTATGGCTGCCAATATACGCAATGAATTTGATGATTGCAAAAGCTGTTTCACGGCTATGATGAGATGTTCCTAATTCTGCTTGAATTTTTCGTAATAATCGGTACCAAGCGTCTGCATTAGTTGGAGCTGTATTAGTATGGACGAATGTGAACGTGATGTCAAAGATGTTCGCCAGACTTCGATACGCTTCAGACGAATTAAATCTGTAAACCTTATTTTCATTTGCCTCGCTTTCCAATCTTATACGGTCCTTTTCCACGTTATATAGGACAGTTGTTAGGTGCAATTTCGTTTGGAGATGCCCTTCTAAAACATTACGCATTTGGTTCAGACCCATTGGTAGTCGTTGTCCTTCGGGTGTGGCTAGTTTGGTTTGTCTTTGCCGTCCATGAGCCGACTCCGGACAACTTTGAAGTCTCCTATGACACAGGCTACAGTGATAGTAATCCCCTCCAAGTAAATGCGATTTTGTGTAAGGTGTTGTTGACGTTTTTTCAAACGGAAATAACGATAATTGAGGACTTAATGCTTCTCGATCTTTGATGTACTGCTCCCAAATGGTGGTAACAAATCTATTCGGGTAAAACTGATTTTCATATGACGGATTGAATTTCCGTTGTATGTATTTGATTTGAGTTTCAATTTCGTTTATGATGCCACCAATTCCAATTTCAGAATGTGGACAATCCTGGATTTTTTCCGGTTGATTTGTAACGCCAACCAGATCTGAAACAGTAGGGTCACATTATGATCATGATAACGCATATAAACCTATCACGACACCCCCAACACGTGGTGGTGACATGTTCTTTAAACCTCATTTCTTAAATTTCATTCCATAAGACCACTATTTCAAAAGAATCCCTCCTCACCACGTATTCGGGTTGTCGTGAGAGGTATATATGCGTTATCATGATCATAATGTGACCTGACTGATCTGAAGATTCCAAGCTAGATTGTTCAACCTTTGTGAGCTGAAAGGATGTACTGCGACTATAGTCGTTTACTGCTCCCATAGTTGGGTTTCCTAACTTGAATTTTGTAAACTGAAAGGGGCTAGGAGGATCGAATTCACCGCAAAGATTATACGAAGACTGCATCTCCTCATCATTTGACACATCTCCTAGTGGTATAATGAAGTTGCATCCTTTAAGCGACGCTGGTAGGAATTGCATGACTTCATCAGGTACTTGCTCATTACGAAGAACGCCATACAACACAGCATCAATGACATATCTTTGCATTATAATTATTAAGTCTTTTTGTTTTGGATTTGACATTAGAACAGAATTCCTGCGTTGATCATTCCTCCTTTGAAGTTGGATTCTTTCCCATTCCTTATCACTGGTACCAGTGTTCTTTTGAAGAAGCAAAATAATCACTGGTTCATCGCCTGGTGGCAGCAATTTGTATTCTGGTGTAATGTCAACAGGCCTTTGAATGTTTGCTGAAGTGCTACTTCCTTGCACGTAAATGAATCCGGTTGTAGAGGTTACCTGCTTTGTCAAGCTTATCTGCAAAACTATCCTCTTGGTGTATACGGTAAACGCCACAATACGCATCGGTTGGGACGATTGACCATACTCATTTTTCGGCGAAACAACTCTTATCTCAATGAATTCTTCCATTCCTGGGTATCTCTTGTTAAAAGGGTAAAACTCATTGATTACAAATATCTTCCCCTTTTTAGGCGAACCGCCCGTTTGCGTGTTGGTTGCTGGCTGCACAATTGTTTTAGGCGTTGTCGCAAGGCAAAATGTATCGGAGCAAACTTCCAGATCGTCCATTATTCCTCTCGGCAAAGACAAGTTCTGGCCACATTGCGTTATAAACCGCTCTGACACACCAGGTTTTTTGTACGGTAACATATTCCGATCTGGTGGTAGCAAAATCGGTTGTTGATCATATTCCTGTCTCATAACTAGTCTTGCATGCCCCACCTGCAACGCCGTAAAGTATCATGTTAAGTCGCAGGTTTTGTGGTATGCGGATAGTTCCGGTGGAATAACGACTTTTATGTATGCAAATTCAATCATAACGGGCGATTTTATAAGGAAATGTGTCATGTATTTACCTCAGTCGCAAACTTAACTCCATCGCATGTAGCTGCAATCCACAAACTTTTGAGTAGAGTTATGAAGTGTAACTCCTGCTGCATTCCCAATGTGAATTTATTATATTTACTGCGCATTGCAGATTGATCATTTGAATTGTTTGGAGTGTTAGCCATGGATTCCAACAACCGGGGCATGGAATGGTAAAGTTCAAAGCCGAATCCCATTCCATCTTGAAATATTTGAATGCAAGTAGATTTGTTCGGAGTGGACACCACGAATGCGCTGTAAACGTAAGTTGAGTTAAAAATTTCCTCAAACTGGTCTTTGGCTTTGATGTAGCTTTCCACTACACGATATATGTCCTGCGTGGCTAGTCTCTCCCGTCTTATACCACTTAACAATGATTTCAGAACATCCCTTGAGCTTCCAGTATTTTCCAAGTTAGTAGAAATATACTCGAGGCATGCCAGCTCTAGTCCGGTTTCTTCTACTAAATCCCAATCAAATCCTTGCTGTAAAACACAAGGAGCGCAATACCTGCAAACATAGAGTTCCATATTATTGCTAGTCGACATGAAAGAGTTTACAAAAAATATGTGATATCTAAAATCACCTGCTGTTGGGTAAGTTGAAGGGAATCCCAACATTAGATACGTCATTCATGGCAAACATATCCAACACTAGGGATTGCACAATACAACTTTGCAGCAACAGCATTAGCAATCTGAAAGTAATTAGGCACGGGGTTATGGCTAACTATAGCGAATACTTCAACTTAAGTAGGTAAACTTGTAAGTACGAACCTACCCATTGAATCCCCTGAAAATTGTGGCTGGTGCCATGACCGCCATCGTTCGGCTTCACCGAAACCTGCGTTCGATTTTTTTATGTAAGATAGAAACAGCTGTAGGGTCAGAAATAGGTTTTAAATTCGCAATTGCGAAAAAAAATGCGTACTTGAATTTTATATGATTTCAAAGATTGTAACCACAATCAGAATGAAGCTGAGAGGAAGTGAACAGTTGGACTCGCATAGTGAGAGAGTAATGAGAGAACGAGTAAGTATGTTAGCTGTGCTTGCTGCAGCGACTATCCCGAACCCGAAGAAAAAACCGAAAAGCCAACGAAAGTTGCTCGGAAACGTGGGTAGATGCATTGCTACAGGCTACTCCCGCAAAGCGAGAACAAACGAAAGAAAATCAATATTTCTTTTTCTTGCTCTCTCTTTTGCCCGTTCTTTCTCTTACTCTTTCTCGTGCTCCTTAACATCTACTGAAATCTGCCTTTGCAATACTGGTTGGTTTTTGTACACCAAATGCTGTCCGTCTGTTCATCAGCATATTGTGTAAGAAGCTATTGAAATTGTACTTTTAGCAGTTTTTTTGCTAACCTACAGTTTTGTTGTTTGTGTCTGTCGTTCCACCATGCACACTTACATTCAAAGATGCAAGTTCAAAGATGGGTGTAACAAAGTACACTTGCTTTACTCTCAAATTTCTCAGATAATCCCAGCGTGACATTTGACAGTATTAAAGTAAAAATGAGAAGCCGAAATTGCTTTGGTAAAGTTATTACGACAGGAGTTACTGGCTTTTGTTGTTATTCACTCAGTGTTGGCGACTATAACTAAGAATACATCTAGAAGTACACCTCTAGTTAGTTTTAGTCCGAATACAACTATAACTACAACTAAAAGTACCTGAGACTATAACTATGAATACTACTACAAGACCTTGTGAATACAACGTTTTACTTATAGTCAGACATGCATATAAATAGAACGCACAATGCTCAAGCACAGAAAGCTTGAAGCCTTGCTCGCGGCATCCAGGCATTTTCACTTGCATAACCTCAATAAGGCTCTTTAAAAATATTCAAATCTTTTATGCAGTGTTGCCTAAATGGTTTGTACATACTAACTTATATGCAAAGAGGTTAAAATTAAATGTTTTCTTGCAAAAATCAAAATTATTTTCAATCAATTTGAGGTCCAACATTATAAATTACATTTCTTTCAAATCGATGCTTAAAATTCCAAAATACTTAACATCAAATTGACGTTTAAACTTGCAAACTATCGATTAGATTTTATGCAAATGCAGTAAAAACTCGTGTATTGATTTCAAGTTAGAATAACATATATCTAAGCTCGAATTGTTTGAAAAGATCAGTTGAATTTACATTTTTTCTGGTATGAGACTACAAGTACAACTGACTATAACTACTACAAGCAGGAATAGAATATAAGTATTACTACAATGCAAAATGAAATTCGGGAATAGAATGTAACTACAACTAGAATGCAGAATGAAAATCAGGAATAGAATATAACTATAACTACAACAAAACAGTTTATTCTTCAAACATTATTGCGTACAAATGAAAAAGTTTTAAAACAAGTTTCGTAGACTAAAAACATTCCATATCAGAACCGGAGAAAAACGTGGCGCAAAGTAATTTCCTCCACTCCATATTGAAAGTATAAGTAAAGTCGACGTGACTTGGTGAGACCTAATTTAAATTATAAGTAATTAGTCAAAATTGAATCAGTATAAATCCAGAATATAACATTCTAAACGAACAATTAAGGGTTTGAGTTTCACTTACGAATTGAATTTTAAAAGTGAGACATGGAACCAGCTTCTTGATCAATTTGATCTTCAGACTTTCAACTACATGGGTCTTCAGAGTGCCCAAACAGCCAGCAATCTTATCTGTAGTAAAAACAAATCAAGTCAAAATGATTAGGTGGTACTTCTTTGGTCGTCACTGAATGATTGCTATAGAATAATAAAACTGACAACTGACCTGGTGGAATATCCACCAGGAATACTTACTTCTGTTTGGAGAAGATGTCCTCCTCCTCGTTGGTGGACACCAAGATTTCGGCGAGGGGTGCTGGTGGCGAAGCTTCTTCCTTCTTCCGCCACTGCCACCAGATGATCCCTGCGACCCCAATACATCCAAGCAAGACTGCAATTGTAATCATCACAATTGCAGTTACTTGCCAGGAAGTATTGGAGTCACAGGGATCATCCGGGCACAAGGCAACATCTTCCCCAGGTCGCAGAAAGGGCTTCCCTAGATTGGGTGACTGGGTGCAATTTCCGAATTGCCAAACACAGTCACCGGCAAGACACCGGAGACAAGACAGGAGAGTGGGGCACCATTTTGCCATTTTAATGTTTCGCACTTTATACTTTGCTATTAAAAATGTGAAGGTAGAATGGAGAAGAAATAATTTGAAAATTTTGAATGGTTCGGCTGCTATCTCAAAAATTAAGAAATTTCGATATTTAAACGTTCGTAGGTCACACTAAGATCATTGTACAACTTTTAAAACAGCATGAATGAATTCCTCTAAACAAATGCTGTCATTTTCATGTATCACACTCCATAATGTGAAGATTGATCGAGATGCGGCAGTAATGCCGCTATGCCACTTGGGTACAAAAAAAAATATATATATAAACTTCGCGCCGAGTATGCATCATTGAGCTCATGTATGAGAGGTGTATGTCACATCATTCTAGCCCTGCTCTGCTCCGACCGTGTGTATGCCTCCTGTTAGGTACAATTTTGAGATAAGCTGACTTATACATTGTGTAAAGGAAGCCAAAGAGAGTATATATTAGTGTTGAAATAAAGGAGATCCTCATTGTCTGGAGGAGACCATTGAGAAGGAACAAACCTTCCTCCCTCGCCTTATTTGCTGATGAATGACCGTGCATTTAACTTGTAAGTACAAGTTTAAATGCACTTTTCGGGAAATGTGCATTCGGCTATGGTTTCCAAACACATACAGGGTTGCCAAACACAAACCTGTATTGCCCCTTTTGGAGTAGAAGGTCTTTGAATTTCGGGCTGATTTTTGGTAAACCACTGATTTTTGTCAGTATCAATATTATGTGTTAGTATGGAGTCTTCAACTTTTACCGTTCCTGACTTCCCCATGTAAGCCCCCATACCCGAAATTTGCAAAAAGTGATACCATTTTTGGGGTTTCCTGATTTCAACCCCTAATTTCTCAGAGATAGAAGACAAAATCAAAAATATCTCTTAGATTTCTTATACACAAGACTTCAAGGATTCGAACCATATACTTCACATCTTTGTGGACATAGTGGTGCCCAAGCCCCCTGTTTTCCAAAATACTATTTTTATTCGAAAATATTTTGAAAGATGCTCTTCGCACGTTTTTCGAGAATTGACTTGCAAACCCTTTTTGCTGATGAATGAATTACAAGGTGCTCTTTCCTCTCCGTTCCATTGCCGTTACCCCACATAAGTTTTGAAGGCAAAAGGGGCGGATTACATATCTGGGCAACCCACTGGCTCCCTTATAGAATTATATGTGTAATAGCATAAATGGGCAACCCACTGGCTCCCTTATTGAATTATATGTGTAATAGCATAAATGGGCAACCCACTGGCTCCCTTATTGAATTATATGTGTAATAGCATAAATGGGCAACCCACTGGCTCCCTTATTGAATTATATGTGTAATAGCATAAATGGGCAACCCACTGGCTCCCTTATGAAATTATGTGTGTAATAGCATAAATGGGCAACCCACTGGCTCCCGTATGGTATTATGTATGTAATAGCATAAATAGGCAACCCACTGGCTCCCGTATGGTATTTATGTAATAGCATAAATAGGCAACCCACTGGCTCCCGTATGGTATTATGTATGTAATAGCATAAATAGGCAACCCACTTGCTCCCTTATGGAATTATGTATCTAAAGAACCTAGATTGAGTCGTACCACCTGAAAGAATAAAACGAGGCTAAGGAATAAAAGATTCAACTTTTTGCTGATGAATGAGGCGCACCTGAAAGAAGGAAATAAAATTTTCTCTCTCTCATATGTCATTCATCGCGTCTAGTCATTTCAACTCCTACCTCTAGCAACAAGTCATGTTTATATTGTGATTTGAAAACTGCAATGTTCACATACATTTCTCCATAAAAAATAAAATATTTCATGAATTTAACATGAATTAGTAGTATGGAGCTGCAAAGAGTAATTAAGTTAAACGCTATGTTAACGTTAAGTTGCAACATAAGTTTGCATCCATTATATAGACTTATAGGTACATAGCAATCAATACGGGTATTAAATACCATAATTTACTACATTACAAAATTTACCAAACCGCAAAAAATGAAATATATACCACATGGTGTTATGAAGATGGGTTTGTTACAACATTGTGGCGGGACTGATTTAATATTGATTTAATTTTGGCAATATAAAATGAACTGTTTAATCTGTATAATTAACATAATAATAAATTTCATCTACAGTTATCGCTGCTGCATACCCAGCTGATATTTAATACAAATTTAAAAAACCACAGGACAATTTACAAATTTGCTTTACTTGTGGCTGCAGGTAGGAGTTGAAATGACTAGGCGCGATGAATGACATATGAGAGAGAGAAAATTTTATTTCCTTCTTTCAGGTGCGCCTCATTCATCAGCAAAAAGTTGAATCTTTTATTCCTTAGCCTCGTTTCTCATACTCATTGTCATAACCATGAGGTCAGATTGTGTGTAGTCATTTTGTAAAGCACCCCGAAAATTAGAAGTTAGTAAGCAGAACCTAGGATCACAACCTACTCGTTACACAGCACATTGAATATTTGCTGCTTTCTGAACATCATTATTACTTTCTCATCTTCCATTTGTCCAAACGAATTCGTTTGAACGATGTATCTCAAAACCCAGTTTGAGCCAGCCTTCCTTCTTGGCTCCAGTCTGACGCTTTGAGGCATGAGTGATGAAATGGTTGCCATGGCTGACCACATGTACATGATAGGGAAAGTAAATACTAGGAATACCGCACCAGCTCCGTTGGATGCAGCCCAAATGAACAGGAATATGATCGGAATGTGACTCACCTGTGCCTTGACACCTACTTCCAGCCAATCTTTAAACAGATTGTGAACCGGCTCAAAGTCGTTGCAGAAGAAACCTCCGTAGCAAATTGGTAGCACGACTGTAAAAGATGATACCACAAACCAAATGAATTCTGCTTCCTTGATTAGTTTAAGGTGCTCGTTTGTCAATTCCAGTTGTCGGTCTCTCATCATTTGTTTTATATTGGTGGAATCATGCATCAATTGGTTAAGCAGGTTGATAATGTTCAAGTTGTATGAAATGGACAGATAAGCAGCCACTGCGATCAGCCCAATACCACAGGATAGAATCCAACCCGTTATGTTGGTTCCAAACTCTCGTGGAGACAGTCTGTTTTCAATATCTTCCCCATCAACGAGCTTTGTGTATGAATACACTGCAAGAATAATTGGGTATAGTGAGCCAAGACTTGTTACCAACCAGGCATTCCACTTGTAGAATATTGACGGTGTTATAAATTGATGTGATTTGGAATCCCATTCAGAGACTGCGGCTAGGCAGAAATACTTCTGAAAAGTCATTCTAAAACTTATCGCCGACTTTATAAAGTTCGTGAAGATCATTTTGAGCAATGAATATGAACTATAAAATTGTGTTGTTTCGGATTTGAATGAGTGTTATTAGAAAGTAAGTATTTACTTGAACAGTTCCTTCCCCGACGCAAAAGTCCCTTTAATAAAAAAAACCTTGGTTTAACTGCTGCTTCTTCTTCTGTATCCTATTAGTTGGTATTCCAGACAGTGCAGACATTGCAAAATTCTCAGCGCAGATACAAGTACCTTACATATAAATTACGAAAGCAAGATTTTATATAACCCGTTGGCTTAAATAATATTACAAGCCAAACTATTACCTCAAAAACGAACAGTCAGGTACGTCTGAAGTGAGGTGTAGCGAACTATCAATTTTTCTTTTGTGCAGGTTAAAGATATATAGCTATATAACTATAAGTATGATATGGGAGTCAGGTGATTTAACGGGAAAAGTTCAATGCAGTAAAACCCATGAAATTTTCTTGTACCGAAAGTTGAATAAGCAAATAGTTTTTTACGTAAAAACCTCCAGGTTACACGAGTTTTAAATTCTAACTCGATTTTATTTCTCCTGACAAAACGAGGAAATTGTCAGCCTTGTAGGTGATGGAGTATTCTGAAAGTTAATGTTAATTAAATGTGCCTATTTCTTTACCTTTGCATTATGTCAAACGAAATATGAGGTTTTTTAATTAATTGCACTGCACAGTTGCTTATAATGTTTTAAAAAAATTATGGTAAATTTGCATACATATTATGTTTGGTGTATTGATTTTTCCCAGCTTTGTAGTTATGCTATGACGTGAAATGAACCCAGGATTTGTTTGGTGCATAATATTTATGACACGTTGTTGGCTTTGAATTTTTACTAAAAAACTAACAATTATTCAAAATTAGCTAAAATTATTCATACATTAGTTCTACTCAAGAAGAAGCATGAACGTTGGCCAAAAACCGGCAACATGTGAACAATTATTTATAGCCCACTCCAGAAGGGATAAGGCTGACCATTCCCTAGTGCTTTCCAGTAATTATTAAATCAGTTAACATTTGAAACTTGCCTACCAATGCTGTTTTAAATGTATTGAATTTAAAAAAAATCGATCAAATATTTAGATGTTGGCCCTAAGGTACCTTATGAATCTTGATTACACAACGAAATTTAACCAAATGCATGTATAATATTGTTGCCGACTTTTCAGCCAAATACTTCGATAACGGTGAGAGCTAATGCACCAAGGATGACAACGGATGCCCTGACTGAGCTAAACTTAGATAACCTTTAGAAATGACACAATTGACAATTTCAGAACACCATTAATACTGACAAGAAGTAGTTATTTTATTAACGACACAAAACAACCATTCCACATGCCAGCGTATAATTAATTATTTAAACTGATAACAAATATAATCAGTAATAATATATAGAAGACCTCAATTGACTGAATGACGAGAGGACAATCTCCCACTCGCCTCAGCCTCTAAGAGAATAATGAAAAATATTCCTTCTCTCCTGCATGCCTCAACTCAAAACTCATACGTTTTTACATCAAATACAAAGGAGCATGCAGGCAGAGCAAGGTACAACAAGAAAATATATTTATAAGCACCACATATTTCCTACACTCTATGCTTTCTCAGCAACATACTTCCCCCCAAGTTCCGAAACAGGGGAGGAACTTCTCTCTTGGACATCCAAAACCGCTAGCTTGACCACAGGTCTTCGGTAAATCCCAGTCACCGTCTTGACTTCAGCAACTCGAGCTATCCCATCCTTGCCAGGAAACGTAGCAACAACTTTCCCCAAGGGCCAGGAACTCCTCGGTTGTCCAGGGTCCGTCACCAGCACGATGTCTCCTACTTTCACTTCCGGTTGTCCAGTTCGCCACTTTGAACGCCGCTGCAGAGTAGGAAGGTACTCCATCATCCAACGCTTCCAAAATTGATCAGAAACGAACTGAGTTTGTCTCCACTCCTTCCGTGTCAGCATATCAGCTTCCACGAACACTCCAGGCGGCTGCAGATGACTGGAGGTTCCAATCAGGAAATGAAAAGGTGTCAAAGCTTCTTTGTCTTCAGGGTCGATGGAAACATCAGTCAAGGGCCTTGAATTGACTACTGCTGCGGCTTCAGCAAATATAGTTTGTAGCACTTCATCACGAGGTGTTTTGGTCGTCGCTGAAAGTGCACTCTTCATGGCTACTTTCACGCTCCTCACAAGCCTCTCCCATGTGCCACCCATGTGTGGTGATAACGGTGGTATAAAATGCCACTCAATTCCCGCAGTAGAAAATTTCCCTTGAAGATGATCTTGATCCAAATCCTGAAGGGCTTTCTTCAATTCATTATCTGCTCCATGCAGATTTGTTCCATTATCAGAATAAATTATTTGTGGCTGTCCTCGTACACTGGAGAAACGACGGATAGCCATGATGCATGAATCCGTGCTCAAGCTGTGAGAAATCTCCAAGTGGACAGCTCTCACGTTCAAACAAGTGAATAAAACGCCATAACGTTTCTCGTGTCTTCTTCCTACTAGCACTTCCATGGGACCAAAGTAGTCCATTCCAGTTATTGTGAAGGCACGTGGTGGTCTCTCCATACGAAAGGCTGGTAGTGGTGCCATTAAGGGACTTCTTGGCATGACACGGCGTTCTTTACAGATTCTGCAGTCATTCCAGGATCGTTTTACAGCCGTCTTTAAATTCAAAATGCAAAATCTCTGCCTCAGCTCGTTTGCAACTGTTTCTCGTCCTTGATGACTACACCAAACGTGCATCCTCATAATCAATAATTTTGTGAAAGGATGATTCGGATCCATGATGATAGGGGGTTGTGAGTACGCTGCTGTCCTACTGCTCATTCTGATGATTCCAGCTTCATCGATGAATGGGGATAAATGAGCAATCTTGCTTCCCTTCTTCAATGGCTTCTTCAATGCTAACAAATTTAGCTCCTCACCGAATGATTCATTTTGCATTTTCTGACACAGCAACAACTCAGCATTCTTCAACTCATCCATGGACAGTTCTGGGAATAGGACTTTCGCTTCCTGGGTTACAGCAGACTTGAAGTTTCTGACAGCTCTCAAAATCCATGCTGTAGTACGTAAGTACCTCATAAATGATGAGTATTTACTTCCGTGAGGAATGACATCCATGGTAGATTCAAAGGCAGTGGCGAACAGCTCCTGCTTCATCTCAAGCTCCGCTTCTTCTATCTTCACGGCTCGTTCCACAGGCCATTCGGCTTCAGACAACTTCAAAAATCCAGGTCCAGTCCACCAACGGTTTCCAGAACTGAAGTCTGACTTTCCGCTTCTCGTTGCATCATCCGCAACATTCTGCTTTGTTGGAATCCATTTCCAACTCGGCACATCGGTAAGCTCGTGAATCTCTCCTAATCTGTTAGACACGTACTGATGGAAACGTTTATCTTCAGAGCGTATCCATGCAAGGACAGTACGCGAGTCAGTCCAGTAGATCACACGGCTTATCTTCACTTCTTCATCACTCAACTTCCTTGCATATCCCTTATCAAGGTAGTATTGTATTCGTTCAGAGTATTCTTTTTTGAAGTTTTCATCCTTGCTCATCTTATGTTCAATGGACTTCAATCTTTTTAGAGCTGCTGGGTAGCTATTTGGAAACTCCACAGGTTCGGATCTCCACAATAGTGATGTCTCCCAGCGCCCATCCACTTTGCGTGTGTATTTCTCCATCAACTTGAGAGCCTGCTCATCCTCTTTATTACGGGGCTTACTGCTTCGATCTTGGATCCCAATGCTGTCCAATTTGAAGGATTCCTTCACCAACTGCTGCACTTCCTCATCATCTTCACGACAAACAAATGACAAATTGCAATTTGTCTGACTTCGAAACTTGTTTGTAGGGCCGTGCAGCACCCATCCTAATCTAGTCCTGGTAGCAATCGGGGCATTTGGAGGCCCTTCCACAACTTCTCTAGCTACGGTAAGATGTATGTTGTCTTGCCCGATCAACAGCTGAGGTTGTACATTGTCAACATTCATCAATGTTGAACATCCTTCCAAGTGCTTCCACCGTTGCTTTACATTCTTGATGTTGACTGCGTGGGTTGGTAAATTCAAATTTTTAATCGTTCTTACATCCTTCAGCAGGTACCGCTTCCCCCCGTCATGAGCACTAATTCGGAAGGTAACACGACGTGACTTCGTATCCTTTTGACAATGAGCATCAGTCCATCGTAGAGTCAAGGGGTCCGTTTGACCTTTCAATCCCATCTTGTCAGCTAATGCTGTTGATATCATGCTCACTGTTGATCCTTCATCAAATAGCGCATGAGTACTGATGACTCCGCCTGGGCTGAACAACTTAACAGGCAAAACTCTCAGCAAAACAGATTTCACATGACGGGGTTGACTCACATGGGTGTTGATGTCTGGCTCAGAATCTTCTTCGTCGTCAATTTTATCATCATCGTGTTCCTTCTCTTCTTTTTTATCATCAGTAACTTTAGGAGGCTTCTTTTTCTTATTATTTTCTTCTTTATCCATGGATGGTGGGTGCAGTAGGCTGCTATGCTTCTTGTCGCATCCATCCACCCCACAGGCATTCTTCCTCCTACAGTTAACTGTCATATGGCCTCGGTTGAGACAGCAATAGCAAACTTTCTTCTGTTTTGCCATATCCCACCTTTTCTTCACACTGGCCTTGAGGAACTTTGGACACTGGAATGATTTGTGTTCAGTAGAATCACAAAACGCACACCCTCCTTTCTTCCACTCATCTTGACTTGTGAGTACAGTTTCTCGCTTGCCCCTTCCATCTTCTTTTTTTCCATCCGTCAATTTGAATTTGGGGGTTGATACAGCACTGACCGCCTCTGCAATCTCCTCAATGAAATGGCACAGGTCCAAAAGTGACACGGCAGCTTTCTTGCAGGCAATCTTTCCCCAATCCAACTTCAGGTGGGCTGGAAGCTTCTCCACAAGCTCATTCATCAAGTGAGGATTTTGTAGGTGCTCCGTCGCCTTCAAAGTTTCAACTGTTGTCACCAAATTGGAAATAGCATTTGAATAGTCAATTAGTGAGACTATACTCTCTTCCTTCGGTGCTGGAACCTTCTTTGCGGTGGCTATTAGCGCTTCAATGACAAAGCGAGGTCTCCCAAACCGTTGCTCGAGCTTCTCAACTACTTTTTCAGCGTTGTCAGGAACAATCATCAGTCCTTGAACTGCTTTCCTAGCATCACCACGAAGGCTTTTCTCCAGTCGTTGCATATTTTGAGCACTGCTAAATCCACAATCTTCAGTCGACCTTTTGTACTGATTATGGAATATAGGCCACTCCAATGGGTTACCATTAAAGACTGGTAACTTGCTATCGTTGCTCTGTCGTGCAATGAAGCGTTCTGAAACCCGATTTTGACTCGACACCGCACTGATTATAGCTCTTGCTAATGTATCAATACTGTTCCGCACTGCTTCGACTGGCTCTGATGAAACTTGTAGAGAAGGTAGTGGTGGAACCATATTTTTCATCCTGTTGACTGTCGGCACTGTTTGAACAGCTTCGGTATGAGGTCCCAAGGTACGGGCTTCATTCATTCTTGGTTTTGGTGTTGGTATATAATTTTGAGTGTTACGTTCAACACGTTTGATACGACTCAAATCCAACTCTGATTGTTGCAGGGTTCTCATCCATTGATTGACGTCATCATCATTATGGGTTGACCTGATTTCACCATCCTCCAGTTCATCTGAATCGTATTCACCCTCCTCCAACATCTTTATCTGCATGTCCGTCCTCTGGCGATACAGCTGCAGCTGCTCCATTTTAGTCTCGTTCTCAGCAATCCTAAATGACAGGTTCTGCAACTCCAGTTCACGGCGTCGTCTATCAGCAGTACTTGATGTTGTTGAACGTGCATCATCATCAACACGTCGGATCCTTGCATCTGGAGGTAAGGTAACTGAGGCTCGTTCCATCGTCAGTGTCTCATTCATGAATGGGTTAGTTGACGACAAAGGAACAGTCACTATTTCCCTTCTTTGGGTTGGTTGACGTACACCTCCCATCACTGGATTTCCATAAAATTGAGGTGGTACTCCAAAGTTTGTTCTAATGCTCCTCCTTGGGGGTACAGGTGGAGCCGAAACACTTTGTCTTTCCATCGGTCTTCTTACAACTGGATTCTGATCGTCGAACGCCAAATCCAAAGGTTGTCTGTTTGAGTCCATTATCCTGATGCTTCTCGAACTCGATCTCGAACGGTATTCCAGAGCGCTGAACGATCCGGTTCGAAGGACCAATTATGTTGCCGACTTTTCAGCCAAATACTTCGATAACGGTGAGAGCTAATGCACCAAGGATGACAACGGATGCCCTGACTGAGCTAAACTTAGATAACCTTTAGAAATGACACAATTGACAATTTCAGAACACCATTAATACTGACAAGAAGTAGTTATTTTATTAACGACACAAAACAACCATTCCACATGCCAGCGTATAATTAATTATTTAAACTGATAACAAATATAATCAGTAATAATATATAGAAGACCTCAATTGACTGAATGACGAGAGGACAATCTCCCACTCGCCTCAGCCTCTAAGAGAATAATGAAAAATATTCCTTCTCTCCTGCATGCCTCAACTCAAAACTCATACGTTTTTACATCAAATACAAAGGAGCATGCAGGCAGAGCAAGGTACAACAAGAAAATATATTTATAAGCACCACATATTTCCTACACTCTATGCTTTCTCAGCAACAAATATTGTGCATATTCATCAAGGAAATAGGAACTTTGCTCAAAGAATTTTCCCCATCAAAGACTTAAATTTGCATTAGACCAAATATTAAAAAATTTGTAGGTAGTATAATAGTGTAAGAACTTTTAGTGAAGAAGCTGTTCTTCCTTGTTTTAAAAATAGAAGGTACAACAAAAGAGAGCAGCCGGCGATGGCACAGAAATATGAACACGAACGATGTGCATGATATATGCATTGCTGCTTACTCGCCTGAGTAGCACGCTGCCTACCAAACTGGTTTTACTGCTTGTGCTTTGCCTATAGAGACAAACGCACTAGCATCGTATGTGTTTGCTCTCTGCCAACTTGTATGTATAATAATTATCATTATCTGTAAAAATACTTATATTCTTTTATTCTTTGTTATTTCCTCATATGATGCAATGAATATTTCTAGAAGCTTTTATCATGTTAATCCTTTGTCTCGTCTGGGTATATAAATCCCAGTTAATCATGATCAGTGTTCGAGACCTTTTAACCATTATATTCTTGCCTCTTGGTCGGAAGGCTTGGCTTTTGCCAATGCCTGAAGACAACGAATATTCTTGAAAATTACCAATAAATACTCTCTTTTTTATAAGAAATATAATCATGAGAAGTTTCAGTATTTCCAAGTGCCGATTCATATATGGGAAGGATTAATTTCTAACCCGCTAATCGTCGATTCTCTTACAATAGATAGATAATGACTATCTATTTTTCAGAATGTGTTAAGGATTATCAGATTTTTTGTCGACTAGTAGTACTCCCTTGAAAATGTAACTGTAGTAAACCATTCCGTACAAAATTTCATAATTTCGAAATAACGGCCAATTTTGTCTGGAAAAGGTTAAGTCGTTTGGAACACTCTGGTGGAAAGACGGTTACATTTATTGACTTGAAATTTTTTCTCATACATTCTTAATCGCATTTGTGAGGTAGAGGTTTCATGGGTTTTTCAAAATTTGAAATCGTTTTGTCTCCAGAAGCTCTCAAAGTTGGTTCAAGGTATTTGACAAAACAAGCATATTGGCAAAAATCATAAACCAACTTTGAGAGCTTCTGGAGACAAAACGGTTTCAAATTTTGACTGGAATCAATGGTATCAGAACCAGGTAAATATCTGGAACTAAGTAGTTTCTTATCCAACATTTTATGCCATTTTGCCCACTCATCCCATTTATAGTATAATCCGGATGCCACAATTTTCTGTGCAGTAGCTCGTAGTCAAAACTGATTTTCAGTTCTCATTTCCGTTATAACCATTCTTGACAGTAATTTTCGCTCAAGGACTAAACATCTGCTAGATGGCCCAAATCTTTTTCCAAATGTGAGGACAAAAACCCCTTCCCAATTTCCTTCACGGATGTGGCTTGTTGTGTGTCCTCCACGATTTTCTGTGCATAGGCTTTTATATACATACACTTATTACATAAACGGAACGTTTTTGAAGTAGGTAGACCCAGAAATTTGAATTCGTCACCGCATCTCTGTAGGACAGGCTGCATACTGCATTTACTGTTAAACATTACTGAGTGTTTTTTATCAATCTGTTCCCTAATAGATCTTATTCCTTTCGGTTCAGGCATTAAGGTAACTAAGCTTATGTAGAAAAATATATATTTATATATTTTTCTACATATATATTTATCAGAGGATGGAACGAAATGAAACGTAACTAAGCTTGTCAAACCATTACCATATATTTGTAAACACAGGATTTGGAAACAAGATATAAGAATTAAATTGCGAGCACAGGTTTCTCCACCGTGGGCAAATATAATGGAAATATAGGTGATTAGCTGGCGTACAACGAACTGGAATGTACGATGATAAAAATAAGTAAACAAAATCACAAGTGTTATTACGCAGAATACGCTCATCCATACATCATTGGGAATGGCTTCAGCCCAAATACCAGTGCGTTTTCACCAATGTTCGATTTATGTTGACAATAGTAAACGTTCTCTGAGTTAAATTCATGAAACAAATATCGGTCAAAGACGTGTGGTGGAATCATTGATACTAGTAATGGTGCAACTGGACCAAGAACAAACTCGGGGCCACCATTTAAGTTTTCATTGTAAAACTCACTCCCCCCCCCCTTAACTAAATCATGCAGACTCAGAGTCATGTTATGCTTTGTTGAGATGGTCAATTTTTCTTCAATGTTTGCAGCGCAATAATGATGCAATCACCTCTTTTGGTTTAGGCAAATACTTTGCTCATGCTTCGAAATGGCTCAAGTAAACCCTCCAGGAATCGTTTTTCCATTTGCATCCCAAAACAAATCTCGATGCATCGAATATATGTCATTTAATTGAAATTGTTGGGTGAAGCTGGTTAACAGGATTGAAATTGAAGAAAGGTATTGAAAGCAAATTACTCTTATTAGGGTTCCATTTCGTTCCCATTTTAAGCCTTAAGGCAGAGTCACTATCAATTTCAAAGCTGGAAATATTGGAATCATCCCAAGTGCTTCTTCCATCACTAGTATAGCCATTTGGTCACCAGAGATAGATTTTAATAGGATATAATAAACGTAAATCTATACAATATTTTGGTGAAACGAAATTTGGACTAGTGGCATCGACTTAATCCTAAAAACAACTTCAGTTTCACGGTTCCATTAAATCCTAAGCTAATCAAGTACGGTCTACAATTCGTAAGATAGAAAATGGGTCGGCATTTTTTATACTTTTTGGCATAATATGTTATTAAATTATTTATGCAAACACAATTTTGAATAACAAAAATAGAATAAAGAAGCCCCAAATTGACATAAATTACTCCATTTTATCTATTTGCCACATTAAAAATTGGTGATTACGGGTACATTGCGTTTCAAAGCAATGCAATAAAAGCCTATATAGTCAATTTCTAGCTTAAAACTAAGTGTTTAGTCTAAAAAATGATTGCTAAATTGATTAAATGGATAAATCTGAAACCATCAACTTCGTAGCAGTTAAACAAACTTGTATACCTAAACGTGCAAAATATCCGTACAGCTTTTCAAATTCTCATTAATTTTTAAAGCGCATGTAAATTTGAACCACATGGTTATGAATTGCTGTTGGACAATAGTTACAGTAATTTTTTTTAAAGTATGCGCAATTTGAATTATTTTAATGCTCCTATTCTTCAAATGTATAGTAGTTGACGGTAATTTTCATTCCAGCCGTGAAGAGCTAAAGTAGTCAGTATACCAGTGTTAAAGGGTCAAGCCAGACACTTCACCTGCTTGAAACGTAGTTAAACACACACATGTTAAAAAGCTCTACGCCTCTGACAGTTTCGAAGCTAAGAAGTTTAAATATTAGGCGTTACTGTAATTAAAAATGGCAAGTCCCCTCCTTTTTAAATCCCCTTCTTTCCATGAATACTTAACATTTCCATACTTTCCATCCATAATTTCATGGAACTCAAGAGATCAAACGTTTATATGCGAAACAAACAAGCGCAAACTTTTCCCTTTCTACATTGTCTTCTTTCTAAGTGTTTTCACAGTCTTTTCATCAAGCGTATCTGTGATTTCTTTTGAATTGCTTCACCCGGGTTTATTTGAAGCACACCAAATCCTTGCTTCCGCCCTTTTTTCAATCCTCACAATTTTTGTGATGGTGGGTGACCTTCTACTGTTGTTCTATGGAAGGAATGTGGTTGCAGCCATGAACGCTATACTTTCCCTCAATTCCAGGATTTCACCTCGAATCATTTCAAATCAAATTGTAATAGACATACCCAAGCTAATAATATATTTACTGACTGTTGGGATTGCCATCGTGTTTGGAATTGGGCTGCACCATACGCATATTATAAGCTGTATTTAACAGGTACTTGTAATTGACATGATATGGATGAAGTGTTTTATTAAGAAAATAAAATAAACCAAAGCACAAACTTCTAATCAAAGTAACCACCTATCTCGGAAGTTGCAAAATTACTAGAAACAGGGTAATCTTTCATTAAATTTGTATTTTGTGCTAAAATACCAAAGAACAATTAAGTTTAAGCCTTAAGATTCAATATTTTCAAAACAAACAATTGTTTTTCCGGGCATCAAAACCTAAGATAATACAAGCATGTTCTTGTGGATTTTGGGGAATCGTCGAAAACGTATGGAAGCTAAGTATATATACTTAACTTCCATATACTTAACCTAACCTAACCAAATTGTAATTTTGCAACTTCCAAAATAGGTGGTTACTTTGATTAGAAGTTTGTGCTTCGTTTCAATTTATTTTCTTAATAAAAGACTTCATACTTCATCCATATCATGTCAATTACTAGTACCTGTTAAATAAGTGTGCTGTATTATTACGGAAAATGTCGTCGTTTTTCCTTTGAAAGTGACTACAATTGTAAAATAAAATGAACCTGTATTTAACGCGAAATATTGTCCATATAATATGGAAATACAGAGCACTTAATCTAATAAGTATGCAATTTGATATTTAAGGATATACATAATAATTTGGAAATCACATTCGGAGAAACTGATAACGATCTTAATTAAAAACCACAATATTTCTTCGCGATGAAAGACCATTTTCTTAGTACAGTTTCTAAATAGATTTTGTTCAAATTGGTTCAATAATATTTATTAAGAATGGTTCCAGTATCCCCAACATCCGAAATACAAGCTGCTACTGCTTCCTATTTGAAGTTAGTAAACCCATTACATTTTCTCCCGTTTGAATGGGATGAAACGGAGGGAGAATTCAAACTGATACAAAAAAGTAGAAAGTCCCAGATCCTTTCTATCCTTATCATTCCCCTTACTTTAATCCTCGGCACATTGATGTTCACATATGCATATGGGGAACAAGTCTTGAATCACAGAACCCAAATGTTTTTTGTTGGTACTTGCATATGTGGGACTGGAATCGTCTACCAGCAAATTTTGTGGGAATATAAAAATTTGATAGAAATATGTAACGAGTTGATTCGAATGGAAAGGAAATTACAACAAAGTCGTTCCTTCAGATTAAATCCGGTTACAATACATTATGCCAGATTGTTTGGTAAAATAACGATCAAAGGAATAAATGCGGTGTGTTTTCTTTTAGGAATTTCCTCTACGATAAAACCAGATTTTCCGACAAATGTCTTTCTCCCAGTGGAACAATGGATGGGCGTAAATGGAGTGGTAATGAAGGTAGTATTTCGAATTGCCAACTTATTTTATTGGTACGTTGTATGTGGTTCCGCATGCTTCATCAATGTGGATTTGATTTTGGCTCTTACATCCATACGAGTAAATCTGTTGTGCTGTATTCAAGCAGTTCAAAACAAATCAAATTGGAGACCAGCTAACTACATTGGAGGATTGTTTCAATGCTTGAGAAGAATCCAGTTGCTAGTCAATTCCTTCAATCGGAGTCACTCTGGAATCTTGATGCTGCTGTTGGCTATCCTTTCTGTTTTTCAAATAACCACTTCATTTGCCACTATTCAGTTTTGTGGAAGAATGGGCGACGGAGGGGGAGTTACTGGGATTTTGGTAAATTCTGTGGTTTTCCTGGAAGCTAGCTCTATCATATTTGCAGCATTTGGTACGGCAGGAGAAGTACTAGCAACAAGTATCAAACTTGATAAAAAACTGAAGGGAAGGGATGAGATAATGAAAAACAAGCAGTGGAAGAGGATTTGGTTGGCTATTCCACTAGCTAGAATTCAATTTGGAAGCTCCAACTTTGTGGAAAAGGTAACACCCCTGGTATTCGTTAGTTTTAATATGGCAAGATGCGTTGATTTAACATTGATAGACAAAATCATCACAAATTAGATTGAACGACTATAGAGTAATCACACTAATCAGCAATACCAAAGAACAACAAGTCTAATAAACCGATAAAAGTACGCTAAGATACTAGTATAAGCGTTAAATGATTCGAATGAAGGAATAGTAAAATTAACATTTTCATTTAGTGTATCATTGAAAGTCTAAGAGGAAAGATTTCCTATTATATATATTCCTATTTAGGATGCCCTTAATTTAATCTAAGAAAGCGAATGCTTATTCAACTTAAATATACTTGACTTTAAAATAATTTAAAAAAACTAGCACTCAGGGAACGACGGAAAGAAATGACAACGCTGTTATCTAGCAAAAAAATTGCTAGTTAATAAACCCTATTGTAATATATGAACGGGAGTAGTCGAATATTTTGTAGAGGAAAACTTGGATAAATAGCAAATGAATATATATAATTTCTCTTAATGTGAAATAACTTTAAGAAATAGAGATAATTCAACGCCCAAGGTTACACTGTTGTAGTCACTATGCAAAAAAATGTTCATTGGGTTACGGATTGAGTTTCGGAATGCAATTTAATTTTCATCATGCTCGTGATCTGGTGTCATCAATTTTCTCTCAAGCGAATAAAATTATTTTTAGAAGATTTTAGTAGTATGGCACATAAATTTATCATACTCGCCCTTTTTATATTTTTTGCGTGCTTGCGCATTGAGGGTGTTAATATCTTCCTTTTGGTTTTAATGCATATTTCCTGCATATTGATCATAAATGTGAATATATATGTGCATACTTATCTTGTACTATTTTAATATAGATTGACGTACATATTTGCAAATAGAAAAGGAAGTTGTGGGCGAATGACAAAAAGTCAATAAAACTTGTTTTACAAAAGTTGTATTTACGTTACGATAAATTACCCCACAAAATAGCATTTCATAATTGGGATTGTAATTATCATTAATTTAAGGCATCTATAACTTTCGGTTTTCTTCATGTTAGGTTATAAATCATAGGTTTTCTCACAGAAATCTATTGGGTACTGATTAAACATTGGAAAATCAAACCCAGATTTTACTGGGCAAGGTAAATACGAGTCAGATTCAAATACTAAAATTAAATTAAGTTAGTCACACTGTATAACATATCATTCAAAGCCTTATCAATATATGGAATTATGCGTGCATGTGACTCTTCTTATTACACCCGAAACTGCCACTCGGTTACACATCAGTGTTGCAAGGATGATTTATGACACGCACGCCCAACAAAGTAACGCAAATTTAGTATGAAAATTGTTATAGGAAACCGGTTACAAGGCCAAGTTATATTATGTTTCGGTTATGCGTGTACATTATTGTGGCAAAAATGGATACATATAAAGCAATAAAATGAAATAAACTGCTGGTAAGCAGATCTAGAAACGTAGCTGAATGGCATACCCAGGAGACTAGGAATACTGGGGGACGAATAGGATTTCTGGGCGATAAATAATTTCGCGCTCAAAAACATTCAAAACTGCATGAAATACATTGAAATACATAGAGCATTACCACCATAAGGAATCGACTCAGCATATAAGATATTATCTATATACTGAGTTTCAGCCATATCTGTGGATTTTTGAATTTTCCTGCCATAACTTTCAAACGCTTTGACCGATTTGGCTGAAAAGCAATACCAGGTAAGCTCTTGAGGTGTACTACCTATGTGCCAAATTTGGTGGAAATTGGTCGACGTATGTCGACAGGAGAGTGCGTACAGACATACGGACAGACAAACTTACGAAAGACTTCGTTAGTAAAGTTATAACTACTCTGATTAATCTACGTAATAAATCAACCAAACAGGCAATTGTGAGATAACTTTATTTGATCATTTTATTTGTGTCAATTTGTATTCAACTATTCTTATTTTAATTTTAAATTTGAAGAATCAAATGTGAAAAAATCTTTTCAACTTTGAATAAATCCCTTTTTCCACCTTTTTATCCATTGTGCCTCAGCCAAAGCGACAAATCTCTCTGCATGAATCAAGGAACGCTGAAAAGATACGGCAGCAGGAATTTTGCCATTTCTGTAGAACTCCCGAACTATTTCATCCCTCGCACGACTAGGGGTTGCCAACTGCCGAGCGTGCTCTACAGCAAATTCAAATGGCATCTGCAAAAGTTTTTCACCGCAAAAAGATGAATTCTCCACTACTTTGAGAAACATTCCCATATAAAGTTGGCTCTCAGGAATCTTTTGCTTTTCAAGGCTCGTAATGTTCTTCAACTGAGGAAGAAGGCTAAAGTAAAGCTCATACCATTCCATCTTCAATCCGTCCTTGTTTATTGGCATAAGCAAATAAGTGATCACTTGGGTTTGCTTCCAACGAACAACAAATGGACAAGTGGTCGTCAGGCCAATGTCTATAACTCTTGCTTCGTAATATTTTCCAGCCTTTCCCACTATTTTTCCCATCTGCTTAATATATTCCCCACTGAGCTTCTCTATTTCTTTTTGGTTGTAATCGAATTTTTGGCCAGCTAAATATTTTGCCTGTGTCAAAATATTTCTGCACCGATTTCATTTCTGAACGTTTCATTTTTACGTTGCGTTGATAAGAAATCTAGAAATTGCAAAAATTTTATAATTACATAAATAAATATGGAATAAGAAAATGCTGGACCGAAAATGATGTGATACCTCTGAATGATTACTGGAAATGGAAATAAAGACAGTTCATTGTCCAATGTTACAATATCGTTGTCAAAAAGCGACTGAAAGTCAATTGAGTTTCGCCAAGCTTTATCTTTATATCATGGTAGCTTGCTGATGCAATTTAGTTTACATGATGTTATGATCAATTACCTCTATAGAATGAAATTGTAAAACCTATCTGTTTAGTAGATTTTATTGAGCATTTACGACCAGGCTTACAAAAGAGACAGTACACGGGGCAGTCATACGCAACACATAGCGTATGAATCGCAATGCTAGAAAACAAAACAAATCAAATTTTTCTCAAAAATGCGTTGAAATATTATGTTAGAATTACATCTTCGCCTAGAAAACTACGCTACGTATTGCTACATGTGGTGTAAACATGAGCAGCTGGCTTTCGCCGCATTTTTTGACAAAAAAAAACAAAAAATAACTAGGACCAATATTTACTTTGCCAAACCTCCATATGACGATCCAGACAAAATTGACCCAGACTTTTCCGTCTCATGTTTTGCTTTATGAATATCGCTATTAGACTGCCCCGTGTACTGTCTCTTTTGTAAGCCTGTTTACGACGCACGTGTTTTTCATATTTATGTGTTTGTTTTTCTATTTTCAATGCAAATTATCTACATATAGATTATATGAATGTGATTACGTATAAATAGGTGTACTTGACAATGAAAGGGAGTTGTGTTGTGCGAAATTATATAAGTCAGTTTCGTAAGCTATGATTTGTTTTTGCTTCGTTGAAGGTTAAATTACCAAACCAGTATTTTTGTATTTAGAATAAAATATTAGAAAACACAGAAAAGGCTAAAACAATGCACAAGCATAGGTGATACGACGTGTTTTGGTCGTTTTATATTGTCATGAAGGGTTTAGACATTTGTTGGGAAACAGTATTTCCATATCTATTTTATGCAGTTAGAATTTTAAAAACGCTGCTTAATAAACAAAATTAAAAAACAAAATTAAAACAATATTAATGCCAGATTTTACTGCATTTTCATCCTACATTTTACCGTTTGACCGAGGCAGGTAAAAGCAGGTACCTGCCCCTCAATTGATTGCTTACCTGCCTGTACCTGTGCCTGCTGATTCGAAATAATCGGTTACCTGCCTGTCGGCAGGTACGGTTAACATTTACGGCAGGTAAAAAACTCCACTCTCTCGTTGGAACCTCCAAATTGAATTCAAGCTAGTTGAATGGCCATCCAAATCCTCTTCCACTTCCTGTTTTTCATGATATCATCCTTTCAATTTCATATCAAGCTTGATACTTGTTGCTAGCACTTCTCCTGCCGTTCCAAACGCTGCCAGAATGATAAAACGTGCTTCCAGGAAAACAACAACATTTACAAAAATCCCAGCAATCCGCTCCTCATCTTCCATTCTTCGACAAAATTGGATAGTCGCAAATGAAGTGATGATTTGCGCAATAGAAAGGGTTGCCAACAACAGCATCAAGATTCCAGAGTGACTTCGATTGAAGGAATTGACTAGCAACTGGATTCTTTGCAAGTAAACAAACAGTCCTTCAATATAATTAGCCGGTTTCCAACTAGACTTATTTTGAACTGCTTGAATGCAGCATAACAGGTTTACTCGTATGAATGTAAGGGCCAAAATCAAATCAGCAATGATGAAACATGCAGATCCACCGACAAAGTAATAAAAGAATAGATTAACAATTCTAAATAATGCCTTGATTACCACTCTATCTACGCCCATCCACTGTTCCACCGACACAAAAATATTTGTGGAAAAATCTGGTTTTAATGTCCCCAAAATTCCGAAGAAAAAGCATGCCACATTTATTCCTTTAATCGCTATTTTACCGAAAAGACCGGCATAATGAATTGCAGCAGGATTTAATTTGAGTGAACGATTTCGTTGTAATTTCCTTTCCAATTGAATTAATTCATTACATTTTTGTATCATGTTTTTATATTCCCACAAAATTTGATGGTAAAAAATTCCAGACAAACATATGCAAGTACCAACAAAAAACATTTGTGTTCTGCGATTCAAGACTGGTTTCCCATACGCATTGGTAAACATTAATGTTCCGAGGATTAAAGTAATGGGAATTATAAGGATAGAAAAGACTTGAGATTTTATACTCTTTTGTATGGGTTTGAATTCTCCCTCAGTTTCATCCCATTCAAACGGGAGAAAATTTAATGGGTTTACTAACTTCAAATGGGAAGCAGTAACAGCTTGTATTTCAGTTGTTGGGGATAGAGGAACCATTCTTCATAAATATTATTGAACCAATTTGAACAAAAGCTATTGAGAAACTGCAATACGAAAATGGTCCTTCATCGCAAAGAAATATATTGGTTTTTAATTAAGATCGTTATTAGTTACTCCGAATGTAATTTCCAAATTATTAACTAGCAATTTATTGATAGTTTATAGCTTTGTCCAGTCGGTCCGTCGTTCCGTGTGGGGGCACGATAACTCGAGAACGCGTTGACTTTTTTAAATTCTGTTTTCGCCAATCGATAGCTTATGAAAAATGAGGAATCAAGTTCAATTATGGGCCAAATCGGAGTTAAAATATGAAGGGTTTTATTGGGAAATAAATTAACCCGAAGCAATAATTTCTTATCAATTTAACCATCTATATTATACATAGTATAAGAAATATTCAAAATTCAACTCCGGCTTAAACAAACAAGGCGTTTTTCATTAAATAATTTAGCCTGAATTTGAAGATTCAAAATTTCATTTATTTATCTTGGATTGCATATACCCCACATAATTAACAAAAATGATCATCCATTATCTTAAATTTTAACGTTTGATACTCGGATGGGCAATTGGGTTTTACGCAAATATTAACTAATAGATGAAGCCGTAATATGGGGTTTGTGGGAAATAAATCCTTATAAAGTTTCATCCTATTTTGGTAACATATTGCCATATTGCAGCTGACAAGTACTAGAGGGGTAAATTTATCTACAAAATTTGAGCTTCCAAATTGTATGTTCATCATAGGAACAGTTTTTCACATTCTTTTCCACATCGGATTCTTCACAATACCATCACATCCCATTTTTTTCGTAAGCAGCCGACGTTCAAGTGACAGGAAGGCATTTGTTGGGAAATCCGGGTTGAGCCACCTAGCCAAATCACTTACAAAACTTGTCGCTTTAGTTCAAATACAATTATTTTACTGAAGGAATCTAAATTTTACAATAAATATTTATAATTTATAAAGTAGTAAATTGAAAACTAAGAGACGGACACGACGCAATCTAACAGGAAGACTACTATGCACTTCTACTTTCAAATACACACCTATTTCTTATCCCGATCCGTAAAGTGCAAAGGTTTGGCATGTCTATCATTCATGAATGCGGAAAGAATGAAAGTAGCCGAATAAAGCATTTGGGACAACCATACGAACATGCGGATAGTTTTTATTTCCTTATTTAATATGTTTCTACAGAAGGCCAACATTCCGATGCTGCTTTACTTCCTTCGTTGAAACAATAATTTCTAGCTGCTTCAAAATTGTCAATTGTGGCATGCAACCAGAATAAGGTTTCGATCTACTTTTCGATCGTCGAATTGATATTACTCTGTGAGAGTTAACGTAAAGTTTTTGCCTTGTTGATAAAGTATTTTTATCAGCATAGCTGTAACCAGTATAACTGAAGCATTGAAACTTTAGTTCCAAGTAGGTATTTTAATACAAACTTATGGTAAACTGTATTTTTGTTTTACCTGTTTTATATTTTGCATTAAACTCCGAAAAATTAAATATTATTTCACATTTGACTCTGAGCCACTTTTGACGCACCATCAGGAATTATCCCCAGAAATACTTTTGATACAACGACAAAAATCATGTATTTCACCAAGGTTTTATCTGTTCTTACGTTTTGCATTCTTAACATGCCAGTAATTTCTAAAACATTCAGCCAACAAATAAATCTTAACCAGCTTTTGACCCCTTTTTTAAACTGTTGCATACATTTGTCTACTTTTGAAAGGCCTTTGTTAGATCCTTACGACACTTTCATTCAGCAAACTTACAAAGTCTATGAATGGAAAGAAGAATTTGCACCGATAACACAAGTTCCTATTGTGTTATCAATGTACAAGTCAAAAGTTACCGTTTTAGATGAATCCTCCAATTTCACAATCATAAAGGTTTTACCAACTAGGAACAGTGACAAGGAGCGACCAGCCTTTCATTTCCCTCCGAAATTGAGGAGAGTTTCCGAATGTCATGTCGAATTGTATTCAATGTTATTTGGAGTTAGAACATTAAAAGGAAAATCTCTCGAAAGAATTGACCTCCCGGAAGGTCATCACGAACTCATTGTGCCATGGGTAAAAAGCAGACACGGTGTTATAGTTAATTTTCGTGAAGGGCTTAAAGAAGAGCAATCTGAACTTAAAATGCTAAAATACAACGTTTTTCAAGGAGTTATAACAACTTCAAAGGTTGGTAGTTTAAAAGATACTCTAAGGCTTGCGGAATGGTTAGAACCAACTGGATACGATAGTGCCTCTAGTGGATACTCTACAAAACTCTTTTATCTCCTGCATGGCTCAAACCTCAAACTTGGCCACTACATTCGATTTCAAAAGTCGCTTATGATAATGGAACTAGATATGTCGTCTCAAATTTTAACGTTCAAACATCTTTTGAATAACATTAAAAACGTACACTTTGAGGCTTTGAGAAGAATACCAGCTTATGTGCAAAGTGATACGCCACTAATAGAGGATGAAAAATTTATGGATATCAAAATAAATATGACAGAAATAGTGAAAAGGCCAAAACTAGTAAATTTCAAAAGATGGATGATGAGTGATGTAATTTTATTACATATTGTTTTCCCAAATAGTAGCTTTGACTATGAATATGGTCAGGATTATTTGCGGCAGGCATGGGTTACGTTTGACTCATCCAATACAATATACGTTGGTGTTGAGCAGGTGGGTTTGCAATTTATAAGTTGTGACGTTTTAAGGAGAGGGTCCTTATCAATTATTGGCTACATTTCTGCTTTTGATAAGCTAATTTGGTGCCATTTGATATTGTTAATTTTGGCTTCAGCAATTGCTCTCAAAATCTTTCAAAGTGTTATCGACAATAAGACTTTTACTCAAATTGATGTATATGCCCCCATTTCCATTCTTCTTGAACAAGGTACACATTTGAATCGATTAGTGTCATGCCGACTCATTGCTCTAGTTTGGGTTACAATGGGAGTGATTTTGAGCAATGCTTATAAAGGTCAAAATATAACGGATTTGAGTGCTCCAATACCTCCCGTTCCTGTTAAATATTTTAAGCAATTGGTGGACTTGAACTTTACCATATTTTCAAGACCAATGCAAGTTATAGATCGATCTACATTCAGATTTCAAATTAGTTTGTTAGCCAATTGGACTGATGTGGAGGAAAACTATGATAATGATTATGATAAGTATGTTAATGCTAAGCTAAATGAAACCTTAAATGAACCAGATAACCAAGAAAGTATAATTAAAAAGCTTGTCGAAAAGTTTCCAAACTCCTCTGACGACAACGATTTAGTAAACTTACTTCCCAATGTGCATGAATGGACAAATGGGGAAATTTGGAATAAAATAATGAAAGGCCCCATGCCAGAAGGTTATCTCAAATATATCACTACCTGCAACAGATCTGCTTTCGTAAGCTGGTCAGATGAAATTGAAAAAAGTGAGTTGATACTAAAACGACTAGTTTCTCAATCCAAAGGAAAGAGTCATGCTAGAGAAGCAATAGAATCGGTGACTAAAGGGAATGAAATTTTAGCTACTCATCATAAAACTTGGATGGTTGAAAAGTTATGGTTGCCAAATGACATTGCATTCAAGCGGCTTTATGGATTGGTAGAATCTGGGATTGCAAAATTATGGCACTCATTTGAAAAGAGGGTCAAATCGTATCCCGATTTGGCACTACTTTCTGTTGTTACTGAGGAACCGAAAAAGCTTGAGTTAAATGACAACATTGCGGTTGTGTTTTACGTACACGCCACATTACTCCTTGTGTCGATTGTAGCTTTTAGCTTTGAATTGGGGTTTCTAATGTTTCAATACAAAGTTATTGTGTCATTTGCAAGGTATGCATGTGAAATTTTTTACGGTTAGGAAGAAGGTTAAAATTTTCAGTCAAAAAATAATTTGATATACAAAAATGTGTTTCTTATGTCAATAAGCAAAATTTAAGTATTGCATTTGCAAGTTGGACTTTTGTTAACACTATTCCTCTTGACTCTTTATTAACGCCTGGAAATCCTATTCACAATAATTATATTTTCATTTCTGAGAATGACAAACAATTGAAGTTTATTGTGAAATTGGATATTTTCATTGAGTCACCCATTTAAAATGGAAAATTTCCCAAGTTGCCCCAAAGTCAACCTCGATTCCACAAAAGGAACCAAAATCTCAATGGAAGAACGTTGTTAGCAACATACGTGATTTTTTCTCCATTATTAATTTTAAAAGCGAATGGAGAAATAGCTGGAATGCAGAAAAAATTAATAAACGAAATTATAAAAAGAGGTAATGCAACAGTTAAATTGAGCCTGCCAAGAACAGCAGGATTTGGAAATCTATAAAATGGAAGCTGGACGGGTTTGCTTCGTAAGCTAGTGGAAGGACGTGCAAATATAGCTACAACTTTAGCATCAACTCTCGCCCGATATTCATTTTTTACCTGTACTACTCCATAGTATTTAAGCTCTTTGATATTTCTTGTGAAAATCTCAACACAAGCTCAACGTTGGCAGTCCTTGATATAACCTTTGACGCCGCTTATTTGGTACCTAACATTTACTGCGTTTACTACCTTTCTCATTATTTTTGATTTAAACGGGTTTCTTGAAAGTAATTATAAATTGCCCTTGAAAACTTGTTTGAAAGTGGCACGAACACTTTATGCAATACCTTTGGATTAACCAGGACTTCCTTCTGAAACTGAAACCGATGGAGCTTCAAGAAGGATTGTTTTACTTTGGATAATATTTTGTTACATGATTGGAGTCGCCTACAAAAGTAATTTGGTTGGTTATCTCACATTAACTGAAAAGCCACAAGCTCCTTCCATATTTGGTGAACTTAATGAGGATTTCCGTTACAATATAATACTTCACAATGCTGGTGGAGCTGAAGTTAAATTATTCAAATATTCAACGAGTCCCGTTTTACAAGGAATCTCGAGTAGGATGTAAATCACTAGAAATGTTGGTAAATGTTTACAATCTGCAGCTAGTTGTGAGCTCACGTATGGCTTGGGCTACCATAATTGACTCCAGCATTGCAAAAAGTTCGGATATGGAAATCCGCTCATTGATTCCCAGTAAAGAATCAGGAGCATATATTTATGCAAGTTTAGGATTGAAAAAAAAACTCATTATTTTTTGGTGAGTTGGTACATAACATAGGAATTGTGAGAGATGTGGGATGTGGGTTTAGCTGCTAAGTGGTATCAGGATGGACTGAAAATGACGGAGATCGAAGCAACAGCAAAGAAAGTCACGAGAAACTCTACACACAACATCAACATCATTGAAAGCGAAGCAAAGGAATGGGTCCTTACTACAAACATGGTATTCATGTTGGTTGCTTTTGGAGCCTTCTTTGCTTCTATTAGTTTTCTTGTTCAGCGTTTTTATTTTTTATGCAAAACAACATATCATTTCAGAATAAGGTTCGTCATCAATAGGAAGATAATTATACTACGAAATTGATTAAATCTAATCGATTTTGAAACCTAAACTAGAGGGGACATATACGAGTTGGTATATGAACTGCTCCTCGTAAGCCATTAAAGCTTGACGGGTTCATGATAAATAATTGACTGATTTAATTAAAAACAGATTTCTTACTGATAAAAAAATTATTGATTGCCAATAATTGTGGTATATAATTTATTCGAAAAAATGAAACAATTGTAAAATGGGGTATTCTAAGGCATATGCTAGCTTATTTAGATTATTGATTATATTCATTATTCAGCCAAAAAGTCAATGATCAACATGAAAAATATCTCATAAATTAAGAATGCTGTGTATAGTATAATTACAATAATATATAAGTACAATTGAGGTTATGGATAATATTTTTGGGATAAATTTAATTTTTAATTTGGTGATTATTTATAATTTACACTTCTTTCATTTTGTATTTTCTCTTTTTATTGTAGTATCATTGCTGATTCATGTCTGTTTCCCATGTTTTTTTTAATTATTTTAAATATATTCAATCAGCTGCTATTACTTGAACTGGCGTTTTCGAAAAGCTAATCACAAGAATTTTGTAAAATTCAACCACTGCACGCATCACGCTTTGACGTTTTTCAACCAAAAAACAAACAAGGCCTAAAGCTTGCCCAGAAACAAGAAGAATAAAAAGTATGATTATATTACCATCCATTTTTGGAATAGTGTATGTGTCAGCCGCACTGCTACTTTCTGCAAATTCATCAGAGCGTATACCATACACGTGCTGAATATATCTAAGCACTCCAGAGTCCCGAACTCTATTTAATGATTCGGTTACGAACAAGGGAACAAAATGTGTCAACGTCAGTCCACTTTTCATTTCGAACAGTGTTTCTTTACCAAATTTTATGCCTGCATTTTTTATCCTTTTAATTTCATCAAAGTAGGTTCTAAAATCCTTTTGAAACAAAACCATTGCCACATTGTCACATTTCTCAAGACGTTGCAGATAAAGTCGCTTTTGCAATGGTCCGACAACATTAGCAATGTGTTCGTTGTCATCTGATGCGGGCAAGCTTGTATTGCAATGAGACATGTAAAACATGTTTTTAAACTCATCAAGTACACTTGTATTCGAAATTAACCTTTCAAGACCTTTTTGTGATTGAGACATTTTCCATGTAAAATTCTCATTAGATTGCGATGCAATAACTCGGTAACTACGTTCCGCAACTGTACTTAGATGATAATAGTAGACGGAGATTAATTCAGAAAAAAAGTTTTGCCTACGTTTGTGTCCCTCAAAACAATTTAAACGATGTTGATCCAAGCTCTTTGATTCAGTAAAGAATGAGGTCGATGAAAGTTTTTTAAGATCCTTATTTATAATATCACTGACAAAATATAGAGGACGAAAAAGTGTAAATATTTTAAAGTTGGATTGGAGGAGCTGATCAAAATACCAAATGGGAATAGACTTTCTGGGCATCACCATATTGTATACATTTTCGTATTTATAGGCATTACTTAAAATAATTGCCATAGCAAGGAAGGTGCCAATGATATACCTTAATGAGTAATTATTAGATTGTTTATCAGTAAAAGCGTTCCCTTGCTCCAAAAGTGCAGCAATTGGTCCCAAAAAGTATCTTGATTCTAAGACCTTTCGAAATTCTTTAATTTTAACCATAACGCCTTTACAGCTAAAGTCCAGTATGTCATCCTCGAGATAAGATAATATAGTCGGAATTCCCAATCCTAGAAATATTACTATAAGTGCCCAAACATATTTGTCAAAAATTCTTACTAGTTCATAAAAGGCATAGGGTTGTTTTGAAGGTGTGCCACAGCTTAAAAATCCCAGGGTTAATTGAGGAGCATCAAGGGGAATTGGACGTGCCGCGGATTTTGCTATTGAAAGCCAGACATCATCTAGATAATCTGCGTATAAATTGACAGTATGCAAGCCCATTCTTGTATCTTCGGATGAATGTTTGTCCTTGACTATCTGGCTTCCACTGCATCGAAAGCTTCTTACTAAAATTCTTCCGCCAACATATTCTTCCATCACCTGCGTGTGATTTTTCATGATTTGTAGCCACAGTTGCAACATCACAATTGGAACTCGATTGTTTTTATTTTGCATTTTTGATATTGTAGTCCACATGTTGGTATTTGGTGAGCACATTACTATCTGCAGTAAATTAACGGCCTGTCCTTGGAGACGCTTTGCATGTCTCACTAATGCACCAACATTGAAAAAACGTGTTGATATTTTTAACTGCTCAAACCCGTTGCTGAGACGAATCACACAATTTTTGTTAACACAATCCGTCGTGGGTGTAAATAGTCGATTAGTCATCAAATCCTGGCTACCTGGAATTTTTGAGGTAAAGAGTACCATGTAGGAATCATGAAAATTAAAGGTAGGCTGCAAGAAATTGTCAGGCAATGGTCTAAACATTGAAATTCGAAGCCATTGACTGATAACGTTGTCTGAATCGCAATATATAGGAGATGCACCAGAAAGTTGGAATTCGTCGGTAATTAAGACATTAACCGGAGAAAAGGATGGAGTCATGTGTTCCACGGAACGAGTATAGTCATCAAACACGCCTGGTATATCACTAGCAGGTGGAATATGAAATAGCATGGTAGTTTGGAAGGAAAAGCTTTCTGGCAATGGAAGCAAGGACACAACCACTTCACAAGTCCATGGGCGGGATCTTGCTACGTAGGCTTGAAATGCGAGTGTTGCACAAACATGCCTTGAATTCGTGAAAAGATTTGAAAGAAGGCATGGTGGAGGTTCATAAAACTCGCAGGAACCAGTGGCATTTGTATTTGAACTCATTGCTCCAGAAATAATTACTGGAAGCCCGTTACATATTGCGATTTGGGTTTGCCGTAGCATAACTGGTTGCCTTAAATATGGGAGATCAATCCCTCGGTAATTTGTTATGTGAATAAAGCAGCCATTATATCCATCCAGATAATCGTTCAAGTTTCGTATTACCCCATCCGTAGGTTGTTGTTCTTTTCCGATGAATTTCTTAAATAAGTCGACAAATAATGGGTGTTCCACTTTTGTGGCTAGAAAATCAATAGGACCGATGAACATGTTTGGAACGGTGATTGAAGCTGAGGAGCTGACTAATGCAAACGCTGCGCAGTGGAAAATGGTGAAAGGAAACATGTTTGGTTTTGAAATATGATGGTTCATATCTTAACCAAAGCTTTCGATTTGTTCTGGGGCTGTTAATGTAATGTATAATTATTTGGCTAGCGTTTTACCTTATAATATACAAAATATACTTGCATGGGGTATCGTTTTAAACTGACGTGGAAATATTTGAGCTTACAGAAGAAACTGGAAAATGAAATAAGTCTTGCTAGACTGCTCCAAAAAAGCAATTAAATGGATAAAGATAATCCACATAATAGTAGTGGCTTTTGGATGGATAGTTTTCTGGTTGTAATTGAATTTGCATCCTGTCCATTGGTTCTTAATTTTGATGGCCATCCCTATACTTCTAATAGTAAATTGTTTTTCGTTTGTTTCGGTGATCACGTCTTCATAAGCATTGGGTAAAAAGCAAATTCATAAGGGATATATGTAATTATTATGTGAAGAATTTTGAATTACACGTGGCAAGATAATGGAATTTCTTGAAAGCTTATTATAAATTCGGCGCCACTTCAACTGCCAATAGGTATATCCACGTCGACGATATTACAAGTCACCTACTTGAAATGAAATGAGATAGCTACTAGTTAACGATACTAGTATTATTTTTCTCGCGAAAATTTATTTTTCGAAGATTAACAAGTTTTTATAAGCTTAAAAATATTTTACCAAGTCTTAATATTTTCAAAGATATTACAAAAAAGTAAAACAGGTTGAAGTTAATGAAGTAAAAACCGATCAGCAATTATATTTTTTTCCATTTTATGATGAATATATATTTTATATATTCCTTGGTTATTTTTGATATTGTATACGAAATAGAGACACTCAAAGGTGGCTCATCTCATCTGAGGTGATTCCTGTTGTAGGTAGCAGGTGGGAGCGCCGATACATAGGGAATGTCTGAAAATATAAAATCTCAATTAGACATGAAGTATAGATTTGCCTGCATTATGAAAATAAACCTGGTAACACAGGAGTGTAACGAACTAGCAATTTAGGGGTTATAAAAGAAAACCGATGACATTTGACACTTCAGATAAAATCCAAGATAAGCGCACATGTCATGGTTGTTGGTCTTTACTAGTATTGCACTGAGATGGCGTATTTGAAGTGCATAGCAAGAGATTCCGTATTTGAAACTCAACGCCAAGCTGCTCAGTTAGTTTCCTCATGTTCATCAATCTCGATTGGTTTGACATGTCAGCTTGTGAGCTTTCCAAGAGCTTCCCTAACTGCTCCAACTCCCAAGAAATACGAAGCTGGGCGTAAAGGAATTCCAAGTAAACTTGACAAATTGGAGTGATAACGGCAAGTTCACACTTCTCACAAAATACATCAGGAAAAGCTTCACCACTACTGCTACTTATATTCAACAATTTTTGGATTGGAACTGGCGATTCAACTTTCAAATAATTCTTTACAAACTTCAAAAACTTGGTTAACAGAGGTACATCACACTTTTCATCTGGTGGTGGTAGTGATAAAGTAGGGCCATTATTAGGAAAACTTTGGAATGTTTTTAAACACACGAGGCACACATTCTCTGTCATGTTGATCAAATCAAAGTTTTGGCATGAGCAGTTTGTTTACAATTGCTTTGTTTTGTAAATTAAAATCAAAGATAAACTATCTGATTATAAAAATGTTAAATAACAGTTAATTTTGCATAATCTTTATGAGTTGACGTTGACAGAATTTCAGAAGACTTGCTGATTAAAAAAAGAAAAGAAAAAGTTGATACAAATACCAAGCTGAGCTTGATATTTATGTTTATCAATTGTAAAAGAGAGTATCTATAGGCGAGCAGCTGAGTTTCATACAAAAAGTTCTCACACGTTTTAGCATACCCCAGAGTCCCAGAGCAGCATTCAAAGATTTTCACTTTGTTTGGCCTTTGAGTTTACGCAAACACAACTACCACTCCGGACGAGAACAGCTTTTGTGAAGAAATGTGAGAGTGAGAGTATGAAGCACAGTTAAATTTGCATGAAAACCTTTTATGAAAATACTGTATGTCATTAATTTTTACTGAAAACCCTTCAAGTTCTTCGAACCCTGAGAAAAGTAGCAACAGGATGGAAATGCGAATGTGAGCCATGACATAAAAATATGTTTGAGGGTGAATGTATTATGATGGATCTATGCAAAAATTTATGTTCTGAAAAATTCCAGTCGGTTTAAAACGTTTTATTTTGTATTTATAACTGATATTCTTTATTTACATATTAAATGGATATAAAAAAGAGTACGTTAAACAAGATAAATTAAATTCCTGCTAATAATACTTATTAGTTGACACACAAAAACGTACAAAGTAGAGCTACTTTTTTATACTTTAGTCAGCCATGATGATATTTGATTGCGTCCTCAATTTTAATATTGTTGCTGATATGATCATTCTATAAATCTACAAAAGAAGGAAATAATATGTCCATGTCGAGTTGTAGTAGTAAAGCATTTTTTAAAGACTCACCAAAGAAGTTTTGAAGTTGCTTATGCTGAATGTAAAATGTAGAAACTCGTGATTCCAAATTGTGTTAACATGCATTTAGTTTCATTCCATTTGACTAGCAGCATCTGACAATCCCTCAAACTCCGGTTGCGTTGACCAGGTTTTACGTACTTTGCGACTGTTCTGCTCTCGCCTACAATAATATCAGATCAGGAGGGATGCAAGGTATATACCGGCAAGGGCTATAGCCATTACCCGCGTCACATATTGACTGTAGCCTGCCACATACCAACATTTTTTTCCTCATCTGAACTATTCTGATGAAGCCAACAAGTGGACGCAATTTCTCAGAACAGATATAAATAAATAATGTGAAGGGTCTGGTCTCCCATCCTCCCACTCTCTATATTTTGGTTTTGTTTTCTGTTTTATCCCAAAATACTGCAACACTCTTTCAGTTCGCATTTCAATTCCAACCAAGCTGGATACACTCATTACTATTGTGGTATCTCCACCAATCATGGCCTAGCGCCAGGAGAAAATCTTCCTTTCGCCAATCATGTCAAGGGACATTCACCCCGAGAAAGCTACACGCGTGGAAGGAAGAAAGCGAGCTTGATCCCACTCACTCGCTCATTCAGATAATCATTCTTCTCATTCTGTGCTCACGCACATCTACTCACTAAACTTTGTCATAAATATGTTCTGCTGTAAATAAACTGCTAGTAAGCAGGCCAGAGACGTAGCTGAAGAGTGCGTTGAGTGATCTCCTCCAAACCCCCTCCTCCCACGTCCACCACCTCTCTCTCTCCTCTCTCTATACCCACCTCTGCCATCCTCTCCCATCGTAGTAAACACATAATACCATTCCGCATTTCGGATGTATGCACAAGGACATGATTCCGGATGTATGCACAAGGTCATCCACACGGTGCTATGCAATTCTTACGTATACGTATACATTTCAGCCAAATCGATGAGTTTCTGAACTCATCCACCTATAAATTTCGAACCGTTTGACCGATTTGGCTGAAAAGTATTCCCAGAGGTCCTCTGGAGTAGTGCTACCTGTGTACCAAATTTGGTCCAAATCGGTCAATGTATGTGACCAGGAGAGTGCGCACAGACAGACAGACGGACGGACAGACAGTTTGAGTAAAACCATTACTTCGCTGAATGCTACCGCTTCAGCTACGTAATAAGAAGTTCCCTTGTCCTTATTGTGGCTCTCCTCAGTACACTCAGCGATATGATTTGAATGTTCATTTAAGGTTTGCCACGTAAGACTGACTGATTTACATACGACTGATTTAAAATATTATTCGATCTTGCTTAGAACGTGATTGATTAAGGATTTTTGATGATGTCATTATTATCTCTTTTCAGAAGCGGATGCTGGAGAAGAATTTGAGGAGAAATGTCATTGAATCAAATTCACTAGTAATGTATCTGAAAGATTGTTATAATGTTCTTATCGTTAATTACAATCTGTGTTAATTGTCATTGGTGGTTGAACATACTTTTAAACTTTTTATTGATTTTCCACGCCCTTTCTGATTAATAAAATTCTAAGTTTATTTATAACGGTAATATCTAGATTTGATTTTTGAAAGTATAATAATTTATATAAAATTAGATTGCAAGAAAGTGAAAGGATTTTAAAATGTATGAAAGGTCAAGAACAAAACAGACTAAATTTTTAAAACATTACACATACTTTATTATAAACTTTGTTTGCAGCATTTCCATTGCTGTGAGTTGAGCCAGGTTAATTGTGAATAAAAATGATCCTTTCTTCTAGTAAGGGGATCATTGTTCGGGGGATAAGTGGCCGATGGCTAAATCATGTTAGAGGGCGAAAAAGGGTTGGATCTCATGGGAAATTCACATTGTCATTTTTCTTCTTTGTTTCTTAAGTTTTTGCATCTGTGTCAGTCTCTCTCAATTAGATGAGTTGGGAGCAGGATAAAGAAAACCATGCCATCTAATAGATTATGTTTCCTTTTAAGTCATGGGAAATATGATGATACATACTCAATATAATGTTAAACCCACAACATTAACCCCAAATTGAATGGCAACCGACATAATGAAAATATCATGAGAATTATCAATTATGAGTAGAGTGACCATAACGCATCTTGCGCATCCTATTCGCATCTTTTATCTCTGATATGTGGTCACTAGGTTTTTTGAAATCGTCATTCAATGACGATTCCAAATATTTAATTTATTTTTTTTGAAATCGCATAATTCGCATCTTAACGCATCCAAAAATCAAAACGCATCTTAACCGCATCTTTTTGGCACTCCGCATCTTAAGCGCATCTTTCTGATCAATTTGTATCCTACAGAAAAAAATTACATCATAACGCATCTTTTCCTATCATTGATAGAAAAAATGCGAATATTTTACCAGAGCATGCAATTATCGACGTTTTTATAACAATTTTTCACCGTTTGTTCAGAATTTCACTAAATATTTTATACTTCCAATTTTGCTTGCAATTCAGTTTAATTTGTAGAAAATAATAATATCAAAGTAAAACTTTAAGCATATATTGAAAATCAGCATTTTATTATTTTAGACTAGATATTTTTGGATTTTTCAAAACGCATCTTAACGCATCCATAAAAAATCATAGGCGCATCCTGAACGCTACCCAAAACGCATCCGCACGGTCACTCTAATTATGAGCATGAATGATAAGTGTCTGTCTGTCTGTCTGTCCGTGCGCACTATCCTGGTCACATACATTGACCGATTTGGACCAAATTTGGTACACAGGTAGCACTACTCAAGAGGACCTCTGGGAATAAGGTTAGGTTAGAAACGATAGGTTCAGGCGTTTATATTTTGTAATTTTAATTTTGTGACGGATCAGTAAAATATTGAGCGACGAATTATACATGAAAATGAGCATCGATATGTGCTCTACACATACGCAAATTTTCCAATTTACTGACATCCGGCTTACGGAGATATGGACATATGAAAAAAACAAGTCAAATTTTGACTGTATAACAACGATAGGTTCAAGTACTAAATTTATCTTAAAACTTTTTCAGTGCTATGATATATGATAGGCTCGTTGTGATCGTCGTCATTACTCATGGGTCACATAATAATACTATGCCGAGAATTTTTTCTAAGCTGTTTGGTGCTGGCGGGCCGTTGTTTCCCGTGGAACACAAATTTTGGGTTTTGTTGCATAACTTTGTGGTAGTGCAACAACCATACGCCCGAGATATCTGAAAAAACTCAAGGCACACTCTAGTACCCACCTAGGAACTAGTAAACTGAAATCCGAATTCGGATACAAAAAAAATAAAATGATTTCCAGCTACGGTTAACAGTAACATTGGACATTTAGATAAAAACGAAGCCTACACCACGCACCCACCTAAATTTGTTGAGCTTACTAATGCAAACTTATTCCTAACAAATAGTAACGTTGATTTATGTGGCCACCAGTCACAGATCCGCACCTCTTTAGGTTTTGTGGCACATACAAAGTTGGGACTATTTGCCCATTACAATGCTGTTAAGGATATCATTTCTAGCTTCAAATATATGGCGTCAGTAGTCTACTATTGAAACCAAATATGCTTTAAAACTGTTTTTATGCATCATTGTAGCATTTGTTTACATCAGGCCGCATTTTTAAACCATTTCTTGTAAGTTTCAAAAATTTCTTTGCTGAGACTTTTTATTTAGTACGTTACGACAGACTTGGACAACTTGTATGTGCCACAAAACATAAAGACGTGCGGATCTGTGACTGGTGGCCACATGAGTCGAAGTTCCTATTTGTTAGGAATAAGTTTGCATTAGTAAGCTCAAAAAATTTAGGTGGGTGCGTGGTGTAGGCTTCGTTTTTATCTAAATGTCCAATGTTACTGTTAACCGTAGTTGGAAATCATTTTTTTTTTGTATCCGAATCCGGATTTCAGTTTACTAGTTCCTAGGTGGGTACTAGAGTGTGCCTTGAGTTTTTCAGATATCTCGGGCGTATGGTTGTTGCACTACCACAAAGTTATGCAACAAAACCCAAAATTTGTGTTCCACGGGAAACAACGGCCCGCCAGCACCACCCAGCTTAGAAAAAAATTCTCGGCATAGTATTATTATGTGACCCATGAGTAATTGCGACGATCACAACGAGCATATCATATATCATAGCACTGAAAAAGTTTTAAGATAAATTTAGTACTTGAACCTATCGTTGTTATACAGTCAAAATTTGACTTGTTTTGTTCATATGCCCATATCTCCGTAAGCCGGATGTCAGTAAATTGGAAAATTTGCGTATGTGTAGAGCACATATCGATGCTCATTTTCATGTATAATTCGTCGCTCAATATTTTACTGATCCGTCACAAAATTAAAATTACAAAATATAAACGCCTGAACCTATCGTTTCTATACACACCTTACTTTTCAGCCAACTCGGTCAAACGGTTCGAAAGTTATAGGCGGATGAGTTCAGTAACTCATCGATTTGGCTGAAATGTATACGTATACGTAAGAATTGCATAGCATCCGTGTGGATGTGCTTATACATAACTCCGGAATCATGTCCTTGTGCATAAAGCCAGTATCCGGAATGGAATTCTGCAAGCAATGCTTTTACTAAGTTTAGAGAAGATCGCAGTGGTGGGTTTAGAGGGCGGAGGTGGAGGAGATTTGGTGGACGTGGGGGGAGGGGGTTTGGAGGAGATCACTCAACGCCCTCTTCAGCTACGTCTCTGGCCTGCTTACTAGCAGTTTATTTCGTTGTGGTCTAATTTTCGTGGTAGAGAATTGGTCTATGTGGGGCACTGTGTCTACGCCTTTCACTGACACTTATATTAAGTATATGTATCGTTCCGTGAATTGGTCCATGAGGTGCACTATGTCCACGCATTACACTACCACTTAAGTTAAATATATGTTTCTTTGCTTGAATTTGCGGCTTATCATTTGATTCGCATTCACCATCTTCCAAATCATGCAAAATTATATCACTTTTCTTCAGCTCCCTTTCTGTGGCTTCTAGGGTTCTTTTAAGACATTCAAAATCTCGGTGCAGCTGGTCAAATTTGGCCTGAAGCACTTTCAGATCGGATTCTCGCTTAACGAAACTTTTGTACAAAATTTTGAAAATATTGATTTCTACACAAAAAACTCCAAACCAAATGGTGATTAAACAAAACCAAAGGATTAATAAAGCAATAAATTTGCTGTAATCAATTGTTTCAGAACCAGGTGAATATTTTGTAGTTAGTAATTTCTGATCCAGCATCAAATGCCAAGTGGCCCACTCATCCCATTTGTAGTGTAATCCGGATGCAACAATTTGCTGGGAAGTAGCTTGAAGCCAAAACTGGTTTTCAGTTCTCATTTCCGTTGTATACATGCTTTGTCGTAATGTTTGCTCAAGGGCTAAACATCTGCTAGAAGGCCCAAATGTTTCTCTAAAACGTGAGGACAAAAGCTCCTTCGTCAATTCCTTCCTGGATGTAGCTTGTATAAAAGCGAGCTGTGGGTCCTCCACCATTTTCTGAGCATAGTTGTTTACATCCCTGTTATTATTAACTAAACGGAACGCTTTTGAAATAGATAGACCCATTGATTTGAAATCGTCACCGTATCTCTCTTCGGCAGACAGCGAAGCGGTATCGTCAAACATTATTGAGTAGTTTTTATCAATCAGTTCCCCAATAGATTTTATTCCTTTCGGTTCAAGCATTACGGTAACTAAGCTTGTCAAACCGTTACCATATATTTGTAAACACAGGATTTGGAAACAAGATATAAGGATTAAATTGCGGGCACAGGTTTCTCGATGGGCAAATATAATGGAAATATAGTTGATTAGCTGGCGTGCAACGAACTCGAATGTGCGATGATAAAAATAAGTGAAAAAAGTCACAAGTGTTATTACGCCGAATATGCTCATCCATACATCATTAGGAAGGGCTTCTGCCCAAACACCAAATGTCAACGTGTTATCACTGCTCCATTTATGTTGACAATAGAAAACGCTATCTGAGTTAAAACCATAAAATGATTCTCGGTCAAAGAAATACGGTGGGAACGTCCATGTTTGTAGTGATGCTGTTGGACCAGTGATAAACTCGGGGCCACCATTTACATTTGAATTGTCAAACTCGGGCTCCCGATTAAGGTCATGCAGACTCAGAGTCATGTTATGCTTTCTTGAGAAGGTCAATTTTTCTTGAATGCTTGTAGCACAATAATAATGCAATCGCCTCTTTTGGTTTAAACAAATACTTTGCACATGTTTTGGAACATGCTCAGTAAACCCTTCAGGATCATCTATCCGTGCAGGAATCATTTTTCCATTTGCATTCCAAAACAAATCTCGATGCATCGAATATATGTCATTTAGTTGAAATTGCTGGGCAAAGCTGGTTAACATGATTGAAGTAGAAGAACAGTATTCAAAGCAAATTACTCTTATTAGGGTTTCATTTCGTTCCCATTTTAAGCCTAAAGGCAGAGTCACTATCAATTTCAAAGCTGGAAATATTGGAAGCATCCAGAGTGCTTCTTCTATCACTAGTACAGCCATTTGGGTTTCAATATCACTCCAAGTAAATACAATCATGGATCGAGAGGGTACAAATGTATCCCCGCACTCGAAGAGAACTTTAATGTAGCTCTTTTCGGTTGGATTAATGACGATGTTGAATGTATTCGAATAGCGATAATCTCCTCGATTTAGTATGCTCATGTCGTTTAACACAACCAACCTCGATCGCAAAAATTGGCTTGGTTGCCAACAACCGTTAAGAACTGTGTCGTTATTATAAAAATATATGACGTACTGTTCCCAATTACGATTGATGTGAGGAAATAGTCGAGATAAGCATTCGCTGTCGCCCTTTGCTTCTAAAAAGAGAGTCACAGCTAGCAACATGGCTAGATATTTTTTATATGGAAACATTGCAACAGTATTTTTTAAGGTTCTTATTTTTAAAAAATATGATTGCAGTCACGAACTACTCAAATGCTCATTTACTAGCATCAATACTCAGTTACTCTTTACAAATTTGTATTACTCATGATGAAGGCGTTGTTGAAAAATTTAAGACAATTTTCCTTCTCTTGGTTTAACAACCACGACCCGAAATATTCAAGCTTTTAATACAATTAAGAAATTTGTAACTGGAATGGATTTACTGACAGTAAGGTCAACCATTAAAACCGTAGATCTTGTATCTAATTAATCTCTGACTAAATAATGTCACAAATAACCACACCAATAATTTAAATTTAAAATTGCATTTAAGTTTTTCTGTGGTTTCAACTGTTTAAAGTATTTCCAAGTATTAGAGGTATGAAGAAATTAACACTCAAACGTATAACTTGACACCAAAATTCCAACTGGATGTCTGGATTTCTACCACAAAATGTAAGAACTGGCAGAATTCGGGGCTACCAGTTTTGCAAACATGTCTAGACAACCGGAAATCATCTAGACAACCTGAAAAAACACCTGGATCAAAAACCGCAAAAAAACGTAGATCGCGACCTGAATACGATAACTTGGTATTCCTTGCTGGTAAGTTGTTGGAATTTAATGCGCAGTTAAAGAAACAACTTCTTTTTTGTAAGTGTTTCATATATCATACAGGAATGGAGATTATAATGAGACTAGCCTTAAAGCATGCAAATTGCATTAATTTTGTGAATGCGCGGTTGTCATTCTTGATTATTACGTAGAATAATTTCTAATTCAGTGCAATTGTAACTCAAGTTCTTCCGTCTGTATATGTCCGTTTGCACTCGTACACTATTCCCTACATTGCTTCCAATACTCCCAATTCTTCCAATACTTCCAATTTTTAATTGAACTCCCAATACTCCCACTTTTCCTATTGGTGTCCATTTGATGATTAATAAGATGATGCTCTAACATCAATTGATGGAATAACATTATTTAATTGTTTTGAAGCAATTGAATTGTTGATTATTACGTTTCGAATTCGTTGTTTTTATGAGCCTTTCACCATAGCATGATTTGGTCAAGATAAATCGGTTCATTAATACCCAACAGGTTATAAACGTTATTTTGAACAATTCAATGGCATCAAAAAATTGTCATTTACATCATTTAACATCAATTGATGTCATATCATCGCCAGATTAACTTCTTCAAAAGAACCAAAAAAGTAATGGCACTACCAGGATTTGAACCTGTCCCCAACACAATTCGTGCCCACCCTCTAACCACCTCACCGTAATCTCATCACTTGTCACTGCATGTAATAAACTGCATGTAATAAACTGGATATGATTGACAAAAGACAGACGTATTTTTGTACACGCGGTTGTAGGATATAGAATACAGATTCAAATCTATATACTTCGCGTATGCCTCAATTTACGATGTAGGATTTATCTATTGTAAATGGTTGGCGAAAACTGAAAACCAGACAAGTTATTCATTTGTCGTTTGTGTTGAGTTAGGGAATTTGCAAAATCATTCTTGTTTATCCATCTTCAGATTGTTGTTCCTTTACAATGAATTTGTTAAATATGTGGGCTATCGGTAGGTATCAGGGTAGGAACATGTAAAAACATATTATGGAAACACAACATGGAGAAAACATGTATTTACATGGAGAAAAGAAAATTCTTTTCTCCATGGATAAATGTTTTTACATGGAAAAATGGATAAATGCTGCTGGACTAATCAAAAACTCAGAAATAACACTCTGGTGAGATACGACTTCACTTATTTTGTCGAGCGTTGTGTTCTTTCATATTTTCTATAGTTGAGAATATACATAATACTGCGTCAATACTCGCTGAAACTTATAGTTATCGTTAGTATAATTTAATCACCCTATCTTTGAAAATAAATTCGATTGGAAACTGCTAAAAGTTATGATGGAGTATCTTAAAAATCACTGAAAAGGAGTTCAGTCTTGCTACTCCGAGTATAAATGTGCATTTTGAAAGTATTATATCCATTGTAGAGTGTCTAAAACATGCGAACAGAGTTTTTCCATGTATACAAGTATTTCCATGTTTTTTCCATGTTTTTATTATTTTTTACATGGAAATATGGAGAAAAGCTTTTCTCCATGTTTTTATCCAACCCTGGTAGGTATCGTACTTTCGTGGCTAGGAAATCCAAAGATCCAACGAAATGCTTTATGTTTTGAACAGTAATTGTAGCTGAAGGGCTGATCATGCAAAGGAAAATTATGGAGGCAAACGTTTTTAGGTTTGAAATATGATGAATTGTACTTCCACAAAATGGCATGTATATTTTGTGGAACTGTTATTAATGTAAAAATATTATTAGTTTAGTACTTTGCTTTATGATACACTAAATATACTTGCATGTATCATCACTTAGACTGACGTGGATAAATTTTAGCTTCCAGAAGAGATTCAGAATGGAAGTAAGTCTTTTACTAGGCTTCAGCAAAAAAAACAATTAGTTGGATTCCCCACAATTTAATAGCTTCGTTTTTTTGTTGTAATTGGATTTGCATCCGCTCCGTCAAATTGTTTTTGGTTGCCGTGCTCGTCTTCTAATCTTAAATTACTTTTTGTTTTTCACAAATTATAATTACTATTCCCTTAAGTAAACTTGTGGCAACCTAATGGGTTTTTTTGGAAGCTAATCACGAATACGCCATAATTACAATGGGCAATAACTTTCATCGAAATTATTTTTCAACTTATTGAAATGAAATGACAAAAGAGAGCTAGCTAATGATATTTTTTATTATGAAAATTTAATTGTTTTTATTCATATATAGTTTTTGAGGCATGCACGCAAAGTACGCCCTTTGTCCATTTTCCACCCCGTTTTGGTGGACAGGACGAAATAGACGAAACGGACAAAAGTGGATAAAATGGACGAAATGGACAGTATCACGTGCCATCAGGAGCTAAATTTGAATATCTATAGGCTTCTAATGTAAACTGTGAGACGGATATTGTACGGCTGATGATAACTTTTTCCACACTTAATTAGAACAAGTAGTAATCGAATGGAAAGATTGCATTCATTTTTTCATTTCAATTGTAGTTTAAAATAAATTCAATAACTTGTGCCATACCATAATAGTATTATGGTTGGTTAGTGAAGAAACATGTACCAAAGCATATGAGAGATTTCGCCGCATATATGAAAACCATATAACACGCCCATTTTTTATTCAACAAAATTTATGCCTATGTTGAAGAGCTCTGAAAGTTATGAAAGAAAATTGGATTCCTAGGCGGGGGAAACTTGAGACTTTTCTACCAGGGGCGATTGACACTATTTAAAGGGATGGATGTTTCTTTTTCATTTATGAACGGAAATTGAAAGGTTTTGGAAAATTCAAAAAAATATCTGCGAAATTTCTAAATTGGCCAAGTCATCCAAAAACAAATTTCTAAATAGGCGAGTATTTTACTTGGAATTTATTGAAAATTATAATAGATTGTAGCAAAAAGACGGAAGTATTAAAAGCCGTACTTTTTAAGTATGATGTGTTTTCAAAAACATTGGATGACTTCACAAATTTTGTCAAAATTTGGTAAAAAACTTATTGCTAGACAAAAGACCCCTTAAAGTTTCCTATTTTGTTTTTAAATATTTTTTCTCAAGGAAAACGATCATGCATTATCTTACCGTTCTCCTGATTTTTTTTTCATTTCATCGAGTACCAAATGAGCCACCTTCGACTGTCAACCCGGTTGTGGTCACAAGTGGACCACAAATATTGACACTTTTACACATTACCGATACTTATTACGTAGCTGAATCTCAGTCAGCGTAGTTATAACTTTACTAAGTTTATCTGTCTGTGCGTCTGTCCGCACTCTCCTGTCGACATCTGTTGACCGATTTCCACCAAACTTGGCACATAGGTAGTACAACACAAGAGCTTGCCTGGTGTTGCTTTTCAGCCAAATCCATCAAAGTGTTTGAAAGTTATGGGCGCGAAAATTAAAAAATACGCAGATTTGGCTGAAACTCAGTATGTAGAGGTAATCTGATATTCTGAATCGATTCCTTATAGTGGTAATGCTCTATGAGTAGTAGTTCATACATTTTTGAATGGTTTTGAGCGCGAAAATTCAAAAATAGTCCTATTCATCACACAGAATTTCCATTCATCGCTCAGTATTCCTATTCATAACCCACTAATCCTATTCATCGCCAAATATTCCTAGTCTCCTGTGTATACCATTCAGCTACGTTTCTAGGTCTGCTTACCATCGGTTTATTGAGTTGTAATTTTAATTAATTTTAATGAGATGAGAAATTTTTGTGTAGTTGTCGAACAACCAAAGTGGAACCACTACGTTGATAAATAAAAACACAGTCACATATACATGTTTTTATTGGTTTCTCCCACCCCAATAATAAAATTCACTTATGTTAGTGCAGTGCAATATTTTTACAAGCAATATTTAACGTGCATTACCATTAGCTGTTTTTTATTTGCAATGCTGTGTGCTAAAATTTTTTTTTTGCTGTACAGCCATTCACTTTGAAATATAACCCCCAATGCAACTAAATATGACACAATATTCAATATTGTTTTTGTTTCTGTCCCACTTGCAGAAAATAATTACTAATTATTAATTAGAGGGAATAAGTGAAATGGTACGTGTTGTTGTGTGGTATTGAACAAAAGAGATGTTTAAAATGTAGTGAAGCGAAAAATTGTAAATTATCACGGGAAAGTGTTTGCAGTTTTTGAAAATGTCTTTTTAAATTCAGATAACATAAATCCATCCAATAAACTCAAGGAATTTGTCTTAGCTGTGCGTTGCGGACGGGTATATTTGTTTTTATGGCGCAAAATTATTCTACTTTTTAATAAATTACTAGGTTGAATAGGCGTTGACTTATTAGCTCGTTCTCAAAAAGTAAAGAAGCGCTTCTATAAAAAAGCGCAAAAGTTAATAATTGATTAAATTTTAGGGTTAGATGAACCTACAGTAGAAGACGTAATTGTAAACTTGCTTCTATTACAATTTTATTTATAACGCGTTAATGGAAAATACAAATTAAAATATGTGCAGAAAGTAAGTAATAACCTTTAATCAGCAAAGCAAAATGCTTAAAAGTACTGAAACTCATTTCCAAACTAAGCGCTTTCTCTTTCATCCTTTCATTCATTCATTATAATTTCTACATCAGCAATATTTACTACACAAGCGGAAATGTGCCCACTCTAAAATAACACTGTTCAAGCAAATACTCATTCAACATTACATATTATTATGGCGTTTTTCATAGTACGTATTTGTCACATTTGTCATTGAAGAGGAAGTTAAAGCAAAATACTTGAAATTTTGATCCTAAAGATTTCAAATTGTCCAGTTTCTACAAATACCCTTTGATAATTAATGTAAGATTTAGCAATGATTTTTTTGTGACAACCTATAACTACTGTAGAAGCAATAAGCTTACAAGCTGGTTAGCACAAAAATCAAGCATGACAAATGGAGTGCGCTCATCAATATAGTTGAAGTTGCCCAGATAAGATTTCAAGGGCCAAAAAGATTTCATGTATTTCTCAATCCATGGTTTTTGCCGAGTTGTCACCGTTTTAAACTGCAACTGTTCCTTGATTTCTTGAACCTTTTTGGATTCAACGAAAACTTGACCCATGAGAGTTGTATACAAAATCAAAGACAATATGGCGTTATATGTAATTCCACCAAATAAAACAAGTTCCACTACCGGAACATCAATACCAAGAGCAAGCAACGGGTAAGAGCAAATAATAAATCCAGCTTGAATAACAAAAATTGTGGAGAGAACTAGTCTGTCTTGATGAATGATGTTGTAGTATCGACTCAAAATTTGTGTTTGTCTATAAAATGGCAAGTATTCCGTTGCCTTTGAGGGATTTTCTGCAATGTATGCAAACAACTTCGTAATGTATTGAACATAGCGCTACAAGCAATAAGACTGGGTCATTTGAAAAGATGCCAAATAAGTAGAAAAATTTGCATTTCCCTCAGCTGTAAATATAGAGGTGATTGAGCAAAAAATAACCAGCAAGAGCAGAGAAGAGAATGACCAACCCTCGTGGGTTAATTTTTCGTTTCCACATTCAGGAATGATTATGAACCAGAAATTATATACTTAAATAAATGATTTGAATGAGTTACTTCAACTTACTTTTAGAGTGTCGATTTTCAAATGCCAGAAGCAAACTAAAAAGTTCTCCCACACTCTCACGGCGTTGTAATATTGTCCACTTTAAGGTCACATTGGTCAAATGTCCAGTGCTTACAATAAGCCTTTCCAATGAAATCAAAAGTGGAACGTTGTTGTAAGTAGTTTCATGCCAAACTGAGCCCATAATATGAAAGTGAACAAAGTGTATAGTATTGTTTTCACAAACTCCCATTTCACCTTTGGCAATGGCTTCACTATGAGATTTTGCGTTAAGGACAACATCAATGGAAAAGTTCCAACAAGGTCCTGCTGTTTCAATTGGGCCTGAATGGGGCCGAGAAGTTTTTCTTTTAGCAGCATTTTATCTGGCTTTTAGATTTCCATTTTTTTAAATGAGAACTAGACAATTACTTCGCTACCAACTGATGAACTGAGAGATTAATATGACATGTGCAGCGGATCAAAAAATTACTGTTTGATTAAAGAAAAATCAATTTATATTTGAAACCAGAAATCTAGTCAAGTTCATATTTTGGATGGAAATTCTACCTATGAATAAAACTGCTTGTGTATCAATAGTTGGGGGAATCGAGACTGATACATTTTCCAGAATCATTATTTTTTCTCCGTAAGCAGCCAGTAACTTTCGCACACGTCATTGCATTACCATCAATTATTTTTTGTTATTATATGAGTCTCTAAAAACGAAGATTAAAATCTTCCTAAGACTGTGTGTTTGTCCAAAATTCCTTTCCTCCAAAAGCTATTTCCTTTACATGATTTATAGGATAGGCTTAAATACCAAGTTCGGCTTATCAATAAATTTCCGGCATTAATTGTCATTCGACCGCCAAATTAGAGCATTAGTGACGTCAATAATGACTGTATTTGACAATATTTACTTTATCCTTAGAATACAGCAAAGTACATCAATGATACGTGTTCCCAATCCTTGTCAGCAGGAATGAGTAAAAAGATTAACTTTTTCTGTCTCTTGTTGCCTACATTTTGAATTATAACCAGTCAGTGGGATAGTAATAATAATATTGCCGGCAAAAGTCCGAACATTGCTTAAAAAAGCACTGTTATGCTGATGCATTCCATCAGCAAGTAGTTGTTTTTTCTTTGGTAATTAAAAACGTGGGTCTTAAAAGTCCTAAAAAGTACGTTAATAATTGCTTACTAATTAACACGATATCGTCTTCCCTGACGTTTAACAATATATTTTCTTCAATTTTTTCTGATTCGTGAAAAGATACAAGTAAGTGTAGTGGTTAACCTATATTAAAACGCTTTAGTGGAACTTTCTAATATTTTATTAACTAGCAAGTTTTGATGGTTTATCGTTTAGTATTTTCTGACCGTTTGGGGTCACGATGTCTCAGAACGGTTTGACTTTTTTAATTGTTTTCGCCAATAGCTAGCTTAAGTCAACATAGTTATCAAGTTCACTTTTGGACAAAATTGGAATGTCCCATCGGAGACAAAGAAAGGTATAACATGGCATTCGATATTTTCAAGCGTAAGCCATACCATGTAACCGTTACAGGACACTATCCCCCCGGCCAATTTCCCCACCGATGACAAATATCCCCTAGACAAAAATCCCCTGGACAAATAACCGGACGTTTTTTTTTACATAAAAGGACCTTTAAAAGCTTTGTATGCGATGGCTTGGGCAAATTGCAATGACATCTGCGAATGGCACGGAAACTGCTTACTAAAGCAGCTTACTGTTTTGGTTACCGTGGATTTTCACTGGGCACCACTACCAAAACTACAATTGATCCACAGATACCACAGATGATCCAAGTTTTGTTATTGTTGACCGCAGGGTCCTTTCAAGTAAACATTGTCAGAATTTGCTGAAAGTTAGTACACGTGTATTATAGCAAATTACAGTCAATGTAGACATCGAGTGTTTTTATCATATCGACCTGGTGAATTTTAATACCATTTATGAGTATATTTAGACGGTTCACTTTTTGTTTATTTTTCGGTTGACAGATAACCATAAGCTGGGTTTTATTAATATTGAGGTTAACCTGGTTTGATTGAAGCCAGGTGTTAACATTAATCAGATCCTTTTCAATATCACTAATCATAAGTTGTAAATCATTCGGGTCAAAAGAGTTAGCTAGGCTAGTATCATCAGCAAATAGAAAGCTTTTACAGGTTTGAATATAATTTGGCATATCATTGATATAGATACTAAAGTACAGAGTACTTGTAGCAGCACCTTGTTGAATGCCTTTGGTTGTAAATTTTCTTTGTGACTTGATATTATTAAGTTCAACATATTGAGATCTATCATGAATAAGCGAATTAATTAAGTCGTTACTTATACCATACCAAGACATTTTTTCAATTAATATATCCCTGTTAACGCTGTCAAAAGCCTTTTGTAGGTCAAGAGCAATTACAGCACAAATTTTATTTTGATCAAGGTTTTCGTAGATGTAATCAGCTAGCGCTATTAGTTCATGGTTGGTTGTAAGCTTACGTCTAAACCCGAATTGGTGATCTGAGAAAAAGTTATTATGTTCAAAGTTGTCGTTGACTTGCTTAAAAATACATTTGTCAATAAGTTTTGTGAAAACTGATTGTATACTTATAGGTCGTGTTTCATTTGGAGATGTTGGATTTTTTCCTTTAGGAACAGGCAATATTCTTGCTATTTTTAAACATTCAGGTACCTGTCCGTGGGTTTGAAAAGTATTGAAGATTCTAGTGATTGTTCTTACAAAATTCATGGAGTTCATAGCACCGTCAATGATTTTGTTATTGAACCCAAATGGGTCAAGGGATTTGGAGTTATGTTTTTTGGTTTGTTTCCATGCATTAAATATATCCCTAGTTGTGAACGGCGACAAAGAGAATTTTAAGTCTTTTGGGTTGATATCACTAGGTGTTTTAGGCGTTGGTATGTTGCTGTCAGAGTTAACGTGGATATATTTACATAAACATCATTGAAGCAGTCAGGACTCATGTTTTCAAGAGTATTTACCTGAGGTTTGAGTGGAAGACAGGCATTTATACCATGCCATAGAACTTTTTCCTTTATATTTGTGTTGAGTTCAGAACGTGTGTCATTCAAAATACTTTGGTGGAGCCTTTTCTTAAGATCGTGGAGTGTCTGTTTGTTTGATGAGGATTCAGAACGTTTGTTAACAAGGTATAGTTTATATCTCTGTCGTAGGATACGTTTAGTTGATTTGGATATGTGCTTTTTCTTTGTTGTAACTTTACGTGTTTTTGTAAGTACTGGGATACATGTATTGAGTGCAGTGTAAAAAATATCAAGAAAATCATGAAAATTATTTAGTGATTCATTGCATGTACGTTCTAGGCACTTCGTAAATCTAGCTTCGTAAAGTTTTCCTTTGAGAATATTCTAAATGTGACCTTTTGTTCACATTATTTTTTGTGTTTATATTTGTAGGTACATTGAGTTAAAAGATGATCGGCTAGCGATGCATCATATATTTTTGTACTGAGTACGTTGGTTTCGTGCTTTACAAAGATGAGATCAAGTATTTTATTTAGACGTATGGGCTTATTTACAATTTGTTTTATATTCATAGAGTCACAGTGTAGTAAAAGAGGATTAACGGATTTGTCTTTTAAGTTAAAGTCTCCCAATACGAGAAAGTCATTCCCTTCATTATTTAGATTTGTAAATGTATCAGATAACATGTCAATGTCCTCATTTAAAAATTTACTATTGTATTTTGGATGGCGGTATACACAAGCTATTAAAATATCCCAAAATTTTAGATGATTAGAGACTTGGATTGCAATGCCACGTTGATTTGAGCTTGTCATATCTTTTCTAAAAGTTTGATAACCTCTAAAATTAGTTAGATTATGATCAGGTTTTAAAAATGTTTCAGATAAACATAATACATCAATTTTTTTCCTATCAAGAAGAGTTTGTAGTACATGATATTTATTTTTAATTGATTGGATATTTACGTGTCCAATTTTCAGACCTTTAATTAATTTTTCTGGGCCTCCGGATGGCTTTGGTTTTGATCTGCATTTTTCTCGTTTGTTACTTGGTTTTGATGATTTCTGTACGATGTCTGTGGATGAAAATGGGTTGAGTTGTGGTTGGTTGGCAGGCTGGTTTTGTCTAAAAAAGTTGAAGTTTGTTCATGTTTGGCTTTTTGTAGGGGTTTTTACAGTATGATTTGACTTAAGGTTCGTCTAGTCTCTTTTGATACTTTGGGATGTGTTGACATGATTTTTGAAGGGGCCAGGAGCAGGGTTGAAATATGTAGAAACATGATCGGGAGCTTTCAGGTTTCGATTAAGGACCCCATCAGTCACTGTAAATTTTGTTCCATCCGTTGTAGTTATGGATCTTGTTTTGTAGTCATTCTCAGCTTTAGTCCCCTGGTCGTTCAGCTTGCGTTGTTTGTCTCTGAGAGCACTGAAGTCACGCCTGATTGAGTAAGGGAGATCGGCGTTGATATAGATAGGCTTAACTACTTCACTTCTGCAATCGAAGACATCGTCTCTATGACGTATACTGAGAAATTTTATACGAATAGGTCGTGGTTTATCAGATGAGAACTTTCCAATTCTGAAGACAATATCAGGTTTTATATCGTTAGTTTCAGTAATGTCATTGATGTGGCACACTTTGTCGAAAAGTGACTTTTCAGATTCAAATTTGGAGTCAATAAGACCGTTGATTATTAAGTTTTTCTCTCTCACTTCTTTGCAAAAACTTTCGTTGTCACGTTTTAATTGCTGAACTTCTTTTCGCAGATATGCATTATCACTTTCAATAATGTCGAGGCGATTTTAAAGAGTTTGACAGGTGTAGTATTTTCATGCAGTCAGCGATAATGGTTCCTATTTCATATGATTTATATTCTACAAGATTTTCTAAGATTTTTCGTCTTGTTATTTATTAGAGAATTTGAAGCACAGAAAGTAAATTTCTTTTTTTAGTATAATGGAGCAAGCCACAAACCAAATACACGTTAAAACCCAGCCGTGCATGCACACATGCACATAACGCGTACATACAAGGCCTATAATAGAAGGCCCACATGACCAACCATGACCCCACACATATTTAGTTTTATTTTGTCTTTGGCTGTACAGGATTACACACAGGCTATAAAAATGAGCGGAATACCCAGAGAAGTCACAATGGCAGCTGCAATAGTCACCATTGCATTTTCATTACTTGGCATTATTGATGAGTTACACTCAGAAAATTTTGATTTAAAATATTTAATAACATACAATAATAACAATTTTGTTACCATATTTAATATTACAGGGAATATTCTTACAATATACGCGTTTTCGCAATGTCTCAGACTGCGGACACATCCGACAACAATACTTATCTACAGTTTGTGTGCGTGAGATTTATTATTCTGCATCGTCAACTTGCCTCTTCTTTCGAGCCGTTTCTTCGCAGAAGCTTGGGTTCTAGGAGATAACATGTGCGAGATTTTCGCAGTTATTTGTTATGGTAACATCGGAGCATAACTATACAACATGCTATTAATAGCATTTAATAGGTATTTTTTAAATATTTATAAAATAATAATATATCTTACATTTTATATCAAATTAAATATTATTTTTTGTATATTTACAGGTTCGTGCAAGTAGTGAAACCAGTGATAGCGAAAAAAAATTTCCAGCTTAAATATCTAAGTTTAATGATGATAGCTGTATACATACTATCATTTGGTGTACTTTTATTGCCATATTTAAAAATATGGGGATCGATGGGATTCAATGAAAAAACCTCATCATGCACAATTTTAGAGCTTGATGGAAAGTCTCCCAAGAAATTTATATATGCAATAGGCATAATACCGCCTTTTGTGGCGATTATTTCTTTCTATATGGGGATTTTCATCAAAATTAAAAGTGTACAACAAGTAGGGTCAACCGGAAGGATCCCTAAACGGGTTTCTACCATGTTTGTAGTATTTTTAGCTTTTACTTTTTGTTTTATTCCACTTCTAATAGCGAAGATGATAGACGGACAGGTATGTTTGATATGTGTGATTAATGTTTTATATATTTTTTTAAATATTATTCTAATAAAACATAATTAAAATTATTTTTTATTATTCACAACAGGGATCTTGGAAGACTTTGGAGATAATCCTATCTTTCCCACCGAGGGCCCTTTATTAATTCCTTAATTATTAAAATGTAAATTTTGAGTATATTGATTGTCACCCTATGGACCAGGAGTCGAAAGGGTGCTAAATAAAAACCTACAATACAATACAATACAATACAATCTTTCCCACCGTGGGCATCGGTTATGGTCAACCCCCCCAATATATTACATGACAAGTCCAGTTTATAGGAATGCATATAGAACTACATTGGGAATGAAAGAGTTAAAACCTCCCGTTATAAAGTATAGGACTACGATAAGAATAAATACAAAATGACTAAGTGTTTTATAATTATGGTCTAGCGTAAGACTATCTGCCTTTTTTCTATTTTATTGTACTATTTATGCAACAAATCATAAAAAATAAACCAATATTTATGTTACATTATATATACTACTATTTTTGTCACAAATTTAATGAGTGAGAATACACACATTTTTGTAGAAAACTCCACAAGTTCATTTGTAAAAAATAATGTAACTGTCAATTCATAATTTTTTGTTTACCATAAAGTGAATTGAAATAGCAACTGACATATCTGACAAGAGCATAATAATCAACATTCATTAAAGTATCTCAAACTATTCTCAGCTATACGTATAATTATACGTATACATTACTTAACTCATATTTTATGATTATAATGGTGGCAGCCACTTTTATATCTGAATTCAAACAAGTCACATAGTATAGTTCGAGGAATTCAATAAAAAATCATTCTTCTTGGATTTTACGATAATGTAATTCGACATTCGGTTCCCGGCAATATTTAATTTTATTATACTACTATAATAAATTATGTAGTGTATGTCCATGTTTGATAGATATTCATAAAATTCTGCTCTCGAGGATTTGATCGGAATGAATGAACAATGATGCAGCTAATGTTGATTGTAATTTTATTATAATACAAAGTCGAGCTGCAAAATTTCATCGAAGTAGTTTTGAGAAGCAATTAAGTGTTTTTCATATTGAAAATTCGAATGCAATGCACTTTCATGTACTTACACTCAAGAATCTACACATTCATATATCCTATGTTGCTAATATTCATAATATAATATGCTTTAAGTTGTGTTGCATCTCAATTCAATTATAATATTGTATGATACAGTTTTGATCTCCTTTTTTCCATATTTAGTATAGTCTATTCATTTATTTTGCCCAACCTGAGACACTCTTTAATTAGATTCAAGTTCGATGTGATTTGTTCATATTGCCCCAAACGAAACAACTTGTATTTTAAGAATACATCTTAGTTATTTTACATTTAACAATTTGTATATATTTTTATATGTTGGATGAATGATGATCGTGTATAATTGGAATATTTAGGATGAATAATTTGTTCGTTGTGGTAACTATTAACTGAGTAAAGATTATATGACTTTTTAAGATCTGCCTGTTAATTGTACTCTATTATGGATAAGGTATGGGTTGTGATACATCAAAATGAAAGTACTGGTGAGACTAGATCAGTGATACTATTTTTGAAAGTTTTTGATAACCCCAACGTGACCTATGACCATGATAAGGTCAAATATTTTGTGTAATAGTAAGGTATGGATTAATGGATTATGATGATGCGCCAAAATGAAGCTACTGGAGAGAACAGTTCATTAGTGGGGCTCCCGAATTCTTAGGTAACCCCAGTTAGACCTTTGACCTTATTAAAATAAAACAAATTCTAGAGGTGGGGCTCACTCAGAAGGGGAGGGGGGATTCGGAAATTTTAAAGGTACATCATTACATCTCGATCTGTCGGGTTTATTGGAATAATCTACAATAGATTTACGTTTCTGCTTCGATGAACGCGTAGTTTAAAAAAGCATATAAAAACAACGGGGGGATAATTGGCCAGGGGGATATTTGTCTAGGGGGATAATTGGCTAGGGGATATTTGTCTACGGGGATATTTGTCGAGGGAGATATTTGTCTGGGGGGATAATTGGCCGGGGGGATAATGTCCTAGACCCCATGTAACATACCTGGTTCCCAGGCCGGTGTTGGGTGAAAATTTTTGTTTTTCAGACATTTTGATTTTTGTTTATGGGAAATAACATGACGAAAATCAAGCTCGAGAAGGGGGGATCATTATCCATTATCTATTATCATTATCATATATACTACCGAAGTTTGGTAATATATATTCTTCCATTTCTGATTTGTGAAAAGATAAAAGTATGTGGTAGTTAACCTATATTAAAGCGCTTTATGAGAACTCATTGATTGTTTCTGGTTGTAATTTAGCATTGAGGGAAAGAACTTCATTGGATTTATTTTATAATCTATTTTAACATTTTCTTCGATGACGACTTTCTGATCTAAAACCCTTGGTTGTATATCCTATTTGTAGGAATCATAGACATTAAAGACAAATTAAAATAGTCAAAGTACCTTGAACATAAATTTGACAAGCAAAATCTGACTGTCATAGTGAAATCGCTCGTCAGCTTTTACCCAGCTGACTCGACTATTATCTCAGAAATGAACAGTCTGGTACATCTTGTACCCGATGTACGTGCCTATTACTTCTGCAAAAGTTGAAAGGGCGCATTTTAAATTTTATTGACCAGGTTTAGGTCAAGATCAGGGTTCATAATAAAAGTGCCCGTGGGGCAGTCTAATAGAGGATTTCATTGAGCAAAACATGCTGCGCGAAAGTTGGTGCCAATTTTACAAATGACATCACGTCGAAAGAAAATAATGGTCCAAATTTTTAATTTCTTTTGTGACCCATAAATATTTTACAAGCTCAGCTGATCATACCATAATCATATTTAGCAATAAAGAACCAACATACTTGCATAAACGTAAATTTAATGTACCGTTTCTTAAAAAAACGTTACAGCAGGAGATTAAATTTACGTCTAAGTTAGGGAAGAAAAAATCAAGGAAAAAAATTGCGAATCCAGCAGCATAATCTATAGTGAACCAAAAGGTTATAGTGAATATCTCAACCACCTTGATTGTAGAAAACGTTGACCATCCCCCATTCCAAACAAGTGATTTAGGATTCACGCATTCAGGAATAATAAAGTAAGCAAAGGTTATGGAATTACAATTCATAGTTTGTAAAATAATGTACGGAATACCAACAAGGAATGGGAATAAAGCTGCACATAAAAGTATAAACTTGATGACTCGAACCTCGTTTGATTTTGAAACCCGGATATGGAGTAGTTCTGAAAAATATTTGTCATGTTCAATAATTTCATAAATTTGGTACAAAATCAAATGTAGTTACATACTTTTTAGAAAATGATCCTCCAGCTTAACAAAAAGGTTAAATAGCTCAACCAAAGCTTTTCTTCGATGCAATACAACACTTTCTGTGAAACAATAAGCAATTATACAACTGGAAAAAATAAAACTTTGTAGAGAGATTACTAATGGCACAGTGTCGCTTTTGATTTCAAGAATAAACTGGGCGCATATGACGATGGTGTATAAACCATATAGAGTAACTTTAACATATTCCCTTGCTAGCTCACTTGTGCTTTTTACAGCTAATGTTTGGTTTGTGTTAAACCAGAAAGGACAATTGCCGAGAAACTCTCTCATCCTAATGTTAAACCTAATTAAGACCAACAAATTTTCTTGAATCAGCATTTTAGCTCAATCGTACTATTCTTGTATTATGTTGTGGTGTGCTGTTGTGAAAACCAAAGAGTTTTTAAGTTAAAATGTAATTAATCTACCTATTTTTACAGTGCAAACTGAAATGATCACCTTTTCTGACTGTCCGGACGAAAATCATGGGGAAAACTAATCGTAAGCGTTCAACAAAAAATTTGGACGCTCATAAAAAAATTATTGGCAAGTTTTGTTCTCTCCGAAAACATGCCCGTTTTGCGAAAAAGACCCAGCTCGTGATATTCAAGGCAAAGTGAAATCATTAGGAAAACTAAGCGTTTAACAAACATTAGACGCTCATAAAAACAGTTTTGTTCTCTCCGCTAGACATTCACGGCAAAGTGAAATTATGGGGCTAAGCGCTAAATATTCATGGAAGCATGGAATAATTGAGTCATTTTGGTAGCTCGAAACTACATTTCCAATCTTTCGTATTATCTGGAAAAAATATTTGAGTCGAAGAATGTTTGCCTTACGTGGCTATCTATCCAAAACAGTTTTATTATTAATAAGCATTTTTTTGTTCCAGGCTAGCAGTAAATTGATAAAAAGTAATAAAGTTTCACTTCAAAAGAAATCCTATTACCCATTTGCTACGGAGAACGTATTATACGTGGTAAATCGGATAGAAGCGACTTTCTTTAATTGGAAATTAACATAGATTGAATTTTTTTCTTGTTCCATTTTATGAAAATGATATATGCTTCCGCGATTATCCAAAGCCCATCCTAGAATAGGGAAGAATGGCGTTTGGGCTACGGAGTTGGCTTTTCGAACGAATATGAAGAGAAATGGGGAGCTGAAACAAAGAGCCTTCCACATTTTGGGACATAATGAGTGTCAGCATATATTTAATAGGTTTTCTGCAATTGGACTGAGTATCACCTGGGTGGAGGAGTAATTTGCACGTATCAGGAAAAAAGATCCCTAAATAAGGTTCCTATGCAATAAAATCGAAGTTGGAAAGGTCCCCAGGAAAAAAGGTCGACAAGAAATAAGACCGATAGTGTTTTGGTCGACAGTCTTTTTATCGATAAACAAAATGATCGACAGGAAATTTAATTGCCATCGGCCCACTGCAAGTTGCATTGCGGTTGCTTATGTCTACGCATTGCCTCTTTAGTTAAATATAAGTTTCGTGGCGTGAATTCACAGTTTATCATTTGACTCTCTCTCTCGCTGTCTTCTAAACAACGTATATTATAGTTACGTTTCTTCAGCTTACTTTGTGAGACTTCATGGACCCTTTCAAGGTATTCAAAGTCGGGATGTAGCTGGTCATATTTGTTATGTAGCACTTAATAGTCGGATTCTTGTTCAATAAAACGTCTGTCATATCATAGACAAGTGAGCGCCTTTTGGTTTTACTATTTCTCAGAAAGATCTCTTGCAACACATATCTACACCTTTCGCAAAACATTTCGAAAACATTAATTTCCACACAGAAGACTCCATACCAAATGGTGAGTAGACAAACCCATATGACAAATACACTAATAAATTTTCTGTAATCAAGTGTATCAGAACTAGGTGAATATTTAGAATTTATTAGTTTGTTACTCAGCATCCAATGCCAATGCTTCTGCCAGAAGATCCAAATGTTTTTCTGAATTCTAAGGACAAAAACTCTTTCACGGACTCCCTAGTGGATGTTGGCTGCCAGAATACGAGCTGCGAGTTATCCAGCATCATCTGCGCTATCTCTTGTATTTGTGTGAAATTATGTAAACGGAAGATATTTAAAATGGGTAGCCCCATGGCTTTGAAATCGTCATCGTCACTAAATCTCTCTTGAGCTGAAAGCTATTCAGGCGTTTGACTATGCATTATTGTGTAATTTTTGTCAACCAGTTCTTTAACAGATTTTAGTCCTTTGGGTTGGATCATTAGGGTAACTAAACTTGTCAAACCATTATTATACAATTGTAAACAGAGGATTTGGAGGCAAGATATTACGATGAAATTGGGTACATAATTCAATATGGGTGAATGTAATTGATGATATAGGTGATTCCTTTACGTACAACGTATTCTTATTATCACGTATAATAGGTTTATGCATTTGTACATCATTGTCAAATGCTTCCATCCAAACACCAAATTTAAAGCTTCGTTTTTAAATATAACTGAAAACCCTAAAATATTGATGTTTTTTCGATATTTTATCAATTTAAAAAATAACCCGTGCCGATTTTTGCTGCACTGTGTAGAGGGCAGAACTACTCTTTCAAATGACACAAAAATCAAAAAGTTATCTGTACGGACACCGGAGTTATGGGTGGGAGAAAATGACCATTTTTCAAAAATTAGCTACCAGAACTGTTAACTTAACATGGGCTTAAAATCAATACTAGGGAAGTGTCACACGCGAAACTGGACAAAATTTATATGCAACTATGTAAAAACATGTGAATAACAAGACTGGAAACATTCCAGCTGCTTAGACAGCGATCCAAGGTCACCACGGGCAATCGAATTACCTCCACCATTTACTCAATGCATTTTCAGGGGCGCGGTGCCAACTAAAGCTTGCTCTTTGTGGCTTGCATGCATGCGCATCTAGAATACATAGCAAGATCCGATTTTCTTATTTTCCAGTTTTAGTCTTTGAAATTGTCTCATTCCTTACCTTACATGCATGCAATTTCTAAATTTTGTCCCGTGTGACACTTCCCTAGTATTGCTTGTTAGTGTACAAAAGTTGAAAATGGTCATTTTCTTCATCCATCCATAACTCTGGTGTCCGTACAGCAGAGCCAGCCTCCTTCAGTATAAATAGGCTTATAAGCATATGATGTACCGAGTGATGATGATGATGATGATGACAAAATGACGAACTCTTTCTGAAACCGTCAGACGAATTTCATTTTTTTTTCTTTTTGTAATTTCCCAATCTTCATGTTGTTGTCATCACTAATAATACATTTATTGATGCATGAACATTAAAAAAACTTAAAAAACACAAAATTATTATTCAATATAAATTAAGGTTTTAGTATTTAATTATCATTAATATGACTTAGATGACTCAATTATACATAAAATAACTAAATATACTTCAAAAACACAAAATTATTATTCAATATAAATTAATGTTTTAGTATTGAATTTATCATTAATATGACTTAGATGACTCAAATATACATAAAATTACTAAATATAGTTATATAAATACAAAATTATTAATCAACATTAATTAAGGTTTTAGTATTTAATTTATCCTTAAAATGACTTAATTGACTCAAATATACATAAAATAACTAAGTAAAGTTAAATAAACACACAGTTATTAATTAATACTAATAAAGGTTTTGGTGTTTATTTTGTCACTAATATGACTTAGAGGAGATATATATAAAATAACTAAATATAGTTAACGAAGTCTTCTTCCCTCTGGGTACTCCGGAAACCAGTCTAGGTCACGGCCTAATTAGCGTTCCCAAGTCAGACTTGAGTCAAAATGTCAGGAATTGGCTTCCTCCAAGTCCACCAAGTCGTCTTCCCTCGGGGGACTCCGGAAACCAGTCTAGGCCACGGCCTCAATAGCATTCGCAAAGCAGATTGAGGTTGGAGTACCAGGGACGGGCTTCCTTCCAAGTCCACCAAGTCGTCTTCCCTCAGGGGACTCAGGAAACCGGTCTAGGTCGCGTCCTCACTAGCATTCCCAAGTCAGACTTTAGTAAGAGTGCCAGGAACGGGCTTCTTCCAAGGAGTAAGAGTGCCAGGAACGTGCTTCTTCCAAATCGTCGTCTCTTAAAAATTGGATTTGCGCTTTTTCATTTTTCCTAACTAATGATTTCAGGAATCCATCTACGGCAGCGAAGAGACAGCCTCAACGTTTTAGGTAATATCGTCCAAGTGAAGGGGAAAGACCCTTTCACGTATTGTGATCTCCCGAATCGTCAATCGATTGTCCATCGACCCTCGCCAATACCTATGGTATTTCATCAAATTCTTTTTTATATGAAAATTGTATTCCACACCCAAAATATTGATTTAAAAATGTGCAAAAACATAGATCCGCAGCGCGCAGCATCGGAAGAGAGTACAAATATATGGTTTGGTAAAAATAAAGCAAAGCCAGACTTACTTGATTGCACGAAAGAGAAAGCGGGATTGTAGGAGCACAGCAAGCATTTCCTTACTTTCTTATGAAGAAGAGCTCTCAATGAAAGAGCAGTATGAAGTAGTAAATAGTAGTACGAGAGTAGTATGAAAAGCTTAAAAAGAGCACAACCGTACCCACGCAGCATGGTAATCCAGATTGGTCAAGCAACGGAAAAATATTGGCTGGAGACACAAGTTTAGACGGAGTACATAATGATGGTCAGCAATAAAACGGCATTATCTCTTTTTTGTTGGTTAAGACTTTTTTTAAAAAAAGACTCAGTGGACTTTTTAGGAAGTCCATCCCTGGCACTCTTACTCAAGTCTGACTTGTGAACGGAATCGAGGCCGCGGCCTAGACAAGTTTCGCGGGAAGACGACATGGTGGTTTTGGAAGGAGGCCGGTTCCTGGCTCTTCAACCTCAGTCTGACTTGGGAACGCTACTTCCTGAGTCCCATGAGGGAAGACGACTCGGTCGACTTGGAGGAAGGTGCGTTCCTGGCACTCTTACTCAAGTCTGACTTGGGAACGGAATCGAGGCCGTGACCTAGACTAGTTTCCGGAGTCCCCTGAGGGAAGACGACTTGATGGACTTGGAAGGAGACCGGTTCCTCACATTTTGACTCAAGTATGACTTGGGAACGCTACTTAGGACGCGGCCTAGACTGGTTTTTCTGAGAGTTGAAAACTAAACACTAAAACCTTAATTTATATTGAATAATAATTTTTGTTTATTTAACTATATTTAGTTATTTTATGTATAATTGAGTCATCTAAGTCATATTAATGATGAATTAAATACAAAAACCTTAATTTATATTGAATAATAATTTTTGTTGATTTAACTATACTTAGTTATTTTATGTATATTTGAGTCATCTAAGTCATATTAATGATGAATTAAATACAAAAAACCTTAATTTATATTGAATAATAATTTTTGTTGATTTAACTATATTTAGTAATTTTATGTATATTTGAGTCATCTAAGTCATATTAATGATAAATTCAATACTAAAACATTAATTTATATTGAATAATAATTTTGTGTTTTTGAAGTATATTTAGTTATTTTATGTATAATTGAGTCATCTAAGTCATATTAATGATAATTAAATACTAAAACCTTAATTTATATTGAATAATAATTTTGTGTTTTTTAAGTTTTTTTAATGTTCATGCATCAATAAATGTATTATTAGTGATGACAACAACATGAAGATTGGGAAATTACAAAAAGAAAAAAAAATGAAATTCGTCTGACGGTTTCAGAAAGAGTTCGTCATTTTGTCATCATCATCATCACTCGGTACATCATATGCTTATAAGCCTATTTATACTGAAGGAGGCTGGCTCTGCCGTACAGATAACTTTTTGATTTGGGTGTCATTTGAAAGAGGAAGAGTAGTTCTGCCGTCCATATAGTGCAGCAAAAATTTATCGACACGGTTTTTTTTAAATTGATAAAATATCGAAAAAACATCAATATTTTAGGGGTTTGTCAATTATATTTAAAAACGAAGCTTTCAATTTGTTTAAAAATATTTTTTTCTGCCACTTTGAAAAATTCTCTAACAGATACACACGAAAAAATCCCATATTTTGACCATTTTAAAATGCATACCAAAAATATTTACGGCCACTATTCTTCTCTGTCAGCATTCTGTGGAATTGAAGAAGAAGTTGCGATGGCGTTTGAGGCAGCTTGACCAAATACCACCGTCAATTGCTACTTGAGACCCTAGTTTCAATATTATTCATTTCTCATTTAGATATATTGATATTTTAAATTTATAAACACTGCATATATAACTGTAATTAGATCAATATGAAACCAATAATTATTACACCTTGTAACCTACATGCAACAAAACTTACAAAACCAAAAGTTACGTCTGGATTCTTAAACTCTTAAACTCTCATTTTCATCATTGGTTTCCACGACTTTAATCTCACTCTCCTTTCTATTAACTTTTTCACCATCAATTATGCGTCAGACTTTATCTTCAATTTCACCTTTCATAAACTTCCAACCCCATCCACCTTGCTCTTTGGAAACCATCATCAATGTCTCTAGAGTTGGTAACATAGTAAAAATAATTTAGTTTTTCGCTGAATCAAAGCATTTTATAATATAACCGTGTTGGATTTCCACCGTCGCCAAACTAAAAACAAAATTTCTAGGTATCCAGGAGACGTTACCTGGAGAAATGGGTGAAGTGGTCCCGAATAAATAAACAATCAGCTGCTTCGATTTAGTAACATTTTAATTGGTTTGTCGCCATGGGACATGAGCAAAGTTAGAGTAGTAGATTATATTTTCTATGAACTGCACAGTGTCTCTTAAACTCAATTTAATTCGAATTCAAATTGGATCTCAACGTCGAAGCAACATTTTTATCGGTTGTGATTTGTATTGTAATATATTTTTGAGAATTTACATAGGCTTTAATCATAGCAATTTCGAATTTTTATCAGGGATTTTCATTATTTTCAGCAAAAAAAAGGTTCACATTTTTTATTGGTTGATTGCCACGTGGTATAAAAAAGTTAGAGTAGGGGATTTTATTTTCTATGAACTGCACAGTTTCTCTTAAACTCAATTTAATTCGAATTCGAATTGGAACTCAACGTCGAACCAACAATTTTAGCGGTAGCGACTTGTATGGTAATATCTTTTCGAGAATTTATCTGGGCTTAAATCATAGCAATTTCAAATTTTAATCAGGGCTTTTCATTATTTTCAGCAAAAAAACGGTTCAGATTTTTTATTGGTTTATTGCCATGGGACATGAGCAAAGTTAGAGTAGTGGATTATATTTTCTATGAACTGCACAGTGTCTCTTAAACTCAATTTAATTCGAATTCAAATTGGATCTCAACGTCGAAGCAATCTTTTTATCGGTTGTGATTTGTATTGCAATATATTTTTGAGAATTTATATAGGCTTTAATCATAGCAATTTCGAATTTTTATCAGGGATTTTCATTATTTTCTGAAAAAAAACAGTTCACATTTTTTATTGGCTTATGGCCATGGGATATGAGCAAAGTTAGAGTAGTGGATTATATTGCCTATGACTTGCACAGCGTCTCTTAAACTCAATTTAATTCGAATTCAAATTGGCACTCAACGTCGAACCATCGTTTTTAGCGGTTGCAATTTGTATTGTAATATCTTTTCGAGAATTTATATGGGCTTAAATCATAGCAATTTCAAATTTTTATCAGGGATTTTCATTATTTTCAGCAAAAAAAATAGCTCACATTTTTATTGGTTTATCGGCATGGGTTATAACAAAGTTAGAGTAGGGGATTTTATTTTCTATGAACTGCACAGCGTCTCTTAAACTCAATTTAATTCGAATTCAAATTGGCACTCAGCGTCGAACCAACATTTTCAGCGGTTGTGATTTGTATTGTAATATATTTTTGATAATTTATATAGGCTTTAATCATAGCAATTTCAAATCTTTATCAGGGATTTTCATTAAATTATGTCCATATCAATGAATGTTTCCTACGGACAACTATGTTAATATTTTTCTTTTATTCCGTTAATGTCTCAGAATAATGAGAAACATTAATTTGAGTAAGTATTCAAGTTTGATGGACCTTCTTATAATAATTGGTAATCCCTTTGGCTGTTTTACTTGCAATGATTTACATTCTGTTCCATGTTCATATTCGCTATATGCCTTATCATTCGTTCGATGCCATATAACTTGGCGTATGTATGTACAATGTTTCACTATAAATAGCCGCAAGATCGACCACACTACGCTCTCAGTTCCATTTCAGTTGCTGCCATGCATTCTGGCCAATTTCCTTTTGAAGTTTCACTTTACCCCATTTGACTAAAAATAAATTCACTTCTTTTCGAGTCTCTGATCTGCTTGTACCTTGCCTTCCTTTTATTCCACATACATAACTTGTACTCTTGCCCATCAAGCAAGCATCAGCATCATTATCAATTACTACCTCAGTTAGATGATAGCTCGTAACTTCATAGAAAACTTTACCACCTCGCCATTCAACAAAACATTGTACCACGGCGTTCCAATGAATTTCTCTAAGACCGTGTTGCAAATATTGTAATTGTAATTTAGATAGAATTAAATTTTCCCATATGTTTTATTATCATACTATTCATTAACAAACCTTCAACAATTATTGAATGCAATCAACCCACTTTATTCCTATATTCAGGTTATCATTGATACCTATACCAATAATGTGAAAATTATTATTATGAAAATTGTATTCCATCTGTGTCTATTGAGACACATTGATAACAAAGTGCATCAGAATATGAAACACAAAAAATACAGAACCACAGAAACACAAAAAACTCCACATGGAACTAAGTGGAGTAGGTCGAGGTAGCTAAAACCCATCCACTAAAATTAAGGTGGTTTTTGTTAACCAAAAACGTTAAATAAGACAGTAAGAAAAGGATGCAATAGCGCTAATAACTTATTTTGATCAAGCATCATTAGCAAGTAAATGGTGAGTTATAATAATTACAAGCCACAAAGTGAAGAATGAGTATGATAGTGAATAAATAGATACACTTCCAACTATTGTTTCTGTCAATTATCCGGCTATTATTAAGCAGCTTTTCGTAATATCATGTGTCATTTACCACAAACATATCATTTGCTTGCGTCATATTAATTCACAAATACAGGGCGCGATCAAGTTCTCTTTTGGGGGCTCTGGATGAACGATGGACTGGTAAGATATTTTTTGTTAATTAAATACCATATTTTTAAATAAAAAAACTAAGAATTGACTATGTCTATTCAGAATCAAGATTTTTTCCCAACTTGGGAGCCAGATTAAATCCATTTTTTGTGCAAGTAGTGCACCATAAGTTATGAACGAATACGGGGTAAAACCTTATTTCATTACCCCTGGTGAAAGATATTCGATTTTCACCGTCCCATTTCAAGTTTATGAATACTTTAAAGCTTTTCTATTTCCAATCTTTCTCTTATATAAGAAGTCAAAACATATTACGCAATTCATTTGGACGTAAGCAATAAAATCTCAGACGTCATTGATTATTATTTTTATTTTATGGTAGCATTTTCTCTCATTTCAACTTCACAGTAGAATCCGTCGTCAACCGAAATTGCAATGTTCTCCCAATGGATAAGAAACGTCTTAACATTTCGTCTGTTCCTCATAAAATTTTGTGGATGTTCTTCAATCCATTTCGATTACACTAAAAGCAGCCTTGTCCTAAGCGGTCCGTACCTTTTTTTCACGTCACATTTGCTGCAACACTTGCTTCTAATTTGTGTAATTCCAATTGCGCTCCTTTTATTTTACATAAACATTGATTACGAGGGTGGAATCGATGATGCCAACCTGGATCGACGACCAGTCATTGTAACTGCATCCATTACAGTAGCGCTCAGCATTTTATGCAGTTTAATCGTCTCAATAATTCACGAATACAGGGATCAAATCAAAATCTTTTATGAGGCCGTGTGGAAATTGGATGAACGGTTAACTGGTAAGCTGGTTGTTTTTAATTTAAAATTTTATGGAGATAAAACCCAAAGTTAATTTTTAAAATGTCATCCATTATCAGAAAAGTTTCGCGGTAACATCAGAGATCGTCATGATTTCCAAAAAGGGATACGGATATTTGAATTATTAATTGCATTTTGTTGCTTTGTCTCATTGGCCCCCACTCTTGTATTTCCATTAGCGATGTTTCAACCTGTTGATCCAGTTCATCGCATTCTAGAAGATGTGTTTGAGATAAAAGTCCAGTATTCATTTGATATTGTTATAATAAGCTTTGCCTATGGTGTAGTAGCTTTTGCATGTGCAAACATAGCTTTCATTGTGTTGATCGCCTTCCTACTCACTGCTTCTTCTTGTAATCTTTGGATTGCTGCCGTGATGCCAGTTTCTGTAGCTCATAAAAGTAGATCAAAGCATACTGCTGATAAATTTCAAACGGAGCAACTAGAACAACTATCTGGCGATGAAATAATTTCAGTATACCGATGCCACCAAATCCTGTCTACTGATTTTAATGGCTTCTTTGGAAAGCTGAGACTATCTTTGCATTTTGCTGTGGTGCATCTTCTTCTGGTTGTTTTCTCATTCATGTTTATTAGGCATTTTAATTCATTTCTGGTTTCTGGTGATTTTCTTGTTGCTTTGGTTGTATTTGGTGGCATGGTTTTATCCATAATCGTTGTATATTTTGAATGTACTTTCATTGGAAAAGTGGTAGATATGTCAGAGAATGTGAAGAAAATGTTACTGAAACTTAGTAACAGAAATGGATTGGTGTACAAAACTGCAAGATCTTTTCGACCGCATTTGCTACACTCAACGTATCCATTTTTCACTCTTAACCAAGCCACATTTTTGGAATTTATTAATGTTAGTGTTGATCATATTGTCACTCTGTTGTTGCTTTAAAAGTATGCATGATATGTTAATATGTAATTGCAAGCTTTAAATTAAACTAAATTAAAAGTTATGAGACAAAACTTACCTAAACAACTAATATTTGTCGTGTTAGATTAGAACTAAAAAGCGACCTTGGATTTGAACCAAGTCAAATGATTTTAAGCAGAAAATGTTGATTTGGTTTGTGTTTGTGTGCCGCCACTCACACTCACAGCCGCAGTCTTTAAAAACAAATGTTTGAATAACTTATAATCCAAATATAATACTTAATTGCATGTACGTGTCAAAAAGTTAAAATTAAGATAAATATCATAAAATAATGTGAAAAACGAAAAACTTATTTCATTTAAAAGCTCTTTATTAAAACCAGCTTAGTTGATGGAAAAGCAATTTCATGTATGCGAAAGCATGTAAAACTAAAATGCGTTTGTCAGGTGCCAGTAAAAATATATGATCTTACAGAATAGAGCTATGCAACAATATTTAAAAGTGAATATTGACAGATATATTTCTTCAGTTTATGAATTTTAGCTTCCTCAAGCTTGTAAAGTTGTAGATTTATTCAGTTATTCCACCATATTTTTTTAGCTTCAAGCTAAGCATTTAATTTTTCATTAAATCAACCAGGGTGGCTGGAGATGCACAGGCCAGGACCTGGGTGCTACACAAAATCGGTAAACAGGGTAACTGGTTATAAATGGAGTGTTGCCATTAGACAAATCACGACAACGTCAATGTGCTTTTACTATTCATAAGGAATTGTCAAAATTTCACAAACGCTCCAATAACAGTCAGTCCAGTCCTCGTAATAAAAAAGCCGCCGGCTGATGAATCTTGGTCCATAATTTTGGTTGTAACTATGAAGATATATATGATGACTGAGATATTGTGAAAACCTGATGTGCTACTTAAATGCACTAGCAATATTACTGCATCTAATAATGGTGTATCGTAACAGTATTTGTACCTAAGCTAGGACCATTTTTAAATCATTAGTTGACCTTCATTTATATTCGGGCCTGGACTGACTGATTTGGGAGGCTTTTGGGATTTTGACAATTTCCTATCTCCAAGTATAAGCTCATTGAGGTTGTCGCTATCTGGTTATGCGTGTATACTCCATTTATTACCCGTTGCCTTGTCAAAATATCTTGGGTGCTACAAGCCTGTTTATACCTTCATAATGATAGCTTCTACAAGTTTGATATTCACTTATTCAAAAGTTAGAAGTTAGTCAATTATAGCCTTAAGTAAATATATGGTGTAATCATATCTTAATCTTTTTTCATTTTAAAATAATATTTGATTAAATGGATTGACGTGTTTAAAAAACATTTCTTGTTATGAACGCTTTGGATTATTTGCACTCCGCATTTCAGAGATAATTGATTTTCTTACACGACGAGAAGAAAAAGGACACACCATTTCTACCCAAACTGGTTTTCAGGGCCAAGCTACGTGGATGTTCTGCAAACTTGGCTTTTCTTTGCATTAGCACAAGAGTAGAATCCGAAAGTTCAGCTTTATTTCAAACTATTTTCACGTAAAGCTTTTCGTGAAAAACCATTAAATTTTCAACGCACTGACAATAAAATACTACAAATTAATTTTCAAATAGTAAATTTCAAAGCAGATAGTCCTAAATTGATCTAAGCATCGATTTCACAATGTTTTCTAATGCAATAAATATGGTTATTTTATTTATCGTTTTCCATGCTCAAAGCACTGTTGAAGATGATTTAGTTGTAGGCCCAATTGAGAAACTATTGAAGGTGATAAAAAGTGAAGGATTTGACGCAGATCCCCGTTTGTTCAGTTCAACAAAAATTGTGATGCCCAACCATATTAGTAACATAAACAAGATACTTTCTCCGTTTCAAACTTGTCTCGTTACATTAACCAACTTCCAAGGAATAAACCTACTGCCAACTAACGTTCCAAGAACACTGAAAGAGCCTCAGTTGGTACTGTTGATAAAAAAAATTGGACCATATAAGTCCTACAAATTGATTTGGGCACCAAAAGGAGTACATGCTAAGCAAAATTCAACCAATATTTCTGAAACCTCGTGCACACCTTCGCATTTATTTCATAAGGATATTCTTATGGATGATTACTGTATCAGGATACAATTAGGGCAGTTTACTAATATTACTAAGCCAAATTCATGCCAAGTCAACATGGGCATATACCCACCAGAATTCCTTCTCAATTCAGATAGATTTTAATACTCATCAGACAAAAGGCAAATTTTTTTGGCTTTCCCCAATCCTCTGTCTATTCTCTGGGAATTTACGATTTGCCAATAAGTCCTTCTGCACGACCAATCAATATTCTCATATTGGAACACTCGTATCATAAGAACTATCAGGAGCAAACCAAAAACCACCTTTTTCGTTGGATTACTACTATCACGGATCTCGATCGTCCCCAGCAACTGTCTCGCTTCCCGGGAGCTTCGCAAGATTTGTTCATTCTAATAAAAACAATAAGAAACAAATTAAATATGTGTAATCATTCTCGGATATCGTCAGCCAGTGTGGTAACTATTAATTTTAAGTCAGAGACAATAAATGGAAACTCTGTCAAACTCCATAGCTTAAAGGAAACATTTTGGGACCTTTCTTACCACGCGATCTTAATTACAACACAACGTTACCATGAGAACAAATGATAAAATGGAACGGTGTACTTCTTGCAGCAAACTTTTATGAGGATGAACTGAAGTGGAAGATTAAATCTGTATCATGTAAAAATAATCCACACTCCTTTCTTGCTCATTTTAGTAGGAAAACGAGCTCGTGGGGGACCATGGTAAAATGTTCACAAACTTGTTTCGTGAATTTGGTGTAAATATGGCACGAATGATAATTCCTAATTCCACATTTCAGTATAATGACGGGAGAGGTTCGTTTGAATGTGCACATATTCCGTTTCGAGCAGAACAAGTTACCAAGGACACCCTTATTGTATCCGTTTGGTTTCATCATCTTCCTAAGGGAAGATACGAAGCTTTGCCATTGAAAATGAATAATCCTCAACAAGCAAATACATTTATTAGCTGTGGTAAACCACCCCAGGAATCCGTTGGATTTGGTGAATTTTTTACAATATTCCGTTGGGACGTTTGGTTGGTCATAGTTATTTTCATCATCGTATTGTTCCCAATTTTGTTCTATTTGGTGGAGGAAACAAGTAAGGCAAACCGATCCCAAAGTCTAACAAGGAAATTCACCAATAAATTCTCGTCAAATCTATTTTTTCAACCAATTATATTGTTACTAGAAGAAGAGGCAGCTTTTGCCAATAATAATCTTCAGCTTCCTTCAGTGCGATGGTATCCTATCGAAATTTTGATCAGCTCACATCCCATAACTTTACAATACACACACCGCTGTCAATAACATATGAGGCGCTTCATAAAATAATAAGTGGTCGGTTTCCAATCGAACTTTTCAGTCAGGTATCACCACACGAATTTTGGGGACAACTAAAATATAAATCTCGAACTACAAAACCATTCTATTTACTCTGACGTTCTTAGTCTAAATGAACATCTAATTGGTCACCAGAATTTTTCAAGTGATCTGTTACTTTTAAACACAAATCTACACCCGGGTATCCTTAAACTTTTTGAAGATACCAAAAAGGAGACAACGGATACTGACGAAGCGATGCCAATATTTGCTGAAAAGCAGTCGAATCTATTATTCGATGCGGTTCGAGTTTGTAATAAAGAACACAAAAAAATGTGTATGAGACACCGCACACTTTCCACCTCTACTCCACCACTTATGTAATAATTACCAGCACTGATACTATACACTGATACCTCCACTTTCTGATGCCTCACTGATGCTAAGTAAAATAAAAGTGCCCTTAAAAAAGTTAAATAAAAGTAAAATGCCAATTAAAGTGCCCTTAAAAAAGTTAAATAAGCATACATTTAACGAAATTCATTCCTTATTTTCATACATGTATTCATAGCTTCTCTTTACATACGTTACATACAATACCTAAACTTATATATTAAGTACGATCTGGCGGCCAGAAACTAAAGCATACAAGCGAGAAAGAAGCTGAGTTCATGAATGAAATTTGATTCCTTGCATTTGTGACTCATCGATATACTCATCACACAAGCATTTTTCTTGTGTGACAAGAAGCTTCTATATGTGTGTGTAATATGAAATGCTCATTTTTTACACACATTTTTTGTTATATGTATATTATGTCTATATGGAAGGCTTGCATTCTCACAAGCTCTGACAGGTCGTTGGCGCTTTGAAGAGAGTAGGCATTTCCAGTATTGCTGTTTTTTAGTCTGAATAATACTAGCATTGTTAAGAACACATATATTATTCGGAAACGTTTGTATCAGAAATATACATAAAATCTACAAAATGCATCTTTGCATCAAGTTTCTATTTATCGTGGGCTTAGCAGCGTTGTGCAAGGGAGATAATGATGAAAACTTGACAGCCGAATTTCGAGGTAGTTAATTTTTTTAAAAAACGTATAATGCAGAGCATCAGTATTAGTCAACGTAAACCAAAATTAATAATTTAGGAATGCATTCAATTTTAGCCATGAACTGGACCCAGCTACGAGATTATGTGTACAACAACACTCCAACCACTACTGAAAGTGTAATCCATGGAATTGAACAGAAAACTGCCGATGGAATGTTTGGAATGGAGGAAACAGTTGTAACTGCTATAAGGAACGAATGGACCTACATTACTGATGGTGTCAAATATGTTATGTAAGCTAAATAAGTAAATTCGCTGTCAAAAAGGTTTGTGAAAAAGCAAAGTATATAACTTTAATTTTTTAACCAGTCTCGGATCTCTCATCTTTGTTGGAGTTGTGTTTGCGTTCGTAGTTTCCTGTAATCTACACCTTTGCTGCACCATGCACAAAACGGAGAAAAAAACACAAAGGTAAGTCTCATGTAAAATTATACATTTTTAGGCAATGTCATGTGTTTGAGTGGGCAGCAGTGTTGAATAATAACTTAAATATTATGATTATATTGCAGATATGTGAAGAAAAATTATTCAGAGGCGACTGACGATACAACAACTGTTTAAAATCGCCGTGGCAGCTCTAATTAAGTGTTAAACTTTTATGAATTATGGTTTTGAACGATTTAGTTTCTGGCCGCCAGATCGTACTTAATCTATAAGTTTAGGTATTGTATGTAACGTATGTAAAGAGAAGCTATGAATACATGTATGAAAATAAGGAATGAATTTCGTTAAATGTATGCTTATTTAACTTTTTTAAGGGCACTTTAATTGGCATTTTACTTTTATTTAACTTTTTTAAGGGCACTTTTATTTTACTTAGCATCAGTGAGGCATCAGAAAGTGGAGGTATCAGTGTATAGTATCAGTGCTGGTAATTATTACATAAGTGGTGGAGTAGAGGTGGAAAGTGTGCGGTGTCTCATACACATTTTTTTGTGTTCTTTATTTAAGACTTTTGAGGGTGAATATTCGTTCATTGAGGTAAAATTATTTACAATCTTCATAAATCAAACATTTTAGTTAGCAGTATCATTATTGGAACTCTTTTTGCAGCAAAATTAGTCATTTTTCTTGCAGGAACACATGCATATCCACATTTTGCATGTTTTACAAATTGGATAATCGACCATCCATCTTGCTAAGGTTCGTTGTTGTGCGTCATCCATCTCCGGCATTTCACGTTGAATACGAAGTCTCATAATTTCCAGGTAGGGCACCGAATTACAAGGCTTCATGTATTTCTTTGTCCATAAAATTCGACTGTCATGGAGTTCTAAAATCACCAACCCATCCAAGCTTCGCAAACGGGACAGTGCAACATACCTATAATGTGTAATCAAAGAGTATGTAATTCCAAGTGTTTCCTCAACCTCAAACTGTAATATTACATGAAAAAAGACTGGAAAACTTACGCCATTCCTGCGGTAAACATTTTCATGCCAAGAAATATTGCGGCACGTGCAAGTGTAAGCCCTTGTACCTAAACAATAGTATTTTTTAAACTAAATGCCACAATCACGCAGAGTAATATTAATACAAAAGTAGTAGACAAAGCTCTTATTTATTTACCTTATGGACAGTGCATGCATAGCACAAAACTAAAGGGAATTGAATCCTTGAAATTTTATGCTTGTAGTTACCTGCAAATCAATAAATGAATTTATTAAAACAAATATTGGAAATATTAGTTTGTATTATGTAGTATGTGATGTATTCTATGAAATACCTTCAAACTCAAATGAATTGGCTTGTAGTCGATATAGACCATCAGTATCAAGTAGATTGGAGGATACATTGTCATCAAATCTTATGGCAATATATTGTGGTTGTTCTCCCGGTACATAAGGTCCATCTCGGCGAACAGACCACCCAATTCTCATTACTGTCCCCATCGAACCATTGACAAGTCCACCTTCAACACTGATGTTGCGCCTTAGCATTATCCTGCATTCTATTGCGATTTGAAGTTGTCTGGGTATTCCTCCACATTTACGATCATCACGAGGAACGTAAGATGCTGGTGCTAAAGCCCCATGTCGTTCAGGGTCAGCAATTTTGTCGATGCAGTTTATAATATACACCTGGTTTCCTTTGGCTTTCAACTCATCCATTTTCTTTTGGTTGTACTTGTTCACATGATCCACAAAGGGATAAATATGCAAACTTTCATCCGCCAATTGTTGAAGCTCAGGATGGAGTGGATTTGATGGCTCCAAAACTCTTTGTCTTAATGGTGCCAGATCCCTCTCCAACAAATCGCCAGTTCTTAGCTTTCCTAATATGTTTCTAAATATGTTGTCATTACGTTGCCGCACCACCGTTGTAAGCTCGTAGATTGTAAACAAACTCCAAAGATTAATTTCATGCTTCATCGACGGTGGTTGTTGAAAAACCCAAGTTCCCAAAACAGGTTTTAACTGCAGCAAATCGCCAAAAAGTAGAACATTTTTGTTCGCAAATGGTTCCTCAGAGGAGAAAATGTCGCGAAGTCTTGAATCAATGTTTTGAAGTGTTTGATAATTGACCATTGATATTTCGTCAATAATTATCCATTCAACATTTCGAAGCACATTCCGTCGTTCCTGAAGTTTCTGCCCTCCCAACTTTCTGCATTTTGGTACGAAGCCGTTCCTTTCCACGTTACGGGAAAAAAGCTTGTGAAGTGTAACACCAGCAATATTTTTGGCTATAATGAAACGAATAAGGCTGATTAGGACGTGCAAAATATCATAAATTAAATTGGACGCAATTGTATGCTTGTGCCAACCTGCAACGCCCGTTAACGCCGCGCGTACAATAGTATTACGCCCATTAATTGCAGTGCGGTTAAGCGTTTCAATCAGTACGGATATTGAATCTATAACGTAGGATTTTCCGCACCCAGCTTCCCCTGCCAATATTAATAATTAAACCATTAGAAATCATTAAAATTATTTTAATTTAAGTATTAAATAAAACTATATTAAACAAATCAGTTTCTTAAGTAATAACCTTGAACAAAAAGCCTTAAAGGAGGACCTTGGCGGTTTAATATTTTGTTTTGAACTTGAAAGTATACTTGCCGTTGTTCAATATTCATTGTTTCAAAGCGACGTTGTAGTAAATTTTCAGGTTGAAGTTGATCTGCGTTATTTGCAATATCTGCTAAAACATTTGGTACTTGAAAAACTTCCTGCTCTGAAAGAGGTTCGTATTCTTCTTCAAATATGTTGTTAACACCGTCATTGTTATCATTTCCAGCTAGAACGTCCGGATTTTCTGGATCAGCAACTGGGAGTTGTAGTTGGGCCAGCGCCAACTGAAGTTCTTCAGCCAAATCAGAACGAAGTACTGGATCATCTTGATTGGTACGAAATGCTGGTTTTAAGGCTTGAAATGCGTCTGTTACTGATGGATATTCGTCTAAAAAATTCTCAACCTGGAATGGCTTGTAAAGAATAATGAGGGAGTAGTAGTAATTTTCTTTCTGGGCAATCGGGTCGAATTGTGGTGTTTTGACAATTGCAGATTGTTTGCGACGAACAATGTGTCGCTTTCCATTTTTCAGTTCCATCCGTGCACGGGGTTGACGATTTCGAGGTACCTCCACCTCTTCCTCCTCTTCGTCCCGGTATTCAACATTATCGCCATCTTCATTTTCTTCTTCGTTTCCATCCTCACGGCGAGCTGGCATATAGTGAGCTACAAACTCAAGAAGACAAATTCCTATGATCTCGTCTGGACGGTTAATGTATCGATCAATTACATTCAGACAAAATTGCTCATTTCCAGTCCCAACTGTGTCTCGTCGGATCATCCTTGTTCGATCCCCAGGCAGATAAGTTGGGACAAATACAAAGGATCTGCTGCTCATTCGAAGTGGTAAACGGCAAAGACGAAACGCAGCCTCCGGTGATCCTACTTCCCTTTGTTTGATTATAAGGGACGCTATCTTCTGTGCTTTGACACAATAACTTGATTTTGTGTCTGCTTGAATTTCTGCTATAGACTTACTGGTCTCTGGTCTACACTCATCTGGTTCTGCTTTACTGATGTGTTTCGCAATGTAGTAGGCAATTGATTTAGCATTTGACCACTTGAATGTCCATGTTGCATTTAAGCATTTGCAGGAGAATTGGATGATAGTTATTTACGTATGTTTCATTTTCAGTCCGCTTCAACTCCACAAATCTTCCTGCATTTTTCTCAATTTCTTCCTCGGTATAAAATCTTGTAGTTTTTGACACCACCCTTGGATATCCAAACCGACAAACCGATTTCTTTTTCTTGAAGCAAGTAGAGCTGTGCTTGTGGCTTTGGTACTTTTCCACCAAATCTCGGAAAGGAACATCAAGGGAGCATGATATATTCCTTTCAATGAACTGAATTCCTTCTGGAGTGTCCCATAATGGCATATCGTCAAACCATATACACATATGAATGTGTTCTGCCCCACGGCCCTGAAATTCCACACGGTAAGTGAAGTCTGCCATGCGCTTTCCAAAGAGAGATTCTGAGTCACCTTTGAAGAGGGATATTATTGCTCCAATCTTGTTGCAAAAGTGGCGAGCAAGAGGGACCGGGTTTTCATTTACTGCATCTCTCTTTTGTGCATAAGATAACTGGTCTGGATTGACCTCTGCGTTTGGCCCCTCTCTTGATTTCCATATAGCTGTAAGTGAATCCTTCGAGTTTAAATTGTCATACGAAATTGTTAAAAAAATGTGTGGTGACCCTCGTTGAGATACCATTGCAACAACATCCCCAGCATATTTTTTCCAATACGACGCTGTTCCACTTATAGCGGTCATGATGGTATGGGCAGTATTTTTATCGATAATCATTCCATGTTCCTCATTTTGGTTATCAGCGTCCCCTTGCTTCCTCATTTTTCCACAAATTGCTATTTTATTATCAACTGTATCCTTATCGACTTCCGCCATGGAGTAGAATAGGTAATCATTAGTTTTAAATCGAGGGTCGTCACCCATTATCCTACGCTGGTAGTAGTCCAAGGTTGTAATTTTGCAAGTTCTGGTTTCGTTTCTGCCGTTGGTTCCAGTCGGGAAACATTTTACAAACGAGAGTTCTTCTAATCGATTGTGTTTATCTGAATTTAACGGCCGACCTCGTGTTCTCAGCAAATTTACAGGCTGTTTATTTACTTGTTGGCGAAATTGGTCAACATCTGGCTCCACGAAATCATCAGCCTGTATAACGGAATCCACCATAATTCGTTCCACGAATGGGCCTTGCATTAAATTTAAGTCGGGACCATTATTCCCTTCTATTTCATCTTCATTTCCGTCTGCACCTTCTGGTTGAGGATTATTATCCTGAGTCTCTTGGCGGATTTCTTGCACATTCTCATCATGCACATTTTCCTGGCCAATATCACTATATCGTATTGAAACGGGCTGCAGTTGAAAAGAGAAGGTATTTATGTTGTCATTAAATTCACTGGAAGGTTGAAAATTGTGGTGTAGAATTTCTGAGATTTGGTCCGCAGCATGGCTGGCACTATATTTTATTATACATGCTGTGTTTCTGCCGATACTATTTAAGCGACTGCCATCATTTGAGTGTCCTTTTCGGCCTCTTTCACCTCTGGGGTGGCTGTCAAATAAGTACACATTTCTTTCCGTTTTGATGAGTGCAACTGTGTATCCAAAATTAGTAAATATGGCGTAGTTGGAAACTGATTCTATAAATCTGGTCAATGCTGTTGGAAGTCGCGCATAGTACTCTGGAAATACGCCATCTGGTATCTTGTTGAATCCGCCAAAAATCATTTCATGAACATCAACGGAAAGGGTGAGGTTTACATTTTGGAACAGTTGAATTTGACCGGCGATTTCTTGTGCATCAAAAAAGGGATTATCATCATGTTGATGCCCCTCCCTATCACGAACTGTTTTGTAGTACGTGTTCCCAACATTAATTACTTCATCAATGTTTGGTCTAGTCCAGGTTGCTGGGTCTTGGTAGAATGAATATGCAATTGCTACTGCCGACATCCCCGTGCATTGATTGGCAGCATCCATGAAATCTGCCTGCGATATTGTGGAATGTAAAATTTCTCTGTCATTTGAAAGAGTAATATAGCCATAGATTGCTTGTATATGTTGCTGGGGTGGTTCTTCATAGACTCGTATAACATTTTGATTCTGTCTAATTTCATGAATTTGGAGATCATCCTCTGCAACATCTTGAATTTGAATGTTGTCATATAGTTGATTGTTTTCCTTAAGCCAGACTAAGGCGTTTCGTAGAAGCTGCGGTCGTACAATATATTCTGAAGTAAGAGCATGTCCTGATTCATTGACAATTATCATGTCGTTATCAGCTTTGTTCAATGGAAGTTGTTCAATTACTTCTTCAATTAGCTGTGGAAATTGTATACATGAGCCTTTGATAGCTGATTGACCTCGTCCTTTACACAAATTGAAAATCCGCATATGAGGCTTTACTTGTGAAATGACACGTAGCTCAATATCTGTCAATGCAGTCAAGCATTCAGGGGCGTCGGGTGGGGTAAGGTTGTTGAAGTATGCTTGAGGTGGTATTTTCTTCTTCTTGAGTTGAGTGTGACATTTGCTGCAAACATGGATTTGTTCCAAGTCATCGAATTCGGTGCATTCAAACTTATGTAATTCATTCTTGAGCGTTTGATCTAAATTGATGAGTTGTCGGTTGTGTCTATGTGGATATAACATCCTGAGACATGTCGGGCATTTGTGGGTAGGAAACACATAAAGTCGTTTGTTGTAAATATCAATTAGCCTTGTTGTTTCATGTAGTTGTTTTTGAATAAGTTCCGCGGCATCATATAAAAATCGGTTGTACGCTGATGATCCTAAGCTTGGTTGACTTGGTTGCGCTCTTAATGGAGTGTGGACGTATGCGAAACCGTTAAATTGTGATGGTATTAGCGCATGAGAGTTATTGTTAGGTGGGGTGACGCAAATCCGTTTCAGGGATGGTATTAGAACATGTTCGCATACGACGTCATAACATCTACGAAGGGATGTCAGGATACGAGAGTCTCCCTGCAAAGTCAGTACATAAGTTAATAATGTACAAATTGAGCATAGATATATATATATGCTCATTTTATGATGTATATTCTCACGCTTAAGGAGATGTATTTATTCGCATTTGGAGACTGGTTCTGTTGTTGAGTTGCATTTATTTGTCCAATGTTGACCAACGATTGACACTGTGGGATTGAAGTTGGTGTGTGTGGTGGTTGAGGTGAATTTATTTCTCCAATGTTAACCAAAGATTGACACTGTGGGGTTGAAACTGGTGTGGGTGGTGGTGTAAGTGGTGGTGCACTTGGAAGTTCATTGTATAGTTCATTTGGCGGATTGTCTGAATTTTCGTTCTAGAATTAGTGATTAGAATAGATTAAGTTATAAGTATCTTAAGTACAACTGGTTTTATTCATTATGGTATTTTAAGTAATAATATGATTTGTAGTTTTAATTTAAAAAGAGTATCCACCTGTTTCTTGTTTGCTTTTTTTGAATTCTATTTATAAGGACTTGGCTACGCGCATTGAGAACCATTAGTTTCGCTCGTTCATTAATCTATAATTGCAAATAAATTATTAGTATTCGCTTTTAAAACCTTGTCTTTAAAAATTAAACACTGGCGTTTGCACCTCCTTATTCCGTTGGCTTTGCTGAGAATAACGTCCTTTTCCTTTGTAAGCTTCCTTTCCTTTTTTAGTTGCTTGACGTGTGTGAATGTTTTCCTAATTAAATAAACAACGCATAAAATCGGATTAGTAAATAATTTTTAAAGAGCCTGCATAAGCTCATAAAATATAACGAATATTATCTAACGGATGTACCTTGAATTTTTCATCCCAAATTTTGTGTAGGAATTGCCTTTCCTCAATAGAACTTTTTTTTTCACCAGTCAGCAACGTGAAGACTTTTCCGTATAGTGATTTGTTATGTATTACATTAAGATTTAAATGTCGCGATGAATATGCTTGTCTAAATGCATTTTCAATTTGTTGCTCACTGTATTTGTTCAATGTTTCTGGACAAAGCACCTCCGACATGTTTATGTCATAATAGTATCGCACACATTAGAAGAAACCAGAAATTTAAGAACTGTTAACTAGCTTATGATGTACACAATGTAATGATGTTCAAAATTTTCTTTGTTTTCGAAGAGTTTGTTTGCGTAAATTACACGCGCTCTTTGATTTAAATAATTATTTATTAAGATAAATGCAGCGAGAAGGAGAGAATCGGTATTCACAACATACAATAGCATGTAGATGTATGTATAGAAAAGAAATGACTCATTCAGTTTGTTCATTCTTAATTTACAGCAAGATATAATATTGTACACATGATTTGGTATGTATGTATAGCTACGTACGTCGAAGACATGGAGTTGACATCTTTCGGTGCTATGAGTATGATTCATGCATAATTAGGTACATAAACATGCTGACAAGAAAAAATATTTCTAGCTTAGGAATCTTAAGATTTAGTGTCAAAGCAGCAACTTAATAAAAGACGAGGTACAGAGTACATAATTTTCTGGTAGAGTGAACTTCCCTTTTTTCAAACAGGAACGTAAAAGTAGCATATAGTAGTATGAAATGAGAATTGCTGTTTATTTCAGTTATTCATAATCAGTATGGGAAATATAACACAGAACTAGAGATAGCTAGTAGCAATAAAAAGTTTTGGTAAAATTAATGAGTTTTTATTAATCCGTACATTAACACACTACTAGAACTACATACATAAATTTGAGTCACATAAACAAGAATATGCATAATGGGGTTTGGTGATGTTATGGCAGCCCATTGCAAACATTCCCTTCTTCATACAGGTTCTCATAAAGGTACCATCCACTCAATACGAAGATCTCCAGCAGAATTCCCCTGAAAAATATACATTAAGCATACATTAGAGTAAAGCTAGTTTAGGTTTTGTGTGATTATAATATTGCAAATAAATAATTCACGTACCGTCTTCGCAAATTCGAATATTTACAGGCTTGTCCTGACATTGCTTCTCTGATGATATCTCTGGTTGAGTCAAATTTCCAAACATATTGGTGATACAATGAAAACACTGCAGACCTACATATAAAATAAGAAAAGTGTTAATGTATAAACGGGGGTCTATTCAATTATCAAGGTGTAATCATGTTAATATAAATATACAACTGTTACTTACGTGGCTTTGGGGTAGAGGAGAGAGTATGATGTACAATAACAGTCGGATCATACTTGATGTGAATGATGAGGTATCCACAGATCAACATAACAGCAAGAGACAAACACAAGTAAAAAATTGTCTTAAGTATTTCCCCTGGAGTCCAGTAGGATTGGTGAGCAGAGATAGCAAAGTACTGTGCTGAGGAACGGCTCAAGCATGCCATGGTGATGACAAACCTCGTGTAGAGCAAACAGGCAAAAATTGGCTAGATTCTCCAGTATTAATACGGTCTCAAAAGCACTACCTATCGATCACTTTGGCTTCAAGAGTTTCGAACAAGAGATGTCAGAAAAATTACGAAAGATTTTTTAGCTTTCTCCAGCACCACCACAACTATAAAAGTAGGCTCACGATGAAATGACATTTGAAAAAGTAAAAAGTATAAAAAAGTCAGGTTCGAGTAAATTACAATACATTTCCAGTGTGGGTATGAAGTTCATTCCCATGCTTTCATAATCATACGACGGGTCATGAGCAGCATCAGCATATGGTTATGAGTTGATTATGCAACATTTTATATTCCATTAGAAACCCCAGCTTTCTATATATATTTAAGAAGGGTACACAATGAGAAGGTCAATAAGCAGAGTTCAATAATGAGAGTTCGATGACATGAGCAAAAGTCAAGTCAGCATTTATTGCACAAAAGTATGCTGCTGGTTGTTAGAAAAGAAACATATATATACTACGTAAAGATAACAATAAGATAATATATGTATACATAATATTGAATGTTCAAGAAATACAACATAAATTACACACAAATCAATATTGTCGTTAGGGGTTAGGGGTTAGTGCGTCAAATTAGCATTCTTTTTTGCTCGGGTTCAATCCCCCCTGTAACCATGTTTGTTTTTGCTCTTCTCAAACTCTCTTAAGTTTAGCAAAAAGTACTCAACGCAGAGCGATGAAAGTAGTACCAATCGGATCCTATTTGTATGTCGGGTATATATTCATTAAATTTTTCTGAGTAAATTGATGCATGCAGCCGTGAGAGCTAAATTTATGCTACAAAAGTGCTGTTTAAGGTATAAGCAGGAATATTTTAGGAAAAATTATTACATATTTACATTTCTCATGAAAATATCTAACGATGTTACTCAAGTCACGTCTCCTTAAATTGCCTCCTTCACCCTCAAAAATGGAAAAGAAGGTTTAGAAAAGTGTAGTGATTACATACTACCTTTTGAATTTTTCCATCAGCAATTAAAAAATTGCTATGGATCTGTGCGGTGTAATAAATCGGCGGCATTACTTCCAGAATTTCAAGCTGTGAAAATGGCTCAAGGTCTACGAAAAACGCTGGTTTAAAATACGTATTTGTTGGAAAGACTTTTTCACTTGTTGAATTCCTCCAACTATCTCGTCTGAGATGTGGCAGTGGTGGACTAAAATTATTGGCTCTCCAAGTGGACGATTAAGGGAAGAATGCTACAGTAACACTGCGGAAATTGTGTTGGGTACGCCGACCATGCAAGGTAACGCTGCAATTATATTCTACGTATTTGGTTTAATGTGCGGAGTTAGTATTTGTAGTTTTCTGATGGAGATACTTGTTGGTCCATTTTGGAAAGTTATTCGTTACACCACACGTGTTTTGACTCAAATCATAATACTATGTTACATACGAGTCAGGAATGGTTTTACAGTTCTTCTTGGAGACATTAACCAGATTTTCAAGAGATTGAGATTAATAGCATTACTTTGGACGCAGCACAAACGAGATGATATAGTCAGTGTCTCTGTTCTTCATGTGTTATGAGCTGTTTAACATGGGATGTCTCTAGTCGCATGCTGGCGCTATCTGACGGTCCAGTGCAATTTGCATTAGGCAAGAGTTAGCAAATGTGTGCCAAAAGCCAAAATAATGTGGCGCTTTTTTGCCAACGCTGTGGTTAACGTATACATGTATATCTATTGTCTATTATGTCTATCCCAGCAAAGAGAATTGGACTTCAAAAATGCAATTTGTTCTTGCTCAAACAAATTAATAATGTTTTTAATTATTTCATGCTAAACGATAAAAAATAGGCATCAAGCTGGGGAAAACCACTTCAGCACGTAAGAGTTTTCATTTCTGAGATAGAGGAAGTAAAAGCAATTATTGCATGCACGAAACCAGTCTCCCTTGGCTGACCAAAAATTTCTCACATTTGTCGGACCGATTGCGATTATCACAATCAACCCGTTTATAAGTTTTACATATTTCAATCACCTAACCACCCATATTTCCGAAAGCACATAAAAATTCATTTATATTCATAATAACTGGCTCAGTATAGCGGCTCCACTCAAAAGTTGTCAAAATTATTCACTAAATTGTTTTATTGGTAGCTATATAAAAATATATTTCCTAATTTCATTTGATCGGTAAAATTCCACCATGTCAAACAAACTCAATTTGTTTAAATGGGTTTTGCTGATATGCTTGTATCTTGTAAATGTTCCATCAGCAAAATCTCAAAGCAAACAATTATTTGAAATTTTATTTCCCAACAAAAACTTTACTCAATGTATTACTATTTATATTCATGGTTCAGAGGAGCTGCAAGTGATTGAGGAAAGTCTTGAAAAATTAAATGTCCTATTCAATCCGTATTCAGAAGGGGCGTTGCCATCGCTGTTCTGCCTACAATACGTGGTGCTTGGACTTGAGTATTCTAAGCAGGTTCCCCGACACGTTAGTCGTTTTGAGGATATCTCGTCCTTAATCCTTTCCCCTGTACTCAATAACGACTCCTTGGAAAATAAATCCAATGAAGTATACATGAAGAAGGTTGTGGAACACGTATTTTACGAGGACTTTACACATTCAGCATACCCCATATTTGTCCTAGTGGACTACGAAGCCGCATACAAAGGGTTGGAAAAGGAATTTGAATTCAATATTCAAAGATACCCAGCTAGCAAGTTGCTACTAGAATTCGACAAGGAAAAAACTACAAAGGGTGTCACAAAGATAATTGCTAACTTATCCTACATGTGCTACAAATATTGTGCTCACCGTTGTCTTCAAATTGGAAATTTTGAAGAGTATTTCCCACCTATTGACTTACATAGAAAATATTTGTACAATGCAAATCTGAGAAAAATTAATGTAGGAATGTATTCTAGATTTTCGTCCTTTACATCCGATAAAGCAAAATTGTGTCCCAGTTCCGTAATGAAGTTGACGGAAACCATTTGTGACCATGACTTAATGGCAGTCATATCACTTTCGGGTTTGCACAACTTCACAGCTCAAATGTATAATTTACATGAAACATCATCAAAAAAAGCTTTTCTAGAGTTAACAGATGAACAATGGATTTATACTCCCGTGAAATATTATTTTGCAGACATAAAAGCTGACTCCCTTGAGTTAATAATGCATTCAATCAATATTGATTATCTGGCTTACTATTGTAACCATGATAAAATGGATGAAGTGAATGAAAACAAAGTTTTGCATTGGATAATTCCATTCCCTTATACGTTATGGATCTGTTGCTTTGGTTTGCTGGGAATTAATTTTTTGGCAACGGTTTCCTCAACTAGATTGTTCTTGGATTCCTTATTTAAGATTATAGGTATCGTAGGAGTAGTTTTACGGCAGTATACCAATTCGGTAAATAGAAAGAATCTGATTTTCACAAGTTTCTTTGGGATTGTTGTCTGTACTTATTACGAAAGTCAGATAACTAGTTTGGCTATAGTTCAGCGCCCACCACACATCATGCAGTCACTTAATGAACTGGTTGAAAAGGGATACAAAATTTTATATACTGCACAGCAATATCTAGAGGCTTATGAAGTAGACTTTAAGGTTAGGAAGCTTAAGAATAAATTTAATGACAGCTTCCACAGTATTGGTTCCATACACGACTCTGATTATAACACTAAGGTTGCAAAACATCTTGGTACTACGGTTGGAAATACAAAATATGCAGGTATGGAAAGTGGTCGCAATATATTTTCCCATTTATATCTTAACACGATATCAGTTAGGCAAGAAACTGGCTTGAATGACATGAATTGTCATACCGTACCGGATAGATTCAGGCCATCTGCTTTATATTGGGATGTTTTTACTATTAATCGACACTGGTTGGCGAAATCACTCTTGGCTATTCACGCAGCAGGACTACAACCGGTTTGGGATAATTGGGCAGATTGGGTTAAAATTCTGGGATTTAGACTAGATGAACGAGAACACATGGAAAAGGGTGAGTGGTTGGGTGAAAGCTATTTTTACAGCAAGAGCTCCAAACCTGGTTTAATAACAATCCGAGAAATGGGTGCATTCATCCTTCTTGCTCTCTGTCCACTCGGATTAAGCCTTGTTATTTTGCTACATGAAATTCATACCAAACTCAAGTATGAGGTTATTCAATATGGTAATGCAATTACACTAATCGAGTGGAAATTATTTAAATCCGCTTGTGTCTACCCTACTTTTCGAAGGTATGAGGAATGAATTGTCTACGTTTTTCTGCTTTCATGGGATATTTTAATAATAAATAGGGCTTTTGGTGATATTTTTTAGAATAAGCTCTATATATCACTCAATATTGTCAGCACTTAAAGATGAGGAATAAATAAACAACTGTATAAATATTTGTTAAATATTTGGGTTATTATGAGCTGGATTAAAATTTGAGTAACAAAGGTAGTAAGGTTTTTCAAGTATGCTTCATACATTTGACATAATGAAATTATTTTGGATGGGGAAACGTCCTGCATTTTACGTCTGCAGACATACATATAAATATTAAGGCATCAGGAAGAAACTGCTTCATACAAACTTCTATCAAAACAACTGCTACCAAAAAATAACTTTTACGACAACAACTTGTACTCATGATTTTTGTCTCATAAAGCAATGTAAATGGACTCAGGTTATGATATTTTTGTAGTTTAATGCAATCGTGGGAGTTGCAATTGGCATAAAATCATTAGTTAATATGTTTGTATCCGGAAACAAAGAATTTTCAGATTTACTTGAAGGTGTTGCAATTAATACGCACAGTTAATGTTACTACTAACGATAAGTATGAAGGCAAACATGTGTTGTTAGCCAATTCTGAGCTTGATACGAACACTGATAATGAGGAAAATGAATAACCAACAGAAGTGAGTGTGAAAACCCGACGGGTAAATGTTTTAATGTTTAGTTAACTACGTTTGACGTATTGTTGTAGTTGTAACGTTAGACTTACGATTCAAGAGGAAAAACCAAAAATTTTACAAACTTTGACATTGGCATAATAAAAACTAAAATCGTAATTAAATTTTTTATCGTTAAAGTTTTCATGGGAAGCAGCTTTTTTTGCAGAAATTTATCTGTAGCAGTTTGTGCGGTAGACGTTTTGTGGTAGCAGTTACTTCCTGGAACGAATATTAATACTTGTAATTAATTTTGTTTCATTCGATGAACAAATAAAAATTCAGACATGTAATAACTAACCCGAAGGGCACTTAATGCAAAAATAAACTGGAAGTTATAGGATGTTTAGTTATTCTTGAAACGAATAACTTGTAATTTTGATGTAGTTTGAGGTTAGTAAATTCAACACTTGCATCCTCAACAGTTTGACTGTATACAGTAAATATATTTAAATGCTTAAATTTCGCGTTGACAAATTTTGTGTGTAAGCAAATTCATTTAGGAAGGAAAAATAAAAACTTATCGTAAATCATTTGAGCAAAACTTTAATCCAAATCTGTATTAGCTTCGCGTCGTGACCAGATAAGCCCAGTTTTTATTAAGTCCAAAGATTATTTCATAGAAATACAGCAAACTGGATCAAGTAATCTATCTCTTACGAATAAGGCAAATCAAGGCAAATGTTCAAAGGAAGCGGAAGTTTATTCAATTTAAGTTAACATTTCATTGATGTATATTAATTGCCAAAGTAATTATTCTATTAAAACATCAATTCCTGTCCGATCCGCAAAGCTTTAAGCAAACGAAATAGAGAAAAGCGAATCTGCCATTCAAATTGTTTTTCAGTGAAGACAAATTAACAAGCCGTTAATTTTTGGAATTCGAACTTTCAAAATGGTGCATAAATTTACTTTGTTTGTACTTCAGAAACAAATCAACTTCGCAAAATTTATAAATCTCGTTCCCTTTGTTTTTAAAACTGGTAATCAACGCTCAGAAACGGATATTACAAAACTAAGCAATGCAATCCACAATAAACTGGACAGTACAGCCGAAAAGCACATTTAAACGCGTTTTTGACCGTTGATAATACTCAATTCATTTTTCATTCCTACAAATTTCATCAATTATAGGTATTAGAAATAATTTTTTCCTTTACATGCGCGTCTTTTGATTAAGCTTAGGAAAAACTATTGATCCAATTCTAAACTTACTTCATAGGAATCTGGATAGTATTTGTTTTCTTTGAAAGTGTTCTTGGGTAAAGCCCGGAAGAAACTTGAACATTTGTATGCATTTAATGCAATTATAATGGGTCTTGATTAAATTTACCTTTTAATTTTTTATGCCAAACTTTTTCTTCGAGTACCTATCACTTGTAGCCCTAATACATGGGCTTTAGTCTAAAACCGTTGTCGCTTCAAATTCATTTGAGGGAAAAATTATGATATCTGAAAAGTTATAAACAAATTATTCATAACTCAATTTAAGAAAGTAGGTACCATGGTTTTTGTAACCAGATAATCTGTAGTTTACACGAAACCTCGGGACGTATGGATTTTTTTGTGAGTATTAACGTATTTAATGGTGAAAACGTAACTTCCGTCCGCGGTATCAATTAAGATTAACAATAAATTATGTGCACGTCATTCTCGGACGCATTATAAGAGACATAGGTACGCACAATTATTTTCTATTGGATGATGCAAAACGAAGACGGAAACTCGTGACGTAGGTTATTGTTTTCACTAGCAGTAAAATATTTAATTGCGGAAACGTAATTTGCGTCAGTCATATCAATTAAAGCAGCCAATAAACTACGCGCACGTCATTCCCAGACAGGTGCTAATTTTAACGTTGAGCCATCATTATTACCACGTAACCCTCCGATTTTTCTACATTAACATTTTGTACTCATCTTCAGTCGGAATTGTAAACCACTACTGCTTAAATTTCCACAAACTGAAAAATGATGGGAATGAAGTTACTGGTCGTACAATTCATTGTATTTCTAACCGTGGTACAGTTATATCCTAAACTAGCTTTTGTTTATATTTTTATTGCATTCGCTTTAAAACCAATATATCCTTTCAGTTCTGCCAATTCGCGACTGCTGATAAACTTGAGGGCATTTATCCGGATGTCCGAAACTGTTTGAAAGGAAGAGAGCGACATAATGAAGACTTTGTGGCTACAATTATTGAGAAAGACAGGAGCTTCTGCAAATCTCAAATTTCGGCAAGTAGAAGATCTTCCAATAATCAAAAACTACAGGCTACATGAATATCACTAATATTTTATAGTTTCTTTGTGCTTGCAATGCAGAATGAGAACTCCCTTTGCTTTAAATATTGTTTGCTTTACGTGAAAGACACACTCATCTTAAAGGATCACCCATCAACAAATGATCTAGGCACAGAAATAGAGAGAGAGGAAATGCCAAAAACAGCGGCGGGAAAAAATTCCCGCGGTTTTTTCCTCTGGGGGGGGGGGCGCCACGATTGTTAAATCGATTTACTGATTGCAGATTCGTAATCTACGCATCAAAATCTATATTCCTGCAAAATTTCAACTAAATCGGAGACCTTTTCGTAGCGCGACCCTTGGCTCATACTTAAGTAAACGGGACTTAACATATTAATTCGGCTTTCACGTGTAACCCTAAAAACATAAAAACCTGGGTTTTAATCCAAAACCGGCGTGTCTTAAAATTCATTTGCGGGAAAATTAGGATATCAGAAGTTATTTAAAAATTGTTTATAACTCAATTTAAGATACAAATGTACCCATAATTGTTTTGTACTGGGTAATCTGAAGTTCATACGAAAACTCGTGACGATTGTGTTTTACGTAAGCATTGACGTATTTAATGGCGAAACGCAACTTCCGTCTGCCATATCAATTAAGATGTCCATTAAATTATGTGCATGTCATTCCCAGACAGTTTATGTTCCCATAAAAGTTTGGCAATAATAATTACAACGCAGTCTCCGAGTTCTCTACTGTAATACGTTGTACCAGTCGTCGGTCAGAATTATAAGCCATCCTTCCTTGTTATGAACAAGAACTTGCTTAAATTATCCCAACTGTAAAATGATGGGAATAAAACTACTGCTCCTACAATTTAAGGTGTTTCTAACTGTGGTACAGTTACCAAGCATACGAATTTTAGTCGATATGTTTATTGAATTCGCTTTAAAACAAGTTTATTTTTCAGTTCTGCCAATTTTCTGATATCACAATGTTCACTCAAATGAATTTTAAGCGGCAACGGTTTTGGATTTTACCCAGGTTTCAGGTTTTTAGGGTTCCCAACTAACATTTTGAAGCGGCATATATGCGTTTTTGATGCGACACGGTTGGTAAACGCTCGGCAAAGCTACTGTGCTACTACTCATATCTGGGCCGCATTATTTTCGTACAAGCTAAATAGTATAATGTGACAATGTAAAAACATAATATAATAGGATGCCGGATCGCGTGTGGAAAGCGAGCTACGTACGAATGTGCAAACGCTTTGTATATTAGCATTTGTTTGGCGTGCGATCAACAATCTACTTTATGCACATCAACAAGGCGTTAAAAATCTTCCACTTCATAAACAACATAAACATTAGTTGCAATATACTCTGTTGCACAGTCGAATCTCAGTCACCTTCCTAGTTCATCTTTCTCATCCATAAAATCGTGCTTGGAAGAAATCTTCGTTGGAGATAATTAATCCAGTTTACGTTGACAATTCCGATCAAGTTGTTGGTTATTTGATCAGTTTAAAGAAGGTTATGTGTGAAGGTGTGAAGAAGTTTGAAGACATCACCTGAACTACTGAGTACAGGTATGGAGTTATATCATCATGTAGTAAGTGAAGTAATCATCTAATTAAGCTCTAAATAACCCTTCATCCTTTCGTAACTTGACATTGGTTGACGATGTGTACTTTAAAATTTCATGTTGCATTTATAATAGTCATCGTTTGCTCAACAAAGGATGGCGAAATAAAGAGGCAGGTAAAATCCTGGGTCAAAAACGCTTGTAATGAACACAGTGGCAGAAAACGGAGGAATTTTTCAGCAGTCGGGGACTTCATATCAAATGGAACCGAAAATCACCAAACTGGAGGATAGTTGTCATTGATTCTATCAAGAAACCAGAACAGGATGGGAACTTAAATAGATTAGGTGGTTCTGGAAATAAGGCTAGGACATGTTGGATTTGACAATGAAGTAGGTGGCTGACGGCTTAGAAAGCTTAAGTTTATTCAACTTTCAAATTTGTTGAATTAAATAAATGTATCTGTTAACTGTTAAATATGTTGGATTTTGTATATCAATAATATAAATTGAATTTTTGTAAACAAACATATCGCGAAGATCGATTGCATAAAGTAAACGCCGACCACCAGTAAAATCAACAAGCATATTACATTCGAACATCGTGCTGGTTACATACTAATCATGTACGGTTCTTAATCTACCGTCGCTTTAAAAGAGTCGGCTAAGCATCGAGCTCCGCACGCGATCCGAATGGAATCAAAGCGACAAACACTGCCTCTTTGCCGAACGAATCTGTCGCACATTTTTAGAATGCAGATCGCGTCGAAATGTTAGTTGGGTTACACGTAAAAGCTGCAAAAATAATTAATTTGGTATCAAGAATTAAAACAAATTTAAAAAAACTGTCCCAACATAATTGCATAACATACATTCAAATGTTCAAGGTTCTTCCGGGCTTTACCGAAAAATACTTTCAAACAGAAAAACTATACAGATTCTTTTCAAGGAAGTATAAAGGAGAACTGGTTCAAAAAATGTTCTGTACTTAATCAAACCATGTGCATGTAAAAGTTAATTTTTCATGCTATATAAACTAATGAAATTTGTAGAATAAAAATAAAATTGAAATACCAAAAATTTATAAAAACGCGTTTAAACTAATTTTGGGATGTACCAACTGGTTCATAGTTGCTTTTGCATTTGTAATGATAAGGGATTTGTAGGGAATATATTTTAAGTAGTTTAGATGGGTCCTGGGCTTCAATAAGGTAATATCTGGGCTTCAAGTAGAAAAGAGGAAGGGTTGGAGGAAAACATACAATTACAAGATGATATAAACACCTGATATACCTGGTTTTGACTTGACATGAGCAAACCAAAACACACGACGTAACTTTAATTGACGTATATATATTATTCAACTGACAAAGTGACAACTGACGTACTAATACAATAACTATATCCGGTTAATGACACAATGGATAACTGCTGACGGAATATTGACAATCCAAAAAGAGATCACTATCGACTTTGACAATCAAGCATCACCAAAAAGTGAAAAAGATAAAGATGATGATGAGAAACGTGGGGATATAGATTGAGTGAGGAAAATAGAGAAGAGAGGGAGCGGGAAGGGGTAATAGGAGAATGCGGGTTACACATTGCACATTATTGTACAAACTGTTTTTATTTTCTTGCTCTGCCTTTGACACCTTCGAAGTCCAAAATGCTGGTGAAAGCATTTTGTTGGACAAAGCAAACAATTGGAATTGGGGTTTTTAAACCGTGGATAATTTCATGATATTCCTGACTTTGCAAAATGTCATCTCGTCCCTCTACCTTTTCTTATCTGGTAGAAATTATATTTTAGATGCAGTAGTTGTATTTCCCGTTAAATATTTATACCATTTTATTTCCAAATTATAGCATCACCAAATCTTACTATACATCTTATTTATATAATTATGTTCAGCAAATAATAAATGTGGAACCAACGAAATCCGCTTTTATTTAACATTCCTTCTGTAAAAAGCACAAAAAATACATATTTATGTACTTAACCTTTGAGTATGTTCAAATAATTTTGAATGTGTCCATAAAATTGTGTCTTTACCAGAACATCCTCAATACAACTTATCAACTTTCCCATATTTTCTTGATATATTGGTGCAAGACTCTGACACTCGCCATCCTCTCCTTTGGGTACAATGAAGCCTAAGATCGGTAAAAATGTTTTGAATGTTAATTTTGCTTTGAGTCTTTTTATAAATAAAGATTTTAATGCATACTTGATTCATGACACTTGGCTGCTAGTTCTTTTAGACGCTGTTCTTCCGCATTTAACTCCAGATTTAGTCCCCACCATGAATAAATTCCCAGCATTTGCATAGCGTTACTGGCTACAGAACCGGGAAGAACCGAATAATTAGTTCCAGTCCGCCATTCCTCCATTTTATCAAATAGGTCTAATTCTGATTGGTATTGGAGGCCAGCAATGTCTGGGTGTACATAAGGGGAGATCATATATCTTCTCCTCATCAAACAAAACTTAAAGCAAACGGAGTTTTCATCCTACAATACAATGTATGAAAATAGTTAATAGAAAATAGTACAGGTTAAGAGTTTCATTATTCAAGGATTATCTTTCTTCTTGCCGGAATTTTCGCTTTGCAGTCATTTTTAAGAGACTCAATACTTTCAACCGGAACGTCTTCCCCTGCTCGCTCTATTCCCTTATAGCAGTTTCGGACATCCGGATAGACACCCTCAAGCTTATCCGCAGTCACGAATTGGCAGTACTGAAATGATAAATTGGTTTTAAAACACTCTGTATAAAAATATCAACCATATTAGTTTGGTATATAACTGTACCAAGGTTAGAAATACAATAAATTGTAAGAACAGTAGCTTTATTCCCATCATTTTTCAGTTGTGGAAATTTAAGCGGGAGTGGTTCACAGTTCTGGTTGACGAGGAGTACAAATTGCTAATGAAGAGAACTCAGAATGTTACCTGATAATTATGATTGCTTAAAGTTACTTTTGAACCAAGACTGTCTGGGAATGACGTGCACGTAGTTAATTGACTTTTTTATTTGATATGGCCGACGCAAGTTACGTTTCCACCATTAAATATTTTACTGCTAATGAAAATTATTACATCATTAAATAGAAAATTAATCGTGAGTACCTATGTATCTTAAAATGCGTCTGAGAATGACGCACACAGTTTATTGGCCGTCCTAATGGATACGGCAAACTGATGTTACATTTCCGCCATTAAATACTTGAAATTTGAGACTTCAATGAGAAAATCCATTCGTCACGACGTTTCGTATTAACAAAAGCTTATCCCATTATCCAATACAAAATAAACATGCGCATTGATGTAATTTAAAAAGAGTTATGAAAAACACGATTAAACCGTTTTTATCATTTTGAAGCAAAGGAATTTTCAGCACTAATGACGAGGTGAAATTATTCCTGATGCTTATGTATCATATTATATTAGTTTGTTTAGATTATTATGTTTATTTAGCCTGAATGTAGTCTTTACTTGCCTAAAATTGATGAAATTTGTAGGATTGAATATAAAATGTTCAAAATACAAAAGCCACTTACTAAATAGTTCAGTGGCTTTCGTTGCTCCTTGTTTGACGCTTTCTAATTCGAAATGTTACGTTGTTCGCAAGTTGCTTTAAATCAGCTTCAACAATTTATGTTTGCCTATTATATTTACCCATTTCCACTGAAAAGGAGCGCAGTTTATATAGTTTAAATTTGTTTACTTTGAACATCCAAATAATTTCTCACAATCTAAACCCTACTTTTAACAATAAAGAAAAACGTTCTTTGAATGCAAAGTCTTCAGTGCCAGAGCTCTTCCCCTATCCTCATATCCGCAACATGAAATGGGCCATTATAGATTCGAAGTGGAACCAAAGATCGGATAGATTTTCACTCGAAACTCTTTCTCCGGTTTGGAATTAAATCCAATTGTTTAAAAAAGCAAAAAAAAAACCGAGAGCAAACATCAAGTTATTGGCTAACAAAAACGACAAATTATGATATAAAATCCACCGTAATTATACACAGTCACGTAGGAAGTTCTCCTTTGGACATGATGGATGTCTGAATACATCCCTGATATTACGATTGCTGAAGCCCAAGCTTGCATCACTGGAAATAAATATTGATAATGATTACAAAAATTTGACTGGTCCGATACGCTACAAAGAGCTGCATTTGATTGTTTTTTATTTTTTGTCAGTTTTAAACTGGATTCTGAAATTAAAAAAACAATTGATTAATCAACCAGTAATTCCGAAATTTTGTCAGCAAAAAATCAGAATTACCACAAATCCTTCAATTGCTGTATCAAATTTTAATTACAAGCTGCGCAAAGTATATGTAAGCAATATGATGTTCTCCAGTAAATACAACGCAGATTGAGGGAAATGATTTGAACACGAAAAAGGAATTTGGCAAGATTATAATTGCACAACATATTTCAAAGTTCGAGTTCTGCGTTCCTTTTATGAAGAAATTTCCTTAAAAATCAATGCAAACTAAGACCGTGTTGGCTAAGAAAGTAAAGGGGATGCTCATGTTTAGTAAAGGTAACATTAAGGAATCGAATAATTTTCAAGTAGCTTATTACGTAGCTGATCTGAGTAGTCAGCGTAGTTATAACTTTACTAAGTTTATCCGTCTGTCTGTCTGTCACCACTCTCCTTTCGACATGCAATGACTCATTTCCACCAAATTTGGCACACAGCTAGTACACCTCAAGAGCTCACCTGGTATTGCTTTTCAGACAAATCGGTCAAAACATTTGAAAATTATGGGGCGAAAATTCAAACGTCCACCGATTTTGCTGCAACTCAGTATTTACAGGTTGTTTGATGTGCTGAATCGATTTATTATGGTATTAATTCTCTATGGAAAGTATTGTATGTAGTATTGAATGTTGTGAATGCGAAAATTCCAAAATATTCCTATTCATCGCCCAGTATTCCTATTCTCCCGTGTATGCCGTTCAGCGACCTTATTCTAACAACTATCACCGAAGGACCTAATTATTATTCGAATATTTCATGACAACAGAAAATAGTACGATTCGCAAACAAAACCTTTCGTTAAGTGAGTACTCCTACTATTTAAAGAGAAAAACGTAGACAAGTCATTCCTCATACTTTCGAAAAGTAGGGTACACACAAGTGGATTTAAATAATTTCCACTCAATTACTGTCATCGCGTTTCCATATTCAATAACCTCACTCTTAAGTTTAGAATGAATTTCATAACAACGCCTAGACCAAGTGGAGAGAGAGCAATCAGCATGAACGCCCACAATTCATGAATTGTTATTAAACCAGGTTTAGAGCTTTTCATGTGAAAATAGCTTTCATCCAACCATTCACCCTTTTCCATTTGTTCTCGCTCATCTAATCTAAATCTCAGAGTGTTAACCCAATCTGCCCCATTATCCCAAACCTATTGCAGTCCTGCTGCGTGAATAGCCAAACGGGATTTCACCAGCCAGTGGCAATTAATGGTAAAAACCTCCCAATATTGTCCAGATGGCCTAAATCTATCATGCGCAGTATGACAATTCATGTCGTTTAAGCCATTATAAAATAAATGGGAATACATATCTCCACTACTTGCAAAGGCTTCATATTTTTTATTTCCACCCGTAGCACCAAGATATTTAGCAATCTTAGTGGAAGCAGGAAGAGGCTTCTAAAAATTAAACTCACAAAACAAAAACTCATAAAGAAAAAACTTATAAAGGTCAAATACTTCTAAAAAGAAAACCTTCTAAAGACAAAAACTCATACACAATTATTTTTTCATTATTATGCGTAGTATCCTTAAAATATATATTTACACATACAACACATAAACAAATGCAGCAATATACAAAAACGTTGAATTTAGTTATTAACCGGTAATTTGGATACTGGTTAACGGCAACCAGATCAAAGGTCAAGTATTTTAATAACAAAGCATAGGTTGTAATGTAATGATGCTATTTGAAGTTCAGCCATGGTAAAGGTCGAAAGTTTCGAGATTTTTAATAAGTTTAATTTCCACAAGGTGCCGGTTCTTATTGTATAAATTAATTAACTTCAACTTAATTTAATGCATCGAAAAAAGCACCATACTCTCTTTCAATTTTACTTCGTACGTATTTATAAACTTAAAACTAGATTAATTTTACTAGATTGTACATGTAAACTTATATTTTAAGGATACTACGCATAATCATGAAAAAATAATTGTTTATGAGTTTTTGTTTTTAGAAGGTTTTCTTTTTAGAAGTATTTGACCTTTATAAGTTTTTTCTTTATGAGTTTTTGTTTTATGAGTTTAATTTTTAGAAGCCTCTTCCTAGACTCATCTTAGTGTCATAATCAGAGTTGTGTATGCTACCAATACTGAGGAAGCTGTCATTAAATTTATTCAAATGTTTCCTAACCTTAAAGTCTACTTCATAAGATTTGGGATTTTTCTCTAAATTGTATAAAAGTTTATATCCATTTTCAACCAGTTCATTAAGTGACTGCATGATGAGAGGTGGGCGCTGAATTATAGCCAAACTAGTTATTTGACTCTCGCAATAAATACAGAAAACAATCCCAAAGGAACTTGTGAAAATCAGATTTTTTCTATTTACCGAATTGGCATACTGCCGTAAAACTACTCCTATGATACCTATAATCTTAAATAAGTAATCCAAGAACAATCGGGTTGAGGAAACCGTTGCTAAAAAATAATTCTAAGCAAAGTAAAACAATAGATACAGAATCTGTAGGTAAATGGATTTATCCAATGCAAAACAAAATTCTTTTCATCCTGTTCATCCACCTTCTCGATTCTCTTGATTAAATGCATTATTAAATCAGGAGAATCAGCTTTTTTGTCTGTGAAGAATTTTTTAAGGGGGTTGGAATCCACTGTATATCTGGCTTGAACCTCAGTAGTTTTATTCCCATCAATTAGCAGCTGAAATAATTTAAGCAAGTTCTTGTTCGTAACAAGGAAGGATGGCTTATACTTCTGTCTGGCAATTAGTATCAATTCTTACTGTGGACAACTCGGAAAGTACGTGATAATTAGAATTACCAAAATTTAATGGGTGTAGCAATTGTCTGGAAATGACGTGCACATAATTTATTGGCCACCTTAATTGGCATTCACTAATTGATTGATCTTATATCATGATAATTGATATTCATAAATTACCAAAATCAACAAAAATACGGATATCTACGGATAGATATTGTAGTTTATCTTTGCAATGATGAAGTTTATGCCTTATTTAGTTTTTATGTGCTGATTAAAATACTGGTACAAGTTAAATTACTAGTGAAAGTCTTCCGCCAACGTATTATGTAGAGGCGTTCTTGAAGTATCTTGAAAAAATGAATTTGTAAATTGCAAAGTAAACCATTTTATTTCCATTTTGTATCCAAATTATAGCAATATTCAACCTTAACTGTATTTATGTAAATTAGGAAATAATAAATGTGGAACTAAAGGTGTCCGCTTTTATTCAGCATTCTTTCTGTAAAATTGAAATGTAAAAATACATATTTATGCACTAAACTTTTGAGAATGTCCGAAAAAAATGAATCTAAAATCCTTTTGACTTACAAGAACATCCTCAAAGCAACGTATTAACTTTCCCAAATTTTCTTGATGTGTTGGTGTAAGACCCTTACAGCGATTACTTCGATTGTACTCAGCCTTGGGAACAAGGACGTCTAAAAATATTTAAAAATAATTTGAAAATTTGATTTGAGATTTTAACCAATGAAGCATAACCATAATCAAAATCTAGTACATACTTGATTCAAGGCATTTGGCTGCTACTTCTTCTACACGCTTTTCTCCCTCATCAGGATCGCCAGACCGATGTATTCCCAACATACGACGAGCGTTAATGGATGCTGACCGAGGATGAAATCTAATATTATATGCAATCCGCCTTTCCTCTTTCTCTTTTTCGGTGTATAGATCATATGTTGTTGGATAATCTTCAGCGACGATCATTTCTCTTCTTGAAAGCAAACAGTGTTTAAGGACATGTGTACCAAAAAGGTATGGGGAACTCATAAAGGGATCAATGCATTACGCTCACGCCGCCCATGTATACTACAACCCGGCAATGCATTAGAGCCAAAAACAAAATCCAAGATTGTGTAACTTGATTTATACAGCAAGTTTCGTGGTCAAATTGGCTTTCAGTAAAACAGTGATAGTTTGAATTTTAAGTTGAATTTTTGAAAACGCCAACGGTCGTTGATTCAAAATCGCTTTTTCTATCAATTCTATCAAAAATTAGCTTTTGAAACACTGTTTTCGAGGTAGATAGGTCCCTTTGAAAATCCTAGAAATCAGTCATCTTTTAAGGGACCTAACTACCACAAAAACAGTGTTTCAAAAGCTAATTTTTGATAGAATTGATAGAAAAAGCGATTTTGAATCAACGACCGTTGGCGTTTTCAAAAATTCAACTTAAAATTCAAACTATCACTGTTTTACTGAAAGCCAATTTGACCACGAAACTTGCTGTATAAATCAAGTTACACAATCTTGGATTTTGTTTTTGGCTCTAATGCATTGCCGGGTTGTAGTATACATGGGCGGCGTGAGCGTAATGCATTGATCCCTTTATGAGTTCCCCATACCTTTTTGGTACACATGTCCTTAAAACAAATGGAATTTACATCCTAAATTGCATTGCAAGTAAAAATACATTAGATCATGTGTGTTATAGTATTGATCATCACGTGGTTTATAGCTTTTGGTTATTGGAGGATTTTCTACTTGCCGGAAATTCCACTTTGCAGTCATTTGTGTAATACTTGTTCGTATTAGCCGCACTGTATTCGTCTAATCGCTCTCTTCCTTTAAAACAGTTTCGGACATCCGGATAGATGCCCTCAAATTTATCAGCAGTCGTGAATTGGCCAACCTGAAAGGATTAATTTGTTTTAAAGCGACTTGAATTAAAACATCCACAAAATTACTTTAGTATATAACTGTTCCACGGTTAAAAATACAATAAATTGTAGGATCAGTAGCTTTATTCCCATCATTTTTCAGTTGTGGAAATTTAGGCAGGAGTGGATTACAATTCTGGCTGACGATAAGTACAAAATGCTAATGAAGAAACTCAGAGTGCTACGTGGAGGTTATATTTTACTGCTAATGGAAACAATTACCCATGCGACTAGTTCCGTCTTTGTCGTATACCATTAATTAGAAAATAATTGTGAGTACCTATGTATCTTAAAATGCTTCTGAGAATGACTTGTACCTAGTCTAATGGCTGTCCTAATGGATATGAATGACGGAAGTTACATTTCCGCATTAAATACGTGAAAATTGAGACCTCTAATGAAAAAACCATACGTCACGACTTTTCGTATTAAAAAAGAGTATCCGATGTAAAACAATCATGCGCATTAATGTAATTTAAAATGAGTTATGAAAAAATTAACTAAATCTGGTTTTATGATTTTGCCGCAAATGAATTTTAAGCAACAATGAGATGGTGAAACAAATCCTGGTATTTTGTTAGTATTAAAATGTTCATTTAGCCTGGATTTAGTCTTCATTGACCTAAAAGTGACGAAATTTGTAGCAATAAAAGAAAATTGTTTTCAATCTATACCCTTTTATATCTTGACACGTTTCTGGTTAGGGAAGAAACTGGCTTAAATGACATGAATTGCCATTCTGTGCCTGGTTTGGGATAACTGGGCAGCTTCGGTTAACACTCTCAGATTTAGATTAGATGAGTGAGAACAAATAGAAAAGGGTGAATGGTTGGGTGAAAGCTATTTTAAGCAAGAGCTCTAAATGTGGTTTGATAACAATCCATAATTTGGGTGCATTCATTATGATTGCTCTCCGTCCACTCGAATAAAGTCTTGTTATTTTGCTACATGAAATTCAAGAGTAAGGTTATTATGTACCTTTAGGTATATATTGAAAACACCCAGGATGTCTGTCTGGGGGCACGATAACTCAAAAACGGTTTCACGTTTTTTAATTCTGTTTTCACTAAGCAATATATCAGGTCAAAACTAAGATCGAGTTCGAAGATGGGTCAAATTGGTTCAGGGAAACTGCTAGGTCAAAGGTCAGGTTAATGTTTTTGAATAGTAAGGTCCAGCTTCCTTTTCTCATAAAGTGTTTTTCTTCAGAACATTTTAAACTATCTCTGAATAAATTTACTCGGCTTCATTTCAATTCTGCTTCTCACTTGAAACAATGATTTTATTCGTCCAAATGAAAATTGCATGGAAATGTGAGTTACTAGTGGATTGAATTCAATATTGTTACGAATATATCTACATGTTACTTCCCAATTCTTTAGACGAATCTATAAAAACAGGAAGCTATGAGTTCTAAGTATAAAATAGCAATACATAAACTTTATTAATCGTATCTATTCATACAAACTTATTGTATTATAAAATTAGCTCGGTAAACATTTTTGTGCTAATCACAATTGTTATTTACAACACGTATGTATGCTAAATTTTAAATTCAATTTTACTTGTACATAGCAGCCTGAATCGTATTATAATGTCCAAACACATAATATGCAAAGGATATAAAGCATATTAAAAAAATATGGTGGTTTTTAAGTTGCCATCATGTAACCAATTCAGCAGTTTGAAGGTTTATTATCGCAGATAGTTTTAATTACCTCAGATAGATGGGTTTTTTGTTTACACGCTACCATTACTTGGTCTTGCTTTCACTTACTATTTGCAATACATATCCATGTATGAGGTTTGAAAAAGATTCAAAACCATCTTTATTTTAAATTGCTTATGAAATTTAAAACAACTCAACAACAAGAAAACATGTTGGTTAGATCGCGATCTACGTGTGTTTTTGCGGTTGCTTGTTTCGACTTATTTACAAAACAGGAAATCCCGAGGTCTAGCCATTCCGTCAGAGTATGTATGGAAGTAATCGACACATCCAGTGGAAATTTTGGTTTCAAGCCATACATATGTGTTATAATTTCCTCATGCTTCAAATAATACTAAAAATACTTTTTTAAGTATTTCAAAACATTGAAATTTTCTTGTGTAATGATTTTACAAATGAACATTCAATATTAGATATTTGCTGCAGGCCTTGAGAATTATTAATTTTTCTCAATTCATTATATTTACACATTTATTTTACAATAATAAATAGGCCACTCTTAGTTGCACATTAAACATTGTAACGTTTTGGTTCTTTCTCCCGTTGTAACTTTTAAAAAGTTGGTATTTCTTAGTTCACTACAAAATCCCGTTCAATATGTTACTGCATCAAAGGAACCCGGTAATATTGGGATGGATAATAACAATGACTTTTCTTCCCAAAACAACATGTTTATCTAAACTTTCCCCACAACTTAACAGCACCTGGGAACAATTCGTTATTCACTTCTATCAAACCAAAGGAGTTGGTTGTCTCCAGCCAAGCCCTTTTTTGCGTTCGAGGTTCCTTGCGGTGAACAACATGAGTATATCAAATCGAGGAAATTATCGCTATTCAAATACGCTCAACGTTGTTATTACGTCAATGAATGGAAACTACCAGGATGCACTCATCGAAAGTGGCAATACATTGGTTCCCTCTCGATCCATGATTATGTATATCAAGAATGTTGAAGTGACACTCCTTAAAATCGAAATAGAAAGATATAACTCCAGACCAGAAAAAGTTCAGACTGAAGGTAAACTTCCTATATTTCCAGCTTTGAAATTGGTGGTAACCCTGCCTCTAAGTTTAAAATGTGAACAAAATGAAACACTAATTATGATTCTTTGCTTTCAACACTATTCTACTTCTCCAATGCTTTTAACTAGTTTCACCCAGCAGTTAAATTTAAAAGATAAATATTCAATGTATCGAGATTCATTTTGGATCTCGAATGGAAAAGTGATCCTTGCAGTGGTAAACGATCCTCTTAGATTTCTTCACTATGTTCCAAAGCATCAGCAAAATATTTGCCTTAACCAAAAGAGGCAAATGCATTCTCATTGTGACACAAACATTAAGACAATGTTAACCTTTTCTGCGAAGCACAACATGACATTAGATCTGCATGATGACTTTTCTCAAAACAAAAAGTTTCGCATTCAGCATTCTCATTTTGGCCCTGAGATTGCTGTTGGTCCATTATCCAAATATTCGAAGCTACCAAGGTTGTACCCACCATTCGTGATTGCCCGTGAACCGTTTTATGACTTTGACTCGGATAACATTTTTTACTGTCAAAAGAATGAGAACAGTGATGATCCTGGGTTGACATTTGGAGTTTGGCTGGAAGCATTTCCTAATGATGTATGGATAAGCCTATTCTGCGCAATAATATTTGTGACTTTTTTCGCTTACCATTTTCATCAAAGATTCGAACACGTTTTACGTCAGCTCATTGGCTATTTATCTATAATACTTGGCCAGGATGGAAAGATCTGTGCTCGTAATTTAATCGTAATATCCTGTTTGCAAGTCCTTTGTTTACAATTATATGGTAAGGGTTTGATAAGTTTAGTAACCGTTATGCTACAACCGAAAGGACTAAAATCTGTGATCTAAAAGGAACATGTTGACAAGAATTACACAATAATGTATAATGAATATTCGCTTCAGATGTCTGTCGAAGAGAGATACGGTGACGATTGCAAAGCACTGGGTCTTTCGATTTCAAAAACCTTCCGATTATTTAATAAAAGCATGTCCCTAAAAGACCGTGCAGAGGAGATGATGGAGGACTCACAGCTTGCTTTGGTGCGAACTACATCCATAAAAGAAATTGTAAAAAAGTATTTATCCTCACATTTTATAAAAGGATTTGTACCTTCCAACAGATATCATGCGCTCGAACAAACATTACCGCGCAAAATGTATGAATGGACAATTAAAACTGAAAATCAGTTTTGGCTTTATGCAACTTCCCAGCAAATTGTGGCATCCGGGTTACACTACAATTGGGATGAGTGGGCGCATTGGCATTTTATGGTAGTAATATTTTATCCAAAGTATTCACCTAGTTCGGATACTATTGATTACAGGAAATTTCTTGGTATATTTACTCTGTGATTATGCCTAAGTACCGTTTGGTTTGGAGTTTTTTCTGTAAAAGTGTATATTTTAAAAAGATTTTACGAAATTTTAAATCCGGTAAATTTGTTGACTTACTTTGGATACGTTAGTAGAAATGTGTCAAAGCAGTAAGCAAAACTGCAAGTTCCTCTGCCTTCAATACTGCCAAAGATAATATTATAACGCAGGGAGAACCATCTATAGACCAGCAGGTCAAGTAGTAATAATGGTTTGGGTTTCTTTGCTCCCATTTCAATAGTTGAATCAATTCTTGTAAATACGATAAACAACATTTGAATTGCAAAAGCCCAAAATGAAAATTGAACCCGCTTGTATTTCCTAGAATCAACAGACAATTCCCTATTACATTGATTGAAAGTAAATGGAGAGCCTAAGACGATACTCCCGTCCAGTAGATAGTGGAAATTTCCACCCGGACAAAATGGAATCCACATATGATTCTAATAAAGGGGCATGTATAACGTAATAACTCCAATAAAATATCTCTCAATTCAATTTCACTTACAGTTTACAAAAAAAAACGTAGGGTCGCTCTGATTTCAATAGGATGCAATGCTCCTTACGCACCATTTCAAATTTTTATTTGCTTGAAATTACAGTGTTTAAAATTTAAACCGAAGATTTAAATAAATCAATAAAAAATGAGAGTGTGGTGAGTGCAATGCTTAATATCCCATCACAGCTGCAATACAAAACTAAATGCTACGCTGTTGATAGTTTACATTGAAAGCGCTACCCATTACTTGAGTGTGCTCCTGCTTTGCAGTGTGGATAAATTGGATAGAAGCGCTCTGCTGCATAAATGCTGTTATAAAAATTACTAGTGGCCACGCAACAAACGAGCCCTTTTTTACTGAAAGTTACCGAGCTGCTATTTCAATTAAAAAAGTCACGATGCATATACCTAACATAAAACCACTGACTACAAACACTCCTGTAAAAGCAGATAGCTTAGTTGGCTCGGTTTCTTTAATAACATTTTCCGCGATCTTATTCCGTAACACATAATTCATCAAGCTAGCATTGCTCGTCCCTAATTTCTTAAATTTGTTCAAACTTTGCAAAAATTTGGCTTGTTGCAGCACCATAAAGCGACTAGTCAAATATTTATAAATTCCAGACTGTTCCATAGATCCTAACAACATTAGGAATGATTTAGTTAAATGGCTAGAATATGTACCGATCCAAAACTCGTGCGATATAAACATGGGGGTCTGCTTTATCTCGATTTTGTGAAGTCTCTGGTGATTTAAAAATGGAATGTTCCACTCGTTTGCACAAGCTCCTTCACAAATAACAGCAAATTTCTTGAAAACTTTTTCTGTTGTCTTTTTTATGTTATTTTTGTACTTTAAAAGAGTTTCCAAATCTCTAAATGGATCACGAGGAAATAATTTTACTTGCAAAGGATCCCCAGTTGATGCATTTTCCATAGCTCCAATCAGCAAGGTATCATCCACTGTAAATGATTTATATATGATATGTAAATAAAAGTCTTCCAATTCATTTGTTAAATATCGACTGTCTGAATATGCATGTAACTTGCTCAACTTTTCTACGAATGAATGAGGTAACAAAATCTCATAGTTTGATTGATTTAACAACTCCTTTAAGCTTTTTGGATAGTCACTTGGCTCATAATCCACTGTAAGTAAGGAGTAAAGCAAAGAATTGTAAAAATTTCTAAGCAAAATTGCCATAAAAACCCATATAACTAGCATTCCTTTGGTTCCTAAGTTTTTCCCAAAAATGGCGTGTCCATTCCACTCAACAAGTACCTTAAATTGCCACAACATCACTCTAGAAACGGGTTCATGTTCTGCGAAAATAAGACCAAGTGAAACACTCAAAACACACAACAGAATACACAGCCAAACTTTGTTGCTGAAGGGAGTGCAAAATGCAGACAACTTTGTATCAAAGATATTAGTCTTTGGGAAACAAATCTGAGGGAAATAAATGGCTTGGTGTGCTCCAAACGGCAATATTTGTTGTTTATAATCATATGGCTCAGGAATAGTTCTTCTTGGAGAAATAGCAAGAGCATTCCAATACGTCAGTTTTTTATTCACTGTGGCATTTCTGTTACTAAAGAATATATCGTAGAGCCAACACGTTTCACCGGGATAACGGGCGTAAAGTTTATAAGAGTACATTGCATGGCAGTATTCCCCTGGAGTTGCATAATTGAAGTTCCAAACTAGGTGAAGGTTTTCCCAAAATAATTGAATATTTTCAAATGATGACATTGAATGTTCTGCGAAATGCTGTAGAGTAATCGAATATGAGGCTTGAATATTTGCTAGTTTATAACAATGGAAACAGCCAATTTTAACTGAACTGTACTTAAAATTAATAAAAATCAACACTGTCCCTTCAAGTTCATTTGATATGCCCTGTATTGAAGGGTCAAATGTGTCGTGCTCATCATGCAATGAAGCAATTATGGCATTTGGGATTTTAAGAGGCTTATCCCCATCCAAAACATCAATTTGCAAGGCACGATTTATAATATTCACCCCAGGAAATGTAGCATCTAATAAAAGAAGTAAGTCGTGCGATGAAAAATGATGCTTTGTTATGATATTGGCGTTGACTTCGACAACGTAAGGAAGCAGTTGCTTGGGAAGCCAGTATTCCATTCTTCGATGAGTCAATTGAAGAATTATGCAGTCAGAGAAAACGGCATTAGAAAGATCATTTTGTTCTTCCCACAAAAATTCAACCGTGGAATATTTAAAATGAGAAAGCACGCTATGCTTAACTTGTAACCAATTATCTGGGATATATACGTTTGGCATAATTTCCATTTTGCTTTAAAAATATTGCTTGGTTAAGATTCTATCAGAAACTCCAACAACACCACACGTACATGATTTGGAAACTGATGGCAAAAATATCATTTGACAAAATAAAAACTATGAATTCTGGTTTCTGTAAATGCCATCCGAGTAGTGCATTAAAGACATTACTAATAACGTAATAATATCTGCGAATGATAGTACATAAAACCTATAGTTTTAGGTTATAAATTGACAGTTCCGCTTTATAAACTAGGTCATTAATTGAAGTTTACTTTTTAAAACTAGGCAATTGATTGACATTTACGCATTAAGGATAAGATGATTTGCCATTCCTATTTGCAATAGTTAATTAATTGACATTCACTTTTTTAACCCACGTGATTGATTGACAATTCCTCTTGAAGAATAGGTGAATGATTGACGTTTACTCTTTGAAACCCAGTTGATTAATTGAGGTTTAGTTTTTATACAAGTTTATTGATTGACATTCACGATTTAAATATTAGATGGGTTGTCTGCTAACTTGTGAAACTCTGTTTTATATCCAATATTTAGAAGTTCAATACAAAAACTGAAAACAGTACCGTTTCCACACTTCTTTAGGTTTGGTTGTTTCCCAGAAACTTCATTTCCAAGCTATAATATACCAGAGCACACCTTTCGGAAAACATTTTGAAAACACTTATTTCTACGCAAAAAACTCCAAACCAAATGGCGATTAGACAAAACCAAATGATTAATAAACCAAGAAATTTGGTGTAATCAATGGTATCAGAACCAGGTGAATATTTTGTATTTAGTATTTTGTTGCTCAGCATACTATCCCAATTCGCCCACTCATCCCATTTGTAGTGTAAACCGGATGCCACAATTTGCTGTGATGTAGCATAAAGCCAAAACTGATTTTCAGTTTTCATTCTCCAGGTTTCCATTTTTCGCGCTAATGTTTGCTCAAGCACGTAACATCTAGTTGAAGGTCCAAATCTTTTTCTAAACCGCGAGGTTAAAAACACCTGCGCCATTTCATTTTGGGAGGTTTGTACTATTAATACAAGCTGTGAATCTTCCATCATCATCTGTGCATAGGCTGTAATATCATTGGTAATGTTACTTAAACGGAACGTTTTGGAACAGGGTATACCCAATGATTTAAACTCGTCACCGTATCTCTCGTCAAAAGACGTCAAATGTGATTGTGGGTTATACATGATTGTGTAATTCTTATCAACCAGTTCCTTAATAGAGTCTAATCCTTTCGGCTGTAGCATTACAGTTACTAAACTTGTCAAACCATTACCATATAATTGTAAAATTAGGAATTGCAAACAAGAAATTACGATTAAGTTGCGGCTACAGGTTTCTCCATAATGAGCAAATAATATAGAAATATAGTTGATAAGCTGACCTACAACGTTTTCCAATGTACGATGATAAAAGTAAGTGAAAAAAGTCACCAATATAATTACGCAGAACAAGCTTATCCATACATCATTGGGAAATGCTTCGGTCCAAACACCAAATGCCAAACCGTTATCGACATTCGATTTTTGTTGACAGTAGATAAAGCTATCGGACTCAAACTGATAAAATGGTTCACTAACAATCACGACTGGTGGGCGCAACGATGGTTTTATTGAAAAAATTGCACTTACAACAATCTCAGGACCCTCATACCAATCCAAAGCGCCCAACTTTTGCATTTGATTAAAATTATGCAGAATTAGTGTCATGTTATGTTTTGTTGAGAAGCTTAACATTGCCTCAATGTTTTTTACGCAATAATGACTAACTCGCCTTTTCGGGCTTAGGCAAGTATTTTGCTGATACCTCGGAACATTTCTGATAAACTGTTCACGATCTTGTACGAATGCAGGAATCATTTTCCCGTTGGCGTTCCAAAACAAATCTCGATGCATTGAACCGATGTCATGTAGTTGAAACTGCTGAGTGAAGCTACTTAGAATCATTGGGGTGGAAGAACAATATTTAAAACATAACACCGTTATTAGTGTTTCATTTCGTTCGCATTTTAGGGTTAGGGGCAGGGTTACTAACAGTTTTAGAGCTGGAAATATTGGAAGTTCTCCAAGATTTTGCAATTTCTCGAGTGCAGATATTGCAGTTTGAACATTTATCAATTCAGCACTCCAAATAAATAGAATCATGGATCGAGAGGGTACTAATGTATCGCCACACTCCATAAGAAAAGGACGATAGTAAGCTTGAATTGGAAGAATGACGACGTTGAACGTATTTGAATGACGATAATTTCCTCGATTTTCTATGCTCATATTGTTCAACGCAACGAGCCTTGAATGCAAAAATTGGCTCGGCTGAATGCAATGATAATGGAAATCCTTAGTTTTATAAAAATAAATTACAAATTGTTCCCATTTGCTGTTTAGGTGCGGAAACAGTTGACATAAGCAATCAGATTCGCAGGCTGTTGTTATTAAAACGGTAGTCGCAGCTAGTAGCGAAATTGCCAGGTATATTTTATACCCAAACATTGTAACACTGATTTTTTACTTTGTTATTCCAAATATTTAGTTATTTAGTGATGCTCATTTACCTACAGTTTTTGACAAAGCTCCTTTTTATATGTGTGTTATTCCTTATGCGCATTGTTGAAAGTTGTAATCCTTTTGTATTTCTCAAGGTTTAACATGATGATCAACATATCTCAAACACTTGAATTTTCACCAAAATCATGAAAGTCAGAAGCGGTATAGGATTTACTGACACACCATCTAATGAAACGTTAAACGAAGCCAAATAAACTATGACTTTCTAAAGTATCACGTAACTACACCGCTAATTTAATAATGAAACTTAACTTCATCTGTTGTGATAAGTAGAATGTATACGTCAGTCAATACCGTTGAGTTCTTATAACAGTTAGTCAGTCAGTAACAGTATTAGTTAATCTTATAACATCACCATTAAAATGTAGGGCAACCACAGATGCGACTCTAGTCTTGAATTTTAATCTGTAAAATCTGTAATCGGGTATGTCTCTATACTTAAGTAGTTATTTACTTCCTCTAGCATTGGAAACTAAGCTACAAGAAAACAATTAGTAAGATAGTTTTAAAAATCAAACTAATCCAGAAAATTATTAGTAGCTAAGATAAAAAAAATAGATACTTAAATTTTTCAAGGTAAAGTTTTTAAGTTACATAATTATATTTTAGAACAGGACGAGTTGGGGCACCCAGTTTTTGTAAATTGGTGTTCACAATTAGGAAAGATCAAGTAATCACGCATTCAGAACGATAACTTTGTTTTTTGAGTCAGCATCAACCATAAAGACTTTGTGTTAAACTTGAATTTTAAAAGGTGACTGTGCTGAACTATGGGGAGCTACTAGCGTACAAAAAAGACAATCCCTCGAGTTAATTAAAAGAGTTTCAATTAATTGTAGCCATTGGTTTGCTTATTTGATGGAGAAATTGAAAACAAGTAGATTGGGCTGAGTAAAATTAAACCAACTAGTTAGGAATTTGAATTTAGAATTTAGCACATATTGAACTGTAAGCTCTGACGAAAACTAAAGACCAAAAGTAATTAATTCAAGCACACAAAACTATATGTTTCGATTTTGCTTGTATGTATAGAGAGGAATAGTGTCTTGTATAGATTGCTACCTTGCTTTAGCCTTCGGTACTTCCTGTTTGGTAAACTCGACTGAAGAATTGATAATACAATAGACTTGCATGTATTGAAGTGAATAGTTTGTCGTATTGATTGCTATCCTACACACATTACAAGAGCCTTAGAATAATTTCTTGGTTCGGGGATTGTTTTGTGAAGTCAACCAAAGGATTGGGGGAATACGTTATATTGACTATCGTACAATAGCTTGGTTCAATTTTAAACTATGTAAAAAACTTAAAACATACATGACAGAGATATTACTTCAGAAGACCGAAATATACGGTTGTAAAAAGTCAGAAAAAGTGGCTGAATTTAATTTTTAATGTAAAGTTCAAGCAAGGAGAAAAATCCTTGGAGATAATTAAACATATCTGGACAAAAAAAAGTTAAAAAAAATGTTGGTTGGTGATTAGTGGTTGAACATCCAATGGAGTACTTAAGACCAGCTTTAAACTACAGCTGTGTTTCACACCTCCTAATAGATATAAAATGGCACCAATATGGGAAACGACGTGAATATATACTAACTAAGAGTGCAAGCATTCCATTTAGACAAAGTCGTTGCACGACCATCTCAAAAATCAATTTTTTTGTGCTATATCGAAAGACCTCGCGAAAATATTAGATGCGTATTTTTTTTCTAGCCGGGGTATGTTGAGACAACGTAGCTGGGGCTACCTGAAGTTGAAACACCATAAATCGATTTACTCCAATATGCATTGACCGATTGACCTGAAATTTGGTATGGGACATATTGACTGAATTCCCCATAGGGTATTTTTCTCGGATTTTTGAGCAGGAGATTTCGAATTTCAAAAATTCAAAAAAATTTTGCAACTCAAACAAAGTAGTAGAAAAGCAATCACTACTCATGAAAAGAAATAATCAATAAATACTAAACAAAAAATTGACCGTTAAAAATTTTCAAACTTGGCGCCAACGCCATTTGTTACGAAACTGAACATTTTAGTTCATAATCTTGTAGCATACGTCAAAACAAACACATTAAAAAAAATTTCATCGAAATTAGTTGACTAATTCCAGAGATATTTGAGTCTAAAGGTTTTTTGTCCGTTAACTATTTTTTTCATTCAAATATGATCAAGCATCACTCAAGCATCACTGTGGTCCAACCAGAACCTCAATATGTGGTATACTTCTCGAGATATTCGCAAATGAAGATTGGCGGCCCAATCCGATATGAGACCTTTTGGAAGAGTTGGTCGGAGTGCCTCCAGGAATAAAAATTTGGAATTCTAAGAGAAATACCCTATCAGAAATCAAGAGAGGAGTCGACCTGTGCCACTTTGGTCTCAGTAGCACATATAGTTTAAGTGCAAATCGAAAAATGCCTTGGGAGCATAATGGTCCCCATAGGTCCCATATGGAAGGATCAACCCAATTCACTCCATGAATGAAAATTTGGAATTCTAAGAGGAATACCCTATCACAAATAACAAGAGGAGTCGATCGGTACTACTCCCGACTTAGTGTGGCAAGTAATGTAAGTTCGAAGTGCTCAACTATGACAGACCTATGTGCCGACTTTTGCGATTTACTGACAAACTATAATTAGCACAGAAGCCTTTTCTGTACAAATCAAATTCTTTCGTCATTTGTGATACGATATTTTCCTTGAATTTCAATTTTCACTTATGGAGGCCACTCTTGGTAAGTTCCCAATGCTGGATCAATGGTTACCAAGATCCGTCCAATTTGTCGATTTACACTTAAAGTATGTATCATACCAAGTCGAAAGAGGTACAGGTGAACTTCTCTCTTGATTTCTGATAGGGCACTTCTCTTAGAATCTCAAATTCTCATTTCTGGAGGGAGTTGGGTCGTGTCTACCATATGGAACCTATGACGACCAAAATCCTTCCAAGGGATTTTTCGATTTACACTTAAACTATATGTGCTACTGCGACGAAAGTGGTACAGGTCGACTCCTCTCTTGATTTCTGATAGGGTATTTCTTTTAGAATTCCAAATTTGTATTCATAGACGGAGTCCGGCTGACTTCTCCGTGTTGGACCTCTGAGGACCAAGATCCGTCCAAGGGATTTTTCGATTTGCACTTAAACTATATGTGCTACTGAGACCAAAGTGGCACAGGTCGACTACTCTCTTGATTTCTGATAGGGTATTTCTCTTAGAATTCCAAATTTGTATTCATAGACGGAGTCCGGCTGACTTCTCCATATGGGACCTATGAGGACCAAGATCCTTCCAAGGCATTTTTCGATTTGCACTTAAACTATATGTGTTACTGACGTCGTTCTGGTGCAGGTCGACTCCTCTCTTGATTTCTGATAGGGTATTTCTCTTAGAATTCCAAATTTTCATTTCTGGACGGAGTCCAGCCAACTCCTCCGTGTTGGACCTCTGAGGACCAAGATCCATCCAAGGCATTTTTCGATTTGCACTTAAACTATGTGTCCTACTGAAGTCGTTTTGGTACAGGTCGACTCCACTGTTGATTTCTGATAGGGTATTTCTCTTAGAATTCCAAATTTTTATTCCTGGAGGCACTCCGACCAACTCTTCCAAAAGGTCTCATATCGGATTGGGCCGCCAATCTTCATTTGCGAATATCTCGAGAAGTATACCACATATTGAGGTTCTGGTTGGACCACAGTGATGCTTGAGTGATGCTTGATCATATTTGAATGAAAAAAATAGTTAACGGACAAAAAACCTTTAGACTCAAATATCTCTGGAATTAGTCAACTAATTTCGATGAAATTTTTTTTAATGTGTTTGTTTTGACGTATGCTACAAGATTATGAACTAAAATGTTCAGTTTCGTAACAAATGGCGTTGGCGCCAAGTTTGAAAATTTTTAACGGTCAATTTTTTGTTTAGTATTTATTGATTATTTCTTTTCATGAGTAGTGATTGCTTTTCTACTACTTTGTTTGAGTTGCAAAATTTTTTTGAATTTTTGAAATTCGAAATCTCCTGCTCAAAAATCGAATTTCAAAAATCCGAGAAAAATACCCTATGGGGAATTCAGTCAATATGTCCCATACCAAATTTCAGGTCAATCGGTCAATGCATATTGGAGTAAATCGATTTATGGTGTTTCAACTTCAGGTAGCCCCAGCTACGTTGTCTCAACATACCCCGGCTAGAAAAAAAATACGCATCTAATATTTTCGCGAGGTCTTTCGATATAGCACAAAAAAAATGATTTTTGAGATGGTCGTGCAACGACTTTGTCTAAATGGGATGCTTGCACTCCTAATGGATAGCTCTAAATTCTACATCCTAACTTATGAAGTATTCGTAGCTAAATTGCAGCTGAATACCACTTGTTAAACTTTACACTTACATCCTAAAATAGGCAGAGCTTGGTTATCCAGGTGTGCCTTTTCATTTGAAGAATTGAGAAAGAAAACTTAGATCGTGTCTGCTACGTATCGAAAACTTATTTTCTTTGATTAACCATCTAACAAATAAGTTTGGATTTTAAAAAGAGACTGAGCTGAAATATGGGAAGCAAGTTGTGAGCTAATCCGAAAATCCTCCCAATTAATTGAAAGAGTTTTAATTAATTTTGGCCAGTAGCTTGCTTATTTGATGGAGAAATTGAAAACAAGTAGATTGGGCTGAATATTATTAAAATCAACTCCTTCGAAGTTTGAATTTAGGATTTAGCACGCTTTGTATTGTAAATTTTAAGCAAGCCCTAAAGACAAAAAGTAATTAATCTAAACGCGCATACTTAAACATATATATCTGACAATACTATAAAATTGTATGAGTAGACTGTAGAGTATTGTATGTTCTACTATTCCTAACTCTAACATTTTTGAATTTACAATATGGGGTATGGTGTTTATGTATATTGTAAGTGGTAGCCGAAAAATAAAGACCAAAAGTAATTAATCCAAACACGCAAAACGGATCGTTTAAATCTTGTAGAGAGGGATAATGTTTTTTGTATAGATTGCTTTCTTATTCCTATCACAAGAGGTTTTTAGCCTTCGGTGCTTCCCGTTTTGTAAATTCGACTGAAGAATTGGGAAGGAACACGTAGATATTGGCCAACGTACAAAGGGTGTGGCTCCTCCAAAGATATTTTATACCATATGCAAATTACTACCAAGCACGCGTCTCACAAATTCTGGTTTACATGTTCCACATGTTGAAATATTAATTGAAATAGTCGATGAAAGAGTTTTTTTGTTGTTCAGATCACTGGTTGCTTAAGTCTAACGGAAAATCCCCGCCAAGTTAATTGAGTCAGTTTTTACAAAGCTGCACACACGTGGATTGCCTACTTGATGGGCACTATTAAAACAAATAGATTGTATAGATTGTTCTTCAAATCTCCCACACGTATGTGCATTATAATATAGATTAGCCCCCCAATATTGGTACGTTTATTTGAGAGAGTAGCATATTGAATCCTTTTTTTATTTTCTCTTTCGAATGCAAACTTATTGTGATGTTCGTTTTCAAAACAAATGATCATTATTCACTTCTGAAGATATACTTCGTAATTATTCCCGATAATTGATAATTATAAGCTTTATTTTTGGTTGTTGAAGGCTAGAATAAATGAAAGCATTGATGTCTGAGATTAAAAGTTGCAATAAGGAAATGTGAAAGTCAAACTTAGGAAAGGGTGCTCCTATGAAAGAGAAATAATGCGTAAAGCCTGCTTTTAAGCTTTGATTGATATAAAGAATTTGCCAAATCAATAAAAAAGGTTGTTTCCATCTTTTGACACGAATAAAAGTCTTTCGTAGTATTTTAAGAAGTCTGAGCAAATTACAACGTAACCTAACGAGCGTACGTACAGTTTGAAACCAAAACTCCAACTGGATGTACATGCCAAAACAACTAGACCTCGGGGTTTCCTGTTTTGAAAACCCGTAGATCAACAACCGGAAAAAACACGTAGAGTGCGACCTAAATACGATAGCTTGTTTTCTCCTTCATGGCTCGTTGAAATTAGATGCGCAATAGTTCAAAAACAACTTAATTGCTTTGAATGTTTTTCAAACCCCATCTGCACAGATACGTATCGTAAATGGTAGGCGAGAGCAAAAAAACCAAAAGTAGTTCACCTAAACATGAATAATGTTTCGTATGCTTTTGTACACCACTGGAAAAGATATTGACTATTTTACAAAATACCGTGGTTGCTTTGGAACGATTCTATACCATTTGGATTACTACACCACCTCCCAGCCAATCAAAAGTATACCCAGACCCTCCCATCTTCAACTGAACTAAAGAAAGCTACATACTAGCTGGCAAACAAGAAATCCCTCTCAGGTAATTGAAACTGGTCGCTATAATGAAGTGTCAAACCAGTGGAATGGTTATATTATGGCCAACTTAAAAACAACTGTATTTCAAGGAGGCTTTGCGGAATGCATGGACGAGCTTTAAAAGAATCAATTCACGATTTATTATATACTCTAGCTTTCGATGTCTAGCTGGCATCGTCATCAGGAGCAAATGTTGAAATACAAAGTGAGAAACGGATGTAAATTTTTTGAAATAGGAAAATATGGTAATGTTTCTTGTAAAAATTTAAAAGGATTGTGATTTGATTGATCATGGTGACAATAAAATGAGGCCAAGGTGGATCTGTAAGTGGGAGAAGTAGGGATGTCCAAATGGGGCTGATTTGCATTCCTTTTGGATTTTCACATTTTCTGATACATAGTCCTTCATTAAATTCTCGGTGAAAGGGTCTTGCTTCCGCTTTGAGGAGACTTGCTGAGTCATCATAACTGTATTTTAATATGCTTTGTATCCTTTGCATATTATGTATAATGAGATTCATTCTTCCATATACAAGTAAGTTTGAGTTTCCAATTTTGCATGTAAATGTATTGTAAATGCTAAACGTGTGCTAAAGACCAACAGTAATTATTATAAACATGCAAACCGATATAATTTGACATAAATAGAAAAGAATATGTCTTTTATCTTTTGCTATCTTGTCTATGCTACCTCTTAAAAGAACTATAGAATTTGGTGCTTCCTGTTTTGTAGATTGAACTAAATAATTGGGGAAACGTTTGTATTTACCAACGTACAATTGCTTGGTTAAATTCTAAACTATGCAGATTGCCCCCAAACCATACGTCGCAGATATACTAGTTCAGATGACCGAAACATATAGTTGTAGAAAGTTTTAAAAAGTGGCTGAGGATAATTTTTAATGTAAAATAAGAGCAAAGACAAAAACCCTCAGATGTAATTAAACATAGCTGAGGAAACGAAAGAGTTATCCAAAATGTTGAGATGGTAATGAGTGGTTAAAAACATAATGGAGAATACCAGCTATCAGCTATGATTCTGTTTCATACATCCTAATAATTATAAACTGACACCAATATTGCAAACCAGGCTAAGATATACTAATTAATGGGTAGTTTTAAAAGTCAATATCTCCACCGATAAAGTATTGGTTCCTAAATTGCAGCTAAATGTTACGTGGTAAACTTTACACTTACATTCTAAAATAAACAGAACTTGGGTTTCAATTTTTGTCAGTTGTTTTGAAGAATTAGGAAAGAAAAATCTTTTCTTCGTAACAAAAACTCATTTTCCCTGATTCGCTATTCAACAGATTAGATGCGTAGTATGAGTTTGAATTTTAAAAAGAGGCTAAGTTGAACTATCGGAAACTAGTGACGAGAAAACCCAAAAATCCTCCACGTTAATTTAAACTGTCCGAAGCTATAAAGTTTCACATCCATGGATTGCCTTTTTTGATGGACAAATTGAAAACAACTAGATTGTATACATACATTGTGTTTCAAACCCCTTACATGTATGTATGTCCATTATAATGGGATTCGATCTATCTTTTACATGTCTAATAGGTTTTGAAAATATATTGTAAACGCGAGGCGAAAGCTAAAGACCAAAATCAATTAATCTAAACACGCACACTTAAACGCTTCAATCTGACAGTACGATACCTTTTGCATGTATAGACAAGAATAATGTCTCGTATCGATATGTCACGTAGATCGAGACTAAAGTACGATCACTTTGTTCCTTCGGGTGGATTCTATACTATACAAATTGCCACCATGCACACGTCGTACTGATATTAGTGTAGCTACGGTTAAGCATATTTATGTTGTGATTTAAGACCCATGATTTCGGCAGATTTACACCTCCAAGTAGTTCCACAGCTGTTTCCTCAAAGCCATGTCATTGGTAGACTTCACCAAAAATGTTTATGAGACTACAATCACACTTTCCATGCATAATCAAATGATTGGTAGCCGTAAAAGATAAATGCTTACTGAGGCACCGTAAATCCAAAATCTCGTTAATATTAAAACTCTATCTAAAATTTCACTGTTTCGCAACGTGGAATGTCTGTGTACGCAAAATGGGCGAATTTATGTTTTTGGTAAGCATTTGCAACGCAAAACGTAGGACGCGAATACGTAACGCTCACGTACGTAAAAGACTACGTTCACCATCAACCAAACAAACAAACGCTTGAATTTGAAAAGGCGACTGAACTAAACTATGGAGAGCTACTAGTGTGCAAACAAGACAATCCCTTGAGTTAATTGAAAGAGTTATTGAGAATTTTATCCATTGATTGGCTTATTCGATGGACAAATTGAAAACAAATATGATTAAAACCAACTCCTTAAAAGTTCGAAATTACAATTTAGGATTTAGCACATTGTGTTTATATATATGTACATATATATTGTGGATATTTGTATGTGTATTGTAAGTGCCAATAAAACTATAGACCAAAAGTAATTAATCCAAACACGTAAACCTAAACGCTTCAATCTGACAATATGACGTACAAATTATAAAGAATAGTTTCTTGTATCGTTTGCCATCTCATCTTTACTACCTCTTTACTAGAGCTTTACAATTCGGTGCTTCCTGTTTTGTAAACTCGACAAAGGAATTGGGAAAGAACACGTAGATCCCGACTTAAGTCCAGCAGCTCGGCTAAGATGCTCTAAATAAATAAATATTACTAATATTATTTAGATAAATTCCATACTATACAAATTACCACAAGGCATGCGGCATACGTCCCACATGTAAGTTTAGATGTGCGACATGTAGAATTGCTTAAACTTGGAAATTAAAGTAGTAAACCGAAATATAGGCGTACAAACCCTAATATTCTTGGTGTTAATTGAAAGTAGGCGACAAGAAGAGTTTCAATTTATTTTGATATCGTGGTCAGTGGTTGTCTAACTAATAGCATATCTAATAAGAGCCTATATATATCCTATACTGAAAGATCGCATTTAAGATTAAAACCTCATTTCCATTAGGGATTTGTCATTTGTCATTACAATGACATGAAACAAGGCTCTTACCATCTCGAATTTATATTCCATCATGGTATCTTATAATTCATAATAGTTTCAAGATAAAAATTACAAAATTATTTAGGTGGTTAAAATTCAAGTTTTCAAATCAATCAAAACTACATTCTGGGTTTTGTATCGATAAGGTGAACATGAAATTTTGATTAAGTTAATTTGAAGTCGAACTATTAAAATCTAACCGTTTTCTAACCTACATAACTGAAAGAATGTATATAATTGAAAAATTGAATGAGGATATTGAGGAATGCATGAAAGTATTGAAAAATCTTCCGATCTTACTAAATAAAACTACAGGAGTTTAAGACAAACTCAACTGAGAAATATTGTGGTGAGAAGTGAGCGCGTGAAGCGTCTTTTTAATGATAATCATATTATCTCTGCTGGAATGTGTCGTCCAAGCGTCAGAGGCATCAAAACCCACCCACATTCCGGAAAGAACACACCCCATGATCCTTCCTCAGATACAGCTTTCGCAAGGAGCATTCAGACGCAGGACATTTACGACCGCCGTCTCTAGAAATTTCGTAAATCTACGATCCGAGTCATCAAAACATCGAATTTTCTGTAGTCGTTCAGAATCCATCACCTTTGGTAGCAACATGATAATCATCATCATTAATTGTTTCAATACGAAGTGATAAACCATTCTCCGAATTGGCTGAAGACGATGATGCTGCAGAGTAGCCGTTCCCAACAAAATCTGTCATCACTTCCTTTCCCTTTCATTCCCTTACTTTACGTTGCATTTTTTTGTCAACTCATTCAAATGCTTTCTTAAATGCTCATCACGACCCCATTTAGTTGTAAATCTTTTTGCACATAGTTCACAATTGGATATTATACTTTTTTCACTTTGTATTCCTAGATGAGCAATTGTGTGCCTTTTATATCCATACCATGATTTAAACTCTTTCCAACAAATAGAACATTGGGGTGCAGCTTCCGTTAGATGACCCGTTCTTCGGTATTTTAACTTAAATGCGTCAGCAAATAATTTGTCACAAATTTGACAGTTAAATTGGCGGTCCCTTTTGTAAACTAATCGAACATGTTTACTTAAAAAACTCCTAATTGTGAAAGAAGATTGGCATTGCTTACAAGAGTATGCATTTTCAATGATGTGGGACCTAACATGGTTTTCAAATGTACTGCTTTTAACCATTTTGTCACAAAAAAAGCACTCAAACCTTTTTCCCTTTGTGGGGTTTTGCAATAAGTCTGACTTTTTTTTAACCCCCTTGTTAGTCTGACTCGTCCCCAGTTGGTCTACTTTATATGGTTGATTTAACAATGCTTTCGAATTATATTCCACCTTGTGTTTCTTCTTGCAAAGTTCTGCATTATCGCGTCTTGTAGCATTAGTTTGATCGTCATTGATCAATTTGGATTCGAATAGTTTATCGCGGTTTATTATAATAACTTCAGGGTAACTCCGTGAGAATAGTTTATTTTGTACTTGTCTTGTTTTCTCGTCGGTGACTTGGCCCATGCTGTGCAAAGAAACTACATGCATTTCACTTCTACTTGTGTCAGATATATGTTTCGTGGCGTGTATTCCCAGCTTACCATTTGATTCTCTCACTCTAACTTCCAGCCCAGTTGAATTTAATTTACGTTTCTTCGGCCCTCTTTGTGAGGTTTCAAGGGCCCTTTCAAGAGATTCAAAATTGCGAAGTAGCTTGTCAATTTTGGCATGAAGCTCTGAATATTCAGGTTCTATATTTTGTCTTCTCAGAACGAATCGTTGCAAGTTGCGATACGCAAGGGTGCACTTCACGTGAAACATTTTGAAAACGTTGATTTCTACACAGAAGGTTCCAAACCAAATGGTGATTAGGCATAACCAAAGAATAAATAAACCAAGAAATTTGCTGTAATCAATCGTATCAGAACCGGGTGAATATTTTTGATGTAGTAGTTTGTTTTTCAGCATCAAATGCCAATCCACCCACTCTTCCCACTTGTAGTGTAATCCGGATGCCACAATTTGCTGGGAAGTAGCATAAAGCCAAAACTGATTTTCAGTTTTCATTGTCCATGCATACATTTTGTGCACTAATGTTTGTTTTAGGACGAAACATCGGCTATAGGATCCAAATCTTTTTCTAAAGCGGGATGACATGTACTCATTTACGAATTCTCTTGTGGATGTAGGTTGCCTGTAAACGAGCTGTGGGTTACCCATCACCATCTGCACATCCTCCCACATTGTTGTGACACTATTATATGAACGGAAGGAATCTGAAATTGATAGACCCAGTGATTTGAAATCGTCGCCGAATCTCTTTTCAGCTGAAAGATAGCCAGGTGTTTCAAAATGCATTATCGTGTAGGTCTTGTCAACCAGCTCCTTAACAAATTTTAGTCCTTTGGGTCGGAGCATTACGGTTACTAAACTTGTCAAACCATTACCATATAATTGTAAACACAGGATTTGCAAGCATGAGATTATGATTAAATTACGAGAACAAACTTTTCTATGTGCAAATATAATGGCAATATAGGTGAGTAGCATACGTACAACGTATTCAAGTCTACGATGATAAAAGTAAGTGAACAAAATCACAAATATTATTACGCTGAATAGGCTTATCCAAACATCATTGGGAAAGGCCTCCATCCAAACACTAAATGCCAAAGCATCATGACTGTTCGCTTTCTTTTGGCAGTAGAAAAAGCTATCCGAATCAAAGATATAAAACGGTCGGCGGGCGGTCACGAATGCCGGGTACACCGATGGATCTATTGAATACAATGGACCAACAATTACCTCAGGACCCCTGTACCATTTATATGTGCGAAATACTTCCATTTCAGATACATCATGCAGACTTGGAGTCATATTGTGCTTTGTTGAGAAGGACAATATTGCTTCAATGTTTGTCACGCAATAATAACTTATTCGCCTTTTTTGGTTTAGACAAGTGTTTTGCTGATGTTTTGGAATATCCTCAATAAAGCCTTGAGGATCTTGTACCAGCCCAGGTATTTGTTTTCGATTTGCGTTCCAAAACAAATCCCGATGCATTGAATATGTATCATTCAATTGAAACTTTTTTGCGAAGCTAGTTAAAGTCATTGAAGTAGGAGAACAGTAGCCAAAGCAAAGTGCCGTTATTAGGGTTTCATTTCGTTTACATTTAAAACTTTCAGGCAAAGACAATAGCAACTTCAAAGCTGGAAATGTTGTTAGCTCTCCGTCTGATTGCAATTTCTCGAATTTAGATGTTTCATTTTGAAGATATCCCAATGTGATACTCCAAATAAATATAATCATAGATCGAGAGGGTACAAATGTATTCCCGCACTCGATGAGAGTATTATCGTAATTTTCTTGAAGTGGAGTAATAACTACGTTGAACGTGTCTGAATAGCGATAATTACCTCGGTTTTGTATGCTCATGTTGTTCAACACCATGAACCTTGAATGCAAAGATGGGTTTGGTTGGAAACAACCGTTGAGAAATCCATTGGTTTGATAGAAGTAAATGACGAATTGCTCCCAATTGCTGTTAAGGTGAGGAAACAGTCGAGATAAGCATGTTGAGTCCTGAAATGTAGCTTCTGGTTTTGGAGCCACAGCTAATAGAAACCATACTATTACCAGTTTCATTTGATGCCGAAACATAACGAATCTTTTTTTTAAATTCAATGTCCAATGCAAATTTTATTGTACCGGCCTTTTCTAAAAAATAAAGTTGCAACACTTTATATTTAAGTTGTGTTTGTTCATTGTTCCCAATAATTGACAAGTTTAAAAAAGCACTTTCCGTTTTGAAGGCTAGAATGTACTTGTGACAACATTAAAAGTCCCGAGATTAAAAATTACAACGGGAATTGTGATAGCAGGGATGGCACGTGGGTTTTAATGGGTAGGTGGGTAGCCCGTTTAAACCCGGGTTTTAATGGGCCCAGCCTACCTAACAGTTACGGGCAAAACGATTTTTTATTAAAAATTCAAGCAAATCAATCCTAAATCTGTATTTTTAACCATAAATGCATTGTTGTTGGTGTTTACAGCTGCAAAACGTTTCGTTTACTTCAATATTAAGAAGATCTAAGCAAAAATGGTAGTCTATCTGATGTGGTATAATGTATATATACTAATTTTAACTTAATCACCAATTGTTGATCACTTTCTTGATGATCTAACAACTAGGAATTAAATTTGCAGTTGTACACTGAAAAATAGTCGCAATCTTTGTTATTAAACTCCAGTTAATGCACAGTACACTGAATTACGTACTTCACCAAAATAAATATTCCCCGTTTTAACACATTTCCACATTAAAAATCGTTATAACCCGTACCCAGTGGGTTTTAACCATGCCTGCTGGAAAGTCAAAGGATGCGGAGCACTAACCTCGAATAAAGTTCAACTAAAAATTTACTTAAAGCTCACAGGCCACTCACGTTATTAACACGTAAACTATCAAGTATTGTAAAATGTATGTCTCAATAGATAAACATGCAGCAGAATTTTATTTTTAGGCTGAAAAAGAGAATTAAAAATTCCTAAGGCATGCATGTTTGATGAGAGCTTAGTTTTCAATGTTCATTTGCCAAATCAATCACTCAATTATTTCCATATTTTCACAAATATTTCTTGGTATTCGATGTTTAAAGAACTCAAAGTACGTAACATAACTGTACAACAACAAAATTCCAACTGGATTTATCAACTTCTACCTCGTATGTAACGTATATGTACTTAGAATTTGGGGCGTCGGGTTTCGTTAACATGTTAACACAAACGGAAAAACACGTCTAGACAACCACGAAAAACACGTAACTCAACAACCACAAAAGAACAATTTTGAATTTACAATTTATGATTTTGTATTGTAAATGTTAAGCAAACCCTTAAGACGACAAGCGACTAATCTAAACACGCAAACTTTAACATTTTAATCTTACAATACTATAAAATCGTATTAGTAGACACATAATATGTATTGTATGTCCTCCTTTTCTACTTCTTACATTCTTGAATTTACAATGCGAGATATGGCACAAATATGCTCAAAACTAAGGAGCAAAAGCAATTAATCCAAACACGCAAACCTAAACGCTTCTATCTTGTTTATATGAATAGAGAAGAATAATGTCTCGAATAGATTGCTATCTTATTCCCATCAACAGCGGCTTTTAGCCTTCGGTGCTTCCTGTTTTGTAAATTCTACTGAAGAAATTGGATAGAACACGTGGATATTGAACAAGAGTGTGGTTCGTCTGGACCGATTCTATACAATATAAGCAAATTATCACCAAGCACACGTCTCACAAATTCGAGTTTATGATGAGTAATGTGTTCAAATATTATTTCAAAATAGCCGAAAGGAGAGTTTTATTTGAGGTTGGAATTGAGATCACCGGTTGCTTATCTAACGGAACACTTAATAACAGGTTGAGTTTCAGATATATTATCACTTGTATAAATTTTGCTGAAAGATTGGAAACCAGGCAGGGTAGGAAAATACTCAAAAATGGAAGATTTACAAGTTAATATCCAAACTGGAAAAGTATTGGTTGCTATGTTATAGATTAATACTTTGTGTTAAAGTTTAATTTACATGATTAAACAGGTAGCATTATGGTGACCAGTTTCATAAACTTATTTCAGGAATTGGGAAAAGAAAACTTAAAATATGTATTCCTAACGGTAATTTATTTTTCGGAATTCACCAACCACCAAATAAACGCAGATATAAGCTGGAATTTTAAAAGGCGACTGAGCGGAACTATGGAGAGCTACTAGCGTGCAAACAAGAAATCCCTCCGAGATAATTGAAAGAGTTTCAATTACTTTTAAAAAATGGTTTTCTAATTTAATGAGCAACTTGAAAAACTAGATTGGAATGGCATATCACTAAAATCTCATGGGTTTTTTGGACAATATAATGAGATTCAACATACCTCTTACATATTTGAATACACAATGTAAGATTTAACAGAGTATGTATGGCAAATACTTGGCGGAAGTTAAAGACCACGAAAAGGAATTAATCCAAGCACGGGAACTTAAACTTTCGAATTTGACAATACAATACGACTGTATGATTAGACACGAATAATATCTGGCATAAATTGCTATCCTATATTCATCGGAAGAGCTTAAGAATTCTTTGCTCCCTGGTTTGTGAAATCGAATGACGAATTGGATGGTTGATAATGATGGAATCCAAAAACCAATTTGCCCTAACATGTGGCAACCTCATGCTCAGTTGGAAATCACTCACTCATGGAAATTTTTCTGACAAATGTATTCAAAAACTCCCACCACCCCCCCCCCCCCCCTTGGAGTTTGACAGGTGTGGAGATTTTTGTAAGTACAAATTTTACGATCCACACAAGCACGGCAGATTAAACAGGTAATAATGAAGAATGTATTCCTCTTGCTTTGTGAGTCAATTTCACTTTTATTTTAGCATTAAGTCATAAGTAAGCATGAAAAGATTGAGAAAGGGTAATTGTGCACATAAACATAAATAAATCGGCCCTTTTGGGCTACTTATTCTCACATAGCCTGGTTTCCATCCGGGTAGTTAACTTTTTTGCTTGGCTTGTTCTCACTTTCATTTAGTGGACTAAAGGGACAAATATAATGCATCATATGTAAATGCGATATCAGCATCATGCATATATGAGAAATAAGCCGCATACGAATATTGTACCTTTTATGGCAAAAATGTAACATTTAAATAGAAATCTTCCAACCATTTATAGGATATCGTCATATACATAATTTTTAAAGATTGCGCATAACAATTTCAATTTTAAAAGTTTTAAAAACTAGTTACATAACCAATTCCCAAAAAATATTTGAACAAACTGTAAGTATAATTGAATGTCGTCGCATGAGATGAGAGAACCGTATGTTTTCATAAATATTCTCTCCAGGCACAGAGATTCTCTCCAGTTACTTCAGATCATTTCAAATTTTCACAATATGCATATAACTTTGAATATGTTCTGGTATACTTTTCAATGTCTACTACTTATGTGGTTTTTTGTTACACTTGTTGCTGGTGCTTAGTAGTCTATGAGCTATCCCCTCAGACCAACCTGGTCATTTATCCTAGTATTCAGTTATAAAATAAACAAAATATTGTGCTTGACATTCATATTTCCTCGTAAGTACTATTACTGTGGCATGGAACTCTTCTGTATACCTACGGAGTTAGTTAATTGAATCAAACAAATGTCAGATAAACGTTCTTTCTTGATAGCTGCTGATAGATATCTTTCTCGATGTCGATTGTCTCTTATATTTGAAATATCAATGAATCGAATTGAATTAATAAGGGTCATACATTAGCCTCTCTGACTTCGTTGGTTTGGATGCATTGAATTGCACAGGAGATGTTATTCATTTAGTATTTAGTAAGTTGAATGTCAATCGTATACGCATCCTTCATTCATTAAATGGTAAGTAAAATAATTAATTTGTTTATAATTTTAATACGATACTTAACTGCTTGTGATAAACAATACCGCAACGGTTCGAATTTTTACATTGGAGTTATACTCAAAAGAGATTGGAAGCTATAACAATGTTACCTTGATAAGGCTCAAAATTCAGATTAAATGAACATATAGCATACACGATTTCGTCAATATAGTATACCTTCAATAACATGATAAGACGTGAAATACATACGAAAAGAAATAAATGTAGTGTATGCGTGCTTTCCCAGGGTTTTGTTTAATATAATTATAATTAAGTAGGCATTAATATTCGTAGCATCTTGTATAGGATCAAATACGACAGAGTAGGACCGCCAAGTAATTGTAGTTTGTGTTATTCATCTATGAAGTAGCCTTTTTTTCAATGTGACAGGAAACAGGTTAGAAAAGTGGCAGTAACAGAAATCGTTTTATACTTTCCCCATTAAAACATTGCTAGTTTTAAATGCCACATCGGGATTCAACTATTCTACTTTTTAAATTTCCCCAAGGTGAACACCAAACTTTATCTGTTCCGTCTTCTCCAGAATCTCATCTCTTCGTTGCACATCCAATAACTTAAGCGTTCATCGGTTTACGTTCTGTATCGATTTTATGCTATCATTGGAGTTACCTACTCACGAAAAATTCCACATTATTCACGCTCAAAAACCAACCAAGAGGTTGAGTTTGATGTGATTGCATGAGGTGGTTTTTACATCTTTCATGGTCACATTTTCAAAATCTTTTACATAAAAATTTAAGCTTTTGAATAATTAGACCACCTGAATTTACATTCATGGTACATAATGAATTTGAATGCAACGAGTTGTAGAAGAACATTGGAATTACTTTGCAATTTTTATGATCACCAAATGTTTGTGGAGCAGGAACTTTTTCGTCCACAATGTTCATCGTCATCATCATCCCCATCATTCACCGTAGCCACTCAAGGTTTTGTGTAGATACAGGAGATTTACTTTAATCAAATGGTAAGAAAACTAAAGTACTTTAATTGCGAGGTCTTTCAGATGCAATCGAAGAGCATGACCTTCTTCAAGCTATTCACATTCCTTTTGAAGACCCAAGAACGCTGTACTTTAAGGCAGTTCTGGATGGATTTCCTACTTATGGCCTGAGAGAAGGTGCAGATGTCAAGTCTCACTACCGGTTATTTCCACCCGACCGACTCTACCGTGATTTTTCCCTTTTAGCATCCATAAAAACGGAGGGGAGAGAGCCCTCATTTCTCTTTGCTGTTGTGAACCCCTTAGGCACACAATTGTCTAATTTGGACTATGTAAAACCAAAGTTTCAATTTATTTATTTTGCTTTCAACCAAATTACTGGGTATCCGTTTACTAATTATTGCATAATTCCTTGCCTTCGGGGGCATTCTAAGAATGACTAAATAAACAGGATATTATTTGTTGTCTTGTTTTTTCTTCAGATCTCACCAAGTCTGACATCATCTCATCACATGATCACGTTGGGAGTCATTTGGTGACTCAATCTCTTGTCTCATTTGAAGTCCCGCTGATATGATGAAGTGGAATCGATTTGCATTGAAGGTACGCAATCAACCATATAATCAAAAGAAAAGGATGCTCTCTTCCCTCTAAACCTTTTCTCTGTACCATATCGAGGAAAACAGGATTTTTCGGATATTTTTTAAAGAGTAGTAAAAATACTTATACGCCATCAAACCAGCATGCAGTTACTATAAGCTCATTATTATCAAAACTCTTGTAGGATTAACCAAATTTTAATAACAGGCTATATTATCATGTTTGCTAAGTCGGATTATTAATTCATAAACGAAAATTTGTCATTTATGTAAGGTCACCCAGAATGAAAAACCTGAATAATTTATTTTATTTAACAAGTAATTGGTGGCGGCGTTACTTTATTTATGAATTGTCGTGAGCACATCTTTAAAACTGATATGAGGAACCCAAAAGAGCTCACTTTTGACCTGGCTTCTACACTATATATTGGACAAGCGGGACCAATTCTTAAGGGAAGGTTTCAGGTGAATCTAAAAGTACTACTTGTTTTCATATCGCAGAAGTATATATATTTACATTGACACCTCATTTGTTACTGGGGCGCTGCTGGATTAAAACAAAACTGTCTAGAAAGACAAAATACAGCATGTGATGATGAGGATGGTCATTTTTTGGCTCCGTTATACTGATACTAATAATTCAAAATGTAATAAAAATAAGAAGATAAGGGGAAATTAAAACATCTGTCCAATGTCACAATTGGTTAAAAAGAAACATTCGAATTGCCTTAACCATTAATACAACTAACAAACTACAGGAGATTTTTTAGCTAATAAAAATATTTTATTTATTAACCAAATTTTCTTAGTAAAGCTTATTAAAATTTGTATTAGTTAGAAATGACATTTGACTGTAGTCAAAGCTAAAAGTATAATTCCCGTGGGTATTTATTGTGACCATTTAGGAAATTTTATATTAGTTTTTATTTGTTTTCTACATGTATTTTTCATTTATACATAGTGATGAACGGTTAATTTCGTATGGAACAATATCCGTCGCTGTTTCCCCTTTTTCGAATTTTCCACACCAAATTTCATTAGACATTAGTTTTGAGAATTCGTTGCAATTTTCCGACAAAATCACGTACTGTTTCATTCTAACTGGATCCAATTCTGCGAAAATTATATACCTAAAGACATGTAGCCAAAAGGAGAGTCAGCAATAGCAAAAGGTTGCTTACTGTGTTTGCATCGTTTATGTTCTTGTATACCTCTCCTCTTCAGATAGGTTTAAAGTAAACAAAAAATCTTCAAATTTTGCATGCATCAAATCTTTTGATGCATTTAAAATTACTTGGGCAAGAAATGTAGCATGGAATGAGTCAGGAATACTTAATTCTTGTTTGGTTGCTAACTGCTTGATCGGATTAGTTACAGTTAAAACATTACAATTTTCTTTGAAATGAGCCGAAACAAAATTCATATATAAGGTTTTACATAAAATTTAAGAAAATATTTTCGATTATTAATCGAGTTTTTGCTAGTTAAGAGATTCAAAAACTTGTTAAAAGTAGTTAATAATACAGGGTGAGGCGGCGAAGTTGATAACGCTTTATTTTAATGATATCTCCGCTCGTAGCTATCGTAGGTAAGTTATCAATACAGCAAACGAAAGATAAAGCGTTTTTGCATGTAATTAAAAAAGGTTCCATGTGAAAATCTTAAATCCCGAAGAATCGCGAGCAGAAGAGGTGGATAGTGTCCTTAAACCACTTTCCAAGCAGTCACTAAGAGAGAAAGTCACTAAAAGCTATGAAAAATTTGTTTTTGTATCTTAGTAATGATGTTTCTAATATAGTTATCCTTTGTGCTCTTCATAACATCGAAGAAATCAGTGAGGTATGTTAAGCCAGCAGAGTGGCACCTCTATTAAGAGCAACCACCGAAAGTGAGGACTTTCGGTTGCCGGCGAAAGTTAGCCCGTGGACTTCTAAGGAAGGACTACCATCCCAACTTTATTTATCCAAACGATTAAAAACATCCTCGGAAACCGTAAAAAATATCATTCGCCACGATTTAGGCCGAAAAATTCACCAAAAAATGTCATTCAATGCTCAATTTACAACTTTTTTGCGAACACGGCCAGATTGAGGTCCCAGTGTGTAGACGGAATTGAGAAAATGTTCCGTATCACCGTCATTTCTAATAAAAAAAATACCTGTTTAATCCCGTGATGCCAGCCCCATGGATATTTTTTGGCTTTCGGTATCTAAAATAATGACTGTTTCTGAAATGAAGAATCAATTTTTGATGCGATTTGGAAACTTCCTGCTGGACATTGCCCACTTCATTTGACCACAATTCTTCGGGATTTCAGATTTTCTCATGAAACCTTTTGTATTTACATGCAATAGCTTATAGCGCGGAGAAAAATAGTTTCCACACTCCCCAAATCCATCCGGGAATAGGAATATTTCGAAGTAGGTGTATAATCTGTGATCTGGGAATTCTGGAGATGTTAAATATGTAGCTATTGTGATGTAGAAAGTATCATGACTCCTTTTTGGATTTGAAGATGTGAAATGGGTGATGATGATGATGTATTCAGGGATGCTTGCTTGTTGCTTTAGCTAAAATGGGCTAACTAATGACGTAGCCTCATGCTAGTTTAGAAACTGCATGCAAATTTGCTAGAGAATCGACACAATGAGTGGATATGGGATTAAAAATTGATTTTATTTTATGCAAAATTAAATAAAACAAAATTGGTTGCAGCAAGGTTGTAGCAAATTTAATACGCTTTAACACGTAGGAAAGAAAGAAGAATTTGGACGACTATTGACTTCGTGGCGTATCTTTTTCTTCAATCGTTTCATGAGGTTCGTAACGGAAGACTTTGCAACTTCCGAATAGGGTTTCTCCCAGCGATTATAGAATTGCCGAAGAGATTTGTGCTCTATCCGTAGTCTCCGTAGTGACAAGGATTTCTCGATTGGACGGAGGTGGGGTGTGGGGTGGATTTCTCATGTTTCTCTACCAAAGAGACATTTTCACGTAAAAATGTCAACATGTCCTTCCGATTGTAAATGAAAGCCAAATCCTACCAGAAGACAACTTGGGTCACTGAATGGTGCTCCTAGATTCAGGGAATTGGAATATACTTAAAACACTGCTCTAAGTACATTTTTGGGGTCGTGGTGCCCCGAGATATGAAGGGCTTCGAAATGTTCCAACTTGGACCATCTCCTGCCAAACTAGGTTTATCTTAGGAAATATGGATAAAACTTTTGATTTTTAAGGTGTGCCAACTAGTATAGGGTCTGACCTATTCAACTATTGCTGGACTGGAACTTGGAAAGTGTCTTGGATGAAGTATTTTTCAGCGTCCATAATGACAATTTTTTATAGCAATTTTTGCTATGCAATGTTGCATGTTCCTTAAACGTCTCCTTCTTTGGAATCATTTGCTTGGATGTGCTCTTTTTTGTGCTGACACGGATCTCCAGTTTCCGAACTTTAATATGCTACAAAGTTTTCATATTAATTTTTAATTTCTTGGCCGTTAGCCCTCCGGAAGTTGAGGGGTGTCGCTGACACAGGCGTTTCACAGCCACGATTCACTTTGGCGTCATTATCTTAGGGGTACGATCATTCTGGACCCCAATATTATGTCTACTGGATTCTACATAATTTTTTATACATCTATTGATTGTATCCCATATGAAACCCTCCTTTTTTAAGAACAGCCACGTCCTCCTTTTGTCGCATTTAAACTCGTTTTTGGACTTCTGTGTTCGTACGTACGGCGTGTTCCACACTTTCCGATTTTTGAAAAGTACACTTTATTTGTACGAACGTACAAGTACGAACAATTTTCGAAACTTTAAACCTACACACCTTGTTTACAATGAAAAGCTCTATCGACTACACTTAAAAGCAGCCTCGATGCGCACACCGTGTGGCCAGCATTAGCAAAGAAAAACACATATCCACTCATTGTGTCGATTCTCTAGTTCAAGAAGTGATGCTCAGAAACTTGGTTGTAATTTAAAACAAGGTTTGGATTGATTTTATTTCATTGCCCCAAAGTCAAAAGGACGAAGGGAAGGGCAATGGCCAAATATTAATAGAAAATGTAACAGACCAGCAAATGTTAACGTACTGACTGAATGACAATTTATAGACAGAAGAAAAAGAACAAACCAGACAGACACGGAGTCAGAAGAGAGACTGAAGACGACATCACATATTCATATTAGTTACAAAACTACAAGAAAATGTTTTAACTTGAATACACGCATAAAGGTATCATCTAAAATTAGGAACACGCATTTAGATTTAGGTACATACATGTGAAATTCACTCATCTAGCTTTGGGTAAATTATACATAAAACATCAATGAAAAAACATGTTAAATACATTGAACTGAACAGAACTTCTTAATCCTTAAAAATCCATCTCAACGCGACAAGACATGTTCATTAACATAAATCTCTTGAAGAAAGGTTCACACTCATCATATTATAAGTCACAGAAATTACATACAAAATATAATGCTGCTTACACTAGGAACAGTAGGCTTTGCTTAATTTTACTTAAAAACGAAAATTGTTAGATGTTTTTATTTAAAGTTTAAAGATCTACGACTTGATAATATCTTTCAAATTTACTTACTCTTGATTACAGAATTAAAAATTCTTTTTCAGTGATAACTTTTAGTGCCATTGTTTATCTTCACAGCGAAACTTTACAAATTTATCTATCTATCAATTTATTGAGTTAGAAGTTCGTATGGAACAAGAACGTTCTCTGTTCCCCTTTATATACACTTTTGTAGGCATTAATTTTTTTGGCAATTGTGTTCATGATTTGTTGGAAATTACAGACCAAAGTACGATCCGCTTCATCGTTACTGGATTCAATTCTGTGAAAACCATGCCTATTCAAAGACATGTAGCCAAAATGAGACAATCAGCTATGGCAAAGGGTTACGTTGTCCGTATCCTTTGTGTTTTTGTACTCGTGTTTGTCTCGTTTCCAACTAGTTGTAATGTACTAAAATCGTGATGGTGGTAAGCAGTAAATATGTTGCTGTTGTAACTAACTGGTTGTACTCCTTGAGCAGCATAACTATGTATACAAATCATTCCGTTAAAAATTCCATAATTTCGGATTTATGACTATTTTTCAAACTTTGATTGCATTGCAACTGTCATTAAAATGAGCTTGAAGAAAATTCAGCAAAAGAACTTTGACTTAAGATGATATTTTAGAATATTACCCAAATTTTCGTAAGTTACGAGATTTAAAATTAAATTTGTTAAAGATATATTATCATATTATATTCATAATGAACCTGAATAAATTGTACTTTTATTACGTAGCTGAAGCGAGAGCATTCAGCGAAGTAATGGTTCGTAAGTAGTAGTTCGAAGTAAGTAATATAAGTTCGTTCTGTCCGTGTGCACTCTCCTGGTCACATACATTGACCCACTTGTACCAAATATGGCACACAGGTAGTAGTACTCAAGAGGACCTCTTGTCGTTTTAAGTTGCTTATTTTGGAAAAGCCTAGCAAACTCTTCAATACCACGTACGTGTATCAGCAGCATCAACTTTGTTGATTTCGTCTCGTTTGACTTACTATGTACGAACATTATTTAGATTCGTCTTAATTAATAAAGGCTAAAAAATATGTGGACCACTGGATTACCATTTTTGCCACCCGAATTTTACAGAAAAGCACCACTGCAGAATTGGTCACTTTTTCGCATCCAAAATTAAGAATTTTACAATATTTACCACTTTTTTACCAAAACATTCACTACACCTAATTAGTAGTAAATACGACAAAAAATCATTTACAAGTTTATTATTTTATTCTGAAATACGCACGATGCCAAATGAATTTGAAAACGGCAGCCATCTTTATTATCGAATCGTTTTTGCAATTCGAATGGAGATTACCTAATAGAGTCGAGACAAAGCGTTCAGAAACTAAAAAGTTGCGTTACTTTTCTTCCTTAATGCATTCAACAATTAACAATTTTTATGAAAAAGTGACATCACTTTTCTTGTGGACCACACTCACCCTACCATCACTTTTCCTTTTGATGTAAAGAATTATTCAATAACAAAACAGGTGCCTTGAAAGAATAAGTTGAACGTCTATTGCCTAATCAGAGCCTTCTTAGCTTTTGCTGGTTTACCACGCTTTCTCTTGCTGCAGTAGGAATGTATTATGAGCAGGAGGAATTGTCCCAGTTTTCATTTACCATTTCTAGGTTTCACACATTCTAATTCCACGTTTATGACCTTCAAAAGACTTCCTACTACTGTTGGTTTACACGCGATACATTCTACGTTCCAGTCCCAGTTGACGGGTTAAAATAGAACGTTGTTAGCTTATCAAGTGCTGTTCTGTATTTTATTTCCGCTGACCTGCTCCTATGATATTCTTCAGTTTGTAGTTTAAGACTGATAGTTGGCTGGATGCTGAATTCCTTGAAGTCAGATGATTTTAGATTGCGTTATTTAGATCACCCTTACAATAATTTTAACAGTGTTTGAATCAATAATCCAAATCTATTACACGAATGAAATGTTTCTTCAGATGCATTGCCCTTGGTGGTTGGTACTTGGGTAAACCCTCGAACCATTCTGAGTTTTTGTCGACATATTCCACAGCAAAGTATATAGCCACAAAAACGTTTTTGTAAAAAGTGTAACTGCTGTAATAAACTCATGAACACATCTACTTAATCGAATTCAACGAATATCTGAAGGAATTTTATCTCGCAAGTCAGTAGGAATAGATCTTAGATAGATCTTAAATACTTTTTGTCATTCAGCTTTCTTCTAAATTACATTTATACCTTCAAACACCTTATTACGTTAAATTTCAAAAAGATGGGCAGTTTTATTAAGAAAGTGGGCATCCAAATAACAAAAAGTGATAAAATATGCATTTTCGAATAGTGTAAATTTTGGGTGGACAATTTTGGTAAAAACGGTGGCACTTTAAATACATCCCATTAATAAATTAAAGCTTCAGCCTTTATAAATGGACTTAATGAGTTGGATTTCGAAACAATTTTGCTTATCTTAATTTGATAAAAGGTCAATGTCATATATAGGTCAGAAACAAATGAGTAAAACACAAAAAGATAAACTAAAAAGGGATTTGTATGTAAATTTTTACTGAATTGTGTCTCGCCTCGTGTTTTTGCTATTGGTATTAAAGGGAGCGATCCAGGAACTGAGTTGTATGGAAATCAAATGGTCAGTGAAGTCCAATGTGAAGACGCTTTCTCGGTAAGTATAGTTAATATTGAAAATATGTGAAATATTTTGTATTTCGCTTTATCATACACATTTTACAGTGTTTGCATTACTTTTGTTGTTATTATGTTATGTTGCCTATCACGTATATATATTTGTAAAATTTTAAACCCCAGTCGTTTGGTTTAGCGGAAGGATCGTCTTCTCCTGATTTTACGAATGATCTTAAAGATTTCTATGACTATCCGGTATTTCCACACACAAAATATTCTACTATTATGATTTTTTGAAGAAATTCGTCCAAATCTTCAAGCTTGCATTGCGTATCATTTCATTTATTATACATTGTTATCTACAAAAAGCATATGAAGATGAAGACGAACATATTGAAGAGCTTGGAAGGGGAGGAGGGTTTCCTCCTCCACCACCTAGCACACCACCTTCCCCATTACCTCTAGACAATAATTTTCCGTTCTTTCATGAAGACATTGGATCTCAGGTTATATTTTTGTCTGCTTTAAAGGTTTTTCGTGTGCCATCACATGGACGTGACTTTTTCCCAATATTTCCTTCAAAAGTTTGTGTTAATAATAATGATTTATTTCTTAGCAGTTAGCTTTTAACTCTATTTTGCTCTATTGTTTGCTTACTTAGCTTAGTTTGGAGTTTCGCCGAGCAAACATATTTTTTGTTGTCTTAAAAAATGTGTAATAACATAACCGTAGCTTAACGGGGTATGAGTTAATAAAATAACCCAATGCTTTTGGTTTTAATTCCTTTAATTTTTTAACAAATCAATACATTTCCCTTCGTCGACCCCTATCTCATTTTATTTTGAACATCATTATTTTGTAAGAAAAATTTTCATGATTTTTAGTATGATTTCTAACTGATTCATTAGGATGGGCTTGACCCAGATAAGTTAGGTCAATGTCAATGTAGAATGTAATCACACTGAAATCCTCCTTAAACTTCCGGAAACATTGAGAGGCTTACCCGGGAAAAAAGGAGAGGTAGGTCCTAGTGGACCAGAGGGCCCATCCGGAATGCCAGGGCCTGAAGGAAGACAAGGAATTCCCGGTGAAAAAGAAGAACGAGGGGATATAGGTGCAAATGGACCCGAAGGAATTTAAGGTCCAAAAGGGGAGCCAGGAATTGTTGGACCAGTGGGCTTGAGCTAACCTGCAGCAGGACCTCCGGGACGTCCTAAATCCCCAATTGTTATGAGTTTAGACGTAAGTAAACTGGACCAGCCAAAGCTAGGAAAATGGATGCAACTTTCACTCTTATTAAGGTTAAAAAAACTTAAATTTGAAGGGAATTTTATTTGCAAAAGATTTTTTTTTATAAAACCATCAATTTTGTATAATTTTTTAACTATATTTAAAATAGAAACTTGAAAAGCTTTTGAAATATTTTGAAATGTTTTTTTCCTGACACTTTGAAAAATTCTCTACCAGATACGCACGACAAAATCCCATATTTTGACAATTTCAAAATGCATGCAAAAAATATTTACGGCCACTATTCACCTCCGTCGGCATTCTTTGCGATGCATAAACCCCACCCCAGAGAAGAAAGTTAACAATTCCAAATATAATTCTTAACCAAATCATATTCGCAGACAACAGCTATTCAATTGGGAGAAAGGCATTTGCTGGGAAATCCGGGTTGAGCAATCCGCCCCCTCCAATTACAAAATATGAGCCCTTTAATACGAATACAATCAATTCACCAAAGAGACATGCGTAATACGTTTCTCCAGCTGGCAATCTAAACAATTGATTCCGCTGTAATTCTCTTTCCAAATTTATCAAGCCATTCACTGTGTTTACGATATTCTCATGTCCTTTTAAAACTTGCTGGTAGATGATTCCGGCCAAAAACATTGTAAATCCAAAAAACAACTGGATTCAAATCCGGCTCTTTATATGCAGTTACTAACATCAGGGAACCAAGTGGGCTTGCTAAGGGCAATAAGATATGCCTTGGATCTTAGATCCAGTTTCCAAGTTATTGCCGTTGTCTTCAAGTGAGCCATATTTTTATCCCATTTGAAAGGGAGCTATTACGGATCTTTATAAATGAATATATTTGGTTTTACACTCAACTCATCACTGAGTGTAAATGTAAGTATAATGATTCAGCAGTTTCATCATTATAAGTAAGTGTAAAATTATTTCACTCATTTTCGATGGCAAGGCTAACAAAATTCCGCGAAATTTAAAAAAACCTTGGTTTGTTTACATTTTTTGTCAATTCTTTCAAAGTCCACTATCAGCTGTCCCCTCACGCGTCTTACCAAGGGCCAATCATAGCCACAAAGTAATGAGTTGAGTTAAGTTTAGTAAAGTGCACTCAACTCGGCATGAATGAGTGTACTTTACTCATCAAAATGAGTGGAAAAGATTAATCGTGAGCTCATGAGTACGAAATACGAGTGAAATTGAAAAAAACTCATTTATAAACCTGCTTATTGTAACACGTTGGCATATTTCAGGTAAGACGCAGCAGCAGCTTGTATTTTTGAGGCTGGGGATATTGGAATCATGACCGAATTTTTTTATGGGTTGTATTGGTGAAGATAGTTGAGAAGAGAGGGAGAGAGAGAATAAACTCATTTTGAACCAAGCTTTGACGCATAGACTGGTTAGGTCAAAATTTCATTTAATTTTCTTCTAGAAATAAATAATTACTGTTATTTTGTTTTCCACTACGTTTAAATTATGGACAATTTGAATTTGAATTTGGGTCACTTTTCCTTTAGCTTGTGTGAATTTCAACACGCCATCAATTATAACCACTTATTTCCCGTCTTAATCATTCGTTACTCGTATATTCAAATTGAGAATCTACTTAAAATAATATTAGGCTTGACAATCAGCCCAAACAGTGTGGTAATTAAAGAAATGAACGTTTACTAAAACGACTAATAATTATGAGTGCGTGTTTATAACAGTCGTTTTAAAATAAACTCGACCAATCAAAATGTAGAGATGCATCTTTAGGGGCTCGACGCTAGAAGAAAGAATTGTAGGTTGCCACCTTGGATCTTTGTTATCTAAACCCATGACTCGGTTCCTACAAACCAATTTTGGCCAATTGAAAGAGAATTTTATAAAATGTATCTTGCATATAGATAGACACACATGACGTTTCGATTATTTTCAATATGGCCCTAAAAGTCTACAATAAATTTGGGATGTTTTTTTATTTCTTATTAAAAGCTTATCAAATCTATATTTTCTCTGTTGCCACTTATGTCAAATTAATTGTATAGATTTTGAGTTCAAGTGTAAAATTTGTTTTGACTAAAATCAAGTAACCGCAGGCCAGGCACGAGTATGACAATGTATTTTCAACCGTTTGAGAAATTCCGAATCGTACTGCTAAGAAAGAATATGAGTCAAGGTAGAGGCATATAAAAGCAGATAATTTTTATTGTGCAATTAAGTTTTATTATTGACTAATTAATTATTATATAACGCGTGCAGAACATTAGCCGCGTATTCTAACTACGTAAGCAAAAATAATTACGTAGTTTTAACTTGAGCTGCATTATCTGCGCATTTCAGACATCTTTCCCTCACACTTTCTACCATGCAGAAACATTCGGACCCGACTTCCATTTTCCACTTAATTCCTACACACACTTCCAACGCATTTAGTGCTATTTTTTATATCTGGGATGATAAATGATTATTCCCTCACTTTGCATATCTGATGATGATGGCATAACTGTTATTAGAGTTATGTAATGGAATAAACTCGTGTAAGGTTTACGCAAGTTGTGAAACCAATATTCCATGAAAACCATGATTTTTTGTTGAAACTTGATCGAAATATGTGTATTGTCATGTAATAATAACAAACAAGTCATGAATAAACAATTTAAGCTCAGATTCCTTCAGGAAAATTGCTTTTTGCAGCAGCAATGCATTCGTCCAAAAACCATGATTTTTAGCCGAACCTTGATCGTAATATGCGCATTGTCATGTAATAATAAGAAACATGTCATAAATAAACAATTTAAGCTCAGATTCCGTCAAAAAATATGCTTTTTGCACCAGCAATATGTTCATCCAAAATCCATGATTTTTAGCTGAAAATTGATTGAAATATGTGCATTGTTATGTAATAATAACAAACAAGTCATAAATAAACAATTTAAGCTCAGATTCTCTGAAAAAAATTGCCTTTTGCACCAGCAATATGGTCATCGAAAAACAATGATTTTTAGCTAAAACTTCATCGAAATAGGTGTATTGTCATGTAATAATAACTAAAAAGTCATAAATAAACAATTTAAGCTCAGATTCCGTCAAAAAATTTGATTTTTGCACCAGCAATATGTTCGTCCAAAAACCATGATTTTAAGCTGAAACTTGATCGTAATATGTGTATTGTTATTTAATAATAAGAAACATGTCATAAATAAACAATTTAAGCTCAGATTCCGTCAAAAAATTTGCTTTTTGCACCAGCAATATGTTCGTCCAAAAACCATGATTTTTAGCTGAAGCTTGATCGTAATATGTGCATTGTTATGTAATAATAAGAAACAATTTAAGCTCAGATTCCATCAAAAAATTTGCTTTTTGCACCAGCAATGTGTTCATCCAAAATCCATGATTTTTAGCCTAAATTTGATGGTAATATGCGCATTGTCATGTAATAATAAGAAAAATGTCATAAATTTACAATTTAAGCTCAGATTCCGTCAAAAAATTTGCTTTTTGAACCAGCAATATGTTTATCCAAAAACCATGATTTTTAGCTGAAACTTGATCGTAATATGCGCATTGTCATGTAATAATAACAAACAAGTCATCAATAAACAATTTAAGCTCAGATTCCGTCCAAAAATTTGCTTTTTGCACCAGCAATGTGTTCATCCAAAATCCATGATTTTTAGCTGAAGCTTGATCGTAATATGCGCATTGTCATGTAATAGAAAGAAACATGTCATAAATAAACAATTTAGGCTCAGATTCCGTCAAATAATTTGCTTTTTGCACCAGCAATATGTTCATCCAAAAATCATGATTTTAAGCTGAAACTTGATCGTAATATGCGCATTGTCATGTAATAATAAGAAAAATGTCATAAATTTACAATTTAAGCTCAGATTCCGTCAAAAAATTTGCTTTTTGAACCAGCAATATGTTTATCCAAAAACCATGATTTTTAGCTGAAACTTGATCGTAATATGCGCATTGTCATGTAATAATAACAAACAAGTCATCAATAAACAATTTAAGCTCAGATTCCGTCCAAAAATTTGCTTTTTGCACCAGCAATGTGTTCATCCAAAAATCATGATTTTTAGCTGAAATTTGATCGAAATATGTGCATTGTTATAAAATAATAACAATCAAGTCATAAATAAACAATTTAAGCTCAGATTCCGTCAAGCAAATTGCTTTTTGCACCAGCAATATGTTCGTCCAAAAACCATGATTTTAAGCTGAAACTTGATCTTTATATGTGCATTGTCATGTGTAAATGTCATATAAGTCATACATAAAAAATTTAAGCTCAAATTCGGTCAAGAAAATTGCTTTTTGCACCAGCAATGCATTCGTCCAAAAACCATGATTTTTAGCTGAAGCTTGATCGTAATATGCGCATTGTCATGTAATAATTAGAAACATGTCATAAATAAACAATTTAAGCTCAAATTCCGTCAAAAAATTTGCTTTTTGCAGCAGCAATGCATTCGTCCAAAAACCATGATTTTTAGCTGAAACTTGATCGTAATATGTGCATTGTTATGTAATAATAACAAACAAGTCATAAATAAACAATTTAAGCTCAGATTCCGTCAAACAATTTGCTTTTTGCACCAGCAATATGTTCATCCAAAAATCATGATTTTTAGCTGAAGCTTGATCGTAATATATGCATTGTTATGTATAAATGTCATACAAGTCATACATAAACAATTTAGGCTCAGATTCCGTCAAAAAATTTGCTTTTTGCACCAGCAATATGTTCATCCAAAAATCATGATTTTTAGCTGAAGCTTGATCGTAATATATGCATTGTTATGTATAAATGTCATACAAGTCATACATAAACAATTTAAGCTCAGATTCCGTCCAAAAATTTGCTTTTTGCACCAGCAATATGGTCATCCAAAAACCATGATTTTTAATTGAAACTTCATCGTAATATGTGCATTGTTATGTAATAATAACAAACAAGTCATAAATAAACAATTTAAGCTCAGATTCCGTCAAAACAATTGCTTTTTGCAGCAGCAATATGTTCATCCAAAATCCCTGATTTTTAGCTGAAGCTTGATCGAAATATATGCATTGTTATGTAATAATAACAAACAAGTCATAAATAAACAATTTAAGCTCAGATTCCGTCAAAAAATTTGCTTTTTGCACCAGCAATATGTTCATCCAAAAACCATGATTTTTGGCTGAAACTTGATCGTAATATGTGTATTGTTATTTAATAATAAGAAACATGTCATAAATAAACAATTTAAGCTCAGATTCCGTCAAAAAATTTGCTTTTTGCACCAGCAATATGTTCGTCCAAAAACCATGATTTTTAATTGAAACTTCATCGTAATATGTGCATTGTTATGTAATAATAACAAACAAGTCATAACTAAACAATTTAAGCTCAGATTCCGTCAAAAAAATTGCTTTTTGCACCAGCAATATGTTTATCCAAAAACCATGATTTTTAGCTGAAACTTGATCGTAATATGCGCATTGTCATGTAATAATAACAAACAAGTCATCAATAAACAATTTAAGCTCAGATTCCGTCCAAAAATTTGCTTTTTGCACCAGCAATGTGTTCATCCAAAATCCATGATTTTTAGCTGAAGCTTGATCGTAATATGCGCATTGTCATGTAATAGAAAGAAACATGTCATAAATAAACAATTTAAGCTCAGATTCCGTCAAGCAAATTGCTTTTTGCACCAGCAATATGTTCGTCCAAAAACCATGATTTTAAGCTGAAACTTGATCGTTTTATGTGCATTGTCATGTATAAATGTCATAAAAGTCATACATAAACAATTTAAGCTCAGATTCCGTCAAGAAAATTGCTTTTTGCACCAGCAATGCATTCGTCCAAAAACCATGATTTTTAGCTGAAGCTTGATCGTAATATGTGCATTGTTATGTAATAATAACAAACAAGTCATAAATAAACAATTTAAGCTCAGATTCCGTCCAAAAATTTGCTTTTTGCAGCAGCAATGCATTCGTCCAAAAACCATGATTTTTAGCTGAAACTTGATCGTAATATGTGCATTGTTATGTAATAATAACAAACAAGTCATAAATAAACAATTTAAGCTCAGATTCCGTCCAAAAATTTGCTTTTTGCACCAGCAATATGTTCATCCAAAAATCATGATTTTTAGCTGAAGCTTGATCGTAATATATGCATTGTTATGTATAAATGTCATACAAGTCATACATAAACAATTTAAGCTCAGATTCCGTCCAAAAATTTGCTTTTTGCACCAGCAATATGGTCATCCAAAAACCATGATTTTTAATTGAAACTTCATCGTAATATGTGCATTGTTATGTAATAATAACAAACAAGTCATAAATAAACAATTTAAGCTCAGATTCCGTCAAAACAATTGCTTTTTGCAGCAGCAATATGTTCATCCAAAATCCCTGATTTTTAGCTGAAGCTTGATCGAAATATATGCATTGTTATGTAATAATAACAAACAAGTCATAAATAAACAATTTAAGCTCAGATTCCGTCAAAAAATTTGCTTTTTGCACCAGCAATATGTTCATCCAAAAACCATGATTTTTGGCTGAAACTTGATCGTAATATGTGTATTGTTATTTAATAATAAGAAACATGTCATAAATAAACAATTTAAGCTCAGATTCCGTCCAAAAATTTGCTTTTTGCACCAGCAATATGTTCATCCAAAAATCATGATTTTTAGCTGAAGCTTGATCGTAATATATGCATTGTTATGTATAAATGTCATACAAGTCATACATAAACAATTTAAGCTCAGATTCCGTCCAAAAATTTGCTTTTTGCACCAGCAATATGGTCATCCAAAAACCATGATTTTTAATTGAAACTTCATCGTAATATGTGCATTGTTATGTAATAATAACAAACAAGTCATAAATAAACAATTTAAGCTCAGATTCCGTCAAAACAATTGCTTTTTGCAGCAGCAATATGTTCATCCAAAATCCCTGATTTTTAGCTGAAGCTTGATCGAAATATATGCATTGTTATGTAATAATAACAAACAAGTCATAAATAAACAATTTAAGCTCAGATTCCGTCAAAAAATTTGCTTTTTGCACCAGCAATATGTTCATCCAAAAACCATGATTTTTGGCTGAAACTTGATCGTAATATGTGTATTGTTATTTAATAATAAGAAACATGTCATAAATAAACAATTTAAGCTCAGATTCCGTCAAACAATTTGCTTTTTGCACCAGCAATATGTTCGTCCAAAAACCATGATTTTTAATTGAAACTTCATCGTAATATGTGCATTGTTATGTAATAATAACAAACAAGTCATAAATAAACAATTTAAGCTCAGATTCCGTCAAAAAAATTGCTTTTTGCACCAGCAATATGTTCATCCAAAAATCATGATTTTTAGCTGCAATTTGATCGAAATATATGCATTGGTATGTAATAATAACAAAAACGTCATAAATAAACAATTAAAGCTCAAATTCAGTCAAGAAAATTGCTTTTTGCACCAGCAATATGTTCGTCCAAAAACCATGATTTTTGGCTGAAACTTGATCGTAATATGTGTATTGTTATGTAATAATAAGAAACATGTCATAAATAAACAATTTAAGCTCAGATTTCGTCCAAAAATTTGCTTTTTGCACCAGCAATATGTTCGTCCAAAAACCATGATTTTTAGCTGAAACTTGATCGTTTTATGTGCATTGTCATGTATAAATGTCATATAAGTCATACATAAAAAAATTTAAGCTCAAATTCCGTCAAGAAAATTGCTTTTTGCAGCAGCAATATGTTCATCCAAAAATTATGATTTTTAGCTGAAATTTGATCGAAATATATGCATTGGTATGATGGTATGTAATAATAACAAAAACGTCATAAATACACAATTTAAGCTCAGATTCCGTCAAAAAATATGCTTTTTGCACCGGCAATATGTTCATCCAAAAATCATGATTTTTAGCTGAAACTTGATCGTAATATGTGCATTGTTATGTAATAATAAGAAACAATTTAAGCTCAGATTCCGTCAAGCAAATTGCTTTTTGCACCAATAATATGTTCGTCCAAAAACCATGATTTTTAGCTGAAACTTGATCGTTTTATGTGCATTGTCATGTATAAATGTCATAAAAGTCATACATAAACAATTTAAGCTCAGATTCCGTCAAGAAAATTGCTTTTTGCAGCAGCAATGCATTCGTCCAAAAACAATGATTTTTAGCTGAAGCTTGATGGTAATATGCGCATTGTCATGTAATAATGAGAAACATGTCATAAATAAACAATTTAAGCTCAGATTCCGTCAAGCAAATTGCTTTTTGCACCAGCAATATGTTCGTCCGAAAACTATGATTTTTAATTGAAACTTAATCGAAATATGTGTATTGTCATGTAATAATAACAAACAAGTCATAAATAAACAATTTAAGCTCAGATTCCGTCAAAACAATTGCTTTTTGCAGCAGCAATATGTTCATCCAAAATCCCTGATTTTTAGCTGAAGCTTGATCGAAATATATGCATTGTTATGTAATAATAACAAACAAGTCATAAATAAACAATTTAAGCTCAGATTCCGTCAAAAAATTTGCTTTTTGCACCAGCAATATGTTCATCCAAAAACCATGATTTTTGGCTGAAACTTGATCGTAATATGTGTATTGTTATTTAATAATAAGAAACATGTCATAAATAAACAATTTAAGCTCAGATTCCGTCAAAAAATTTGCTTTTTGCACCAGCAATATGTTCGTCCAAAAATCATGATTTTTAGCTGAAGCTTGATCGTAATATATGCATTGTTATGTATAAATGTCATACAAGTCATACATAAACAATTTAAGCTCAGATTCCGTCAAAAAATATGCTTTTTGCACCGGCAATATGTTCATCCAAAAATCATGATTTTTAGCTGAAACTTGATCGTAATATGTGCATTGTTATGTAATAATAAGAAACAATTTAAGCTCAGATTCCGTCAAGCAAATTGCTTTTTGCACCAATAATATGTTCGTCCAAAAACCATGATTTTTAGCTGAAACTTGATCGTTTTATGTGCATTGTCATGTATAAATGTCATAAAAGTCATACATAAACAATTTAAGCTCAGATTCCGTCAAGAAAATTGCTTTTTGCAGCAGCAATGCATTCGTCCAAAAACAATGATTTTTAGCTGAAGCTTGATGGTAATATGCGCATTGTCATGTAATAATGAGAAACATGTCATAAATAAACAATTTAAGCTCAGATTCCGTCAAGCAAATTGCTTTTTGCACCAGCAATATGTTCGTCCGAAAACTATGATTTTTAATTGAAACTTAATCGAAATATGTGTATTGTCATGTAATAATAACAAACAAGTCATAAATAAACAATTTAAGCTCAGATTCCGTCAAAACAATTGCTTTTTGCAGCAGCAATATGTTCATCCAAAATCCCTGATTTTTAGCTGAAGCTTGATCGAAATATATGCATTGTTATGTAATAATAACAAACAAGTCATAAATAAACAATTTAAGCTCAGATTCCGTCAAAAAATTTGCTTTTTGCAGCAGCAATGCATTCGTCCAAGAACCATGATTTTTAGCTGAAGCTTGATCGTTATAGGTGCATTGTCATGTAATAATAACAAACAAGTCATAAATAAACAATTTAAGCTCAGATTCCGTCAAGAAAATTGCTTTTTGCAGCAGCAATGCATTCATCCAAAATCCATGATTTTTAGCTGAAGCTTGATCGTAATATGTGCATTGTCATGTAATAATAACATACAAGTCATAACTAAACAATTTAAGCTCAGATTCCAACCTAACCACTTTTCCAAGTCGTATACTTTTCTTACATGTGGGGTTAAATTAAAAACAGGAAACCAGGCCTAGATCGATACGAGAAACGGGCAAACACAATTTTTATCTAAACATGTTTTTTCGCTCATGCTTCTCAGTTGTTATCATAGTTGGGCAGGACACATTTGTCCGGTGTCCAAATCTGGTTCACCGGACACATGTGTCCCGAGGTGTCCGGTGTTCCAAAATTTCTTTGGTGTCCGGAGTCCAGGTGTCCGGTGTCCCAAAATTTCTTTGGTGTCCGGAGTCCAGGTATCCGGTGTCCCAAAATTTCTTTGGTGTCCGAAGTCCAGGTGTCCGGTGTCCCAAAATTTCTTTGGTGTCCGGAGTCCAGGTGTCCATGTGTCCGGAGTCCTGCCCAACTATGGTTGTTATAAATAGTTGGCTAAACTTAGGTATGAAAAGAAATTACTTTTTCCCTTTGCATTATCGTAGCCCAATGTCTAATGTTCAAACAATATATCATGCCATAGCTCAATTCCGCTCTACATTTCATAGATAATTGCTTTCTATACACGTGGAGTTATTACGGAAAGGAAACCACACCTAGATACGAAAAAGAACAAACACCATTTCTAGCCAAACTGGTTTTTAGGGCCACACTACGTGGATGATCGGTAAAGTTCGCTTTTCTTTGCATTCGACACAAATAGTAGAATCCAAAATTTCAGCTTTATTCCAAACGATTTTGACGTTCAGCTTTCTGTGAACAACATTTAAATTTTCAACGTACTGCCATAAAATACTAAAAACACAGTAAAATTCGAATTAGGTAGTCCAAATTGACTTAAGCATCAATTTCAATTTCACAATGCTTTCTAAAGCAATACACTTAGTGATTTTATTCATCATTTTCCATCCTCAATGTTCTGTTGAAGATGATTTAATTGTAGGTCCAATCGAGAAACTACTGACGGTGTCAAAAGTTGAAGGAATTGATCCCCGTTTATTCAGTTCAACCAAAAATGTCAAGCCCGCCCCTATAAGTAACTTGAACAAGATACTTTCTCCATTTCGAAATTGTCTCGTTACTTTAACCAACTTCCAAGGAATAAATCTACTGCCCCCGAATGTTCCAATAATACTAAAAGAGCCTCAGCTGGCACTTTTGGTAAGAGATAGTAGGAGAGAGAGCGATGAAAAACCTTACAATTTCATTTTGGTACCCAAAGGAGTGCATGCTCATAAAAATTCAACCAATATTTCTGATACCGCGTGCACACCATCGCATTTATTTCATAACGATTATTTTATGCAAGATTACTGTATCAGGATAAAATTCGGACAGTTTGTAAACATTTCCAAGCCAAATTCATGCCAAGTCAACATCGGCATGTACCCACCAGAATTCCTCTTCAGTCCAGATGATTCTTTATATGAACTGGAGCAAGTAGACTTAGTACTAAGCTATCCCCAGTCGTTTGTCTATTACAAGGACATCAATAAAATGGGGATAAGTCCTTCTGCACGACCAGTCAATATTCTTATCTTGGAAGACACGTATCATAAGAAAAATCAGGAGCATATTAAACAGCAGCTTTTTCATTGGATTAGTACTGTCACGGATCGTCACGCGGGTTCTTTATTGCCGGCAACATCACAGGATTTATTTATTCTAATAAAAACAACAAGCAACAAATCAAAAATGTATGATCCTTCTTGGATATCATCAGCCAGTGTGTTAACTATCGATGGCGAGACTGTCGAACTCCATAGCTTAAAGGAAACATTTTGGGAGCTTTCCTTCGACGCGATTTTTATTGCCATACAACGTTACCATGACCACCAATCAATTTATTGGAAATCCGACACAACAATCAAACATGTCGAGGACAGATTGGAAGGGAGGCTAAAACCTCTAACGTGCAAAAATAATCCACACTCTTTTCTTGCTAACTTCGACAGGAAAACGAACTCGGTTGGTGACTACAGTAAAATTTTGACCGATTTAGTTCGAGAATTTGCTACGAATTCAGTACGAATGATAATTCCTAATTCCACATTTTTGTATCGTTACCTCGACGGCAATGGTAGGTTTAAATGTGTGGATATTCAATTTAAAGCAAGCAATTATTTCCAGGAGAGCCTTGTCGTGTACTTTCGGTTTGACAAATTTTCTAAGAGGAGATACGAAGCATTGCCATTGCAAATGCATAATCCTCTGCAAGCATATAAATTTATTAGCTGTGGAAAACCACCCCAGGAATCTGTTGGATTTGGTGAATTTTTTACGATATTCAGGTGGGACATTTGGTTGGTTATACTTATTTTCATCGTAGGATTGTTCCCAATTTTGTTCTACTTGGTGGAGGAAACAAATAAGGCAAACCGATGTCCGATAAGTTTAACCAACAAATTTGCTAACAAATTCTCGTCAAATCTATTCATGCAACCTATTATCCTGCTACTAGAGGAGGGAGAAGCTTTCGCCAATAATAATCTTCAACTCCCTTCCTTGCGATGCATGCTCGGTTCCCTTCTGGTTGCTGGAACGGTACTTTCAAATGCCTACAAATACGACAACGTTTACAATATAATTGCACCCAAAAAGATAACATCATATCGACATTTTGAGCAGCTTACATCTCACAATTTTACAATATATACGCCACTCTCAATAACATGGGATACGTTCTATGCAATAGTAAATAGTTTTATTCCAATACAAAATTTAAGTCTGGTATCACCGCACGAATTAATCATAAGTGAAAGATACAGAGAACAAAGAAATGAATATAGCCTTGAAAACTATTCTATTTACTCTGATGTTCTCAGTCTAAATGAACATATGATTGCTCACAAGAATCTTTCAAGTGATCTGTTACTTCTAAACACAAAGCTACACCCGGATGTCCTTAAAATTGTTGAAGATATTAAAATGGAAACACAGTTAATGTCCAAAATGATGCCATTATTTGCTGAAAAGCAGTCGAATCTATTATTCGATGAGGTTCGAGCTTGTAATAAATCGGCGGCAGTAGTACCAGAATTTCAAGCTGTGAAAATGGCTCAAAGTCTACGAGAGGAAGCTGGCTTAAAATACGTTTATGTTGGAAAATCATTTTTACTTGTTGAACTCCTCCATTTATCTCTGGCAGGTTGGATCCCAAAAAGCATAGAGGGAAGGGTGGGGGTGGGTTCTCTGGAGTCGTCCGGTATTTGGCAGTGGTGGACTAAAGTTATTGGATCTCCAAGTGGCAGCTTAAGGGAAGAATACTATAGTAATGCAGCAGAAATTGTGGTAGGTACACCAACCATGGATGGTAACGCTGCCATTATATTCTATGTGTTTGGTCTAATGTGTGGAGTCAGTATTTGCAGTTTTTTCATGGAGGTATTTGTTGGTCCAGTTTGGAAAGTTATTCGCTACGCTTCATGCGTTTTAACTCAAATCATAATAATATGTTACGTGCGGGTCAAGAATTGGTTTTCGGTTGTGTTTAAGAGATTAGCGAGATATTATGTAACAAGGTGCTAAATATTTATTCGCAAACACTTTTGCTATTAATAACACGAGAATAACATTGAAATTATGGTCTCAATTATCAATTAACAAATTACTTAAATGTTCGAATAGAAAGCTTATTGCGGGTTTTGCTTTTTAAGCGAATGTAACATAAAGGATTTTGAAACCAATTAAACGTCGTAATTTTATTGCCATCTTTTCTGTCTGAAAATAAATAATTCTCACGATTATCCTTCCCATCTTCTTGAAGGTTTGCAATATGAATTGTTAATTCTAACGTTATCTGTACATTTGTACAGATAACGTTAGATACAGATTTCTTCCTACTTTGTACATTATTTTTTATGTTCCCCATTTTTATCGCGTCGTATCGTGATTTAGGAAAAAAATTTGTTTAAAAGTGATGAAAAATAAAATATATTTTAAATTACAATAACTACGGCCTAGAGATATAATTTATAATGTTAATACTTATAAGCAAAATTATAAATAAACACTTTGCTCCAGGCCTCATGAGTAGTTACGCCACTGGGTCGAATAATCGAAACGTAGCCAATCAATTTATAACAACTGCGTTGAACTTGAAGGCTCAATTAAAAGTATTTACAGAAGCGACGGCTTGTAATGTTAATTTTAATCAACATGTAACCTTCTCTCCATTGTTTCGCTCCTGAAATGTTTGGTTTTTACTTGTAATTCCAGTTTAAGGTGAATTTAATATTTCAGGATAAAATGGCGCTAAAAACATCGGATTCGAAGGTCCAAAAAATTCGATGATTGCATAAAATTTTCATAATTGAGCTGCTCATTTTACAGGATCAAATCATCTCAAATTCAAAAATTTAAATAATTGTTTTACATTTTGATTTGAAAGTAATCAAAAGAAACCATTCCTCTATTGTAAATTATTACCTAGCAATTTATTGCTAGTTTATAGCAAGGTCCAGTCTGTCCGTTCCGGTGCATAACTCGAAAACGCCTTGACTATTTTGAATTCTGTTTGCACCAATCGATAGCTTAGAAAACCCTAGGAATCCAGTTCAATTATGAGCCAAATCCTATTCAAGCATACCGCATGCATTTCAAATAGGGAATCTCAGCAGACCCACAACTATGATAGCTTATCCCGGGTGTTACCTTCAGGGTCTAATGTCATAAGTTTTCTTTTATAAACCCTAACTCGCTAGTTCGTTACACTCCTATGTTACCAGGTTTATTAATTTATTTGCCAATCAAGATGAAAGCTGTGCTCATAAATTATTGAGGATAGCTGACTGAATGTCTGAAAAATGTACTTTGCATGATAAATACATGATTATTAGAATACACTACAGAATACATGGCTATAAATATATAGTTATGGTCCTTATGTAGTGCTTAAATTACTTCTAAGCGTAATACAAAAAGTAATATAGATAAATCTATGTAAACTCGCAATAGAAAAGTAGTCGCGAAGCTTTCCTACCATGCAAAGGCAGCATAGGCAATTTCATAAGCAATGTGACTCCGTAATTATTTACCATTCTACATAAATTAGAACGTTGCATTAAAGGGAAAACTTCTGCAACTAGTCTACGCATCACCTCTTGGATTTAATGTTTTGTAAATATTTTAGTTTCTTAATTAATAAATCAATGCACTCATGATATTATTAGAAAGTGATTCCATGAAACTTTAACACTTTAAAAAAAATTATAAGATACCTAATTATCACCTTTTTATAAGATATCGTTGTGATGTTTGGAAATGCTCTCCAAATGATGAGGTTTGAAAGTCGTTATAGTTTAGCTTATACTTTATTCGGACAAGTTTTACTAAGTTTTTCTGTCTGTGCGCACTCTCCTGGTCACATACATTGACCCATTTGGGTCAAATTTGGCACACAAATATTACTACTTTCAGACAAATCGGTCAAACGGTTCGAAAGTTCAGAAACTCATCGATTTGGCTGAAACGTATACATATACGTAAGGATAGCATAGTATCCGTGTGCTTGTGCATAAAACCGGAATGGTATTCTACAAGTAACGCTTTCACTGTTTGTTGGGAGAGGATCGCGGAGGTGGGTTTAGAGAGAGAGAGATGATGGAGGATATTTGGTGGACATGGGGGAGGGGGTTTGGAGGTGATCACTCAACGCCTGTTTCAGCTACATCTCTGGGCCTGCTTACTAGCAGTTTATATATTACAAGTGGGGATGGGCCTGTCGTTGACAGTCTATGTATGAGTTATAATCAAAATGTACACAAAAATATGCATTGAGAAAAACCTTTTCGAAATCAATTTAAATGAAGTCAAGATACAATGTAGAAGGATTTTTATAGATTTTGTTTTATTCTGAATTGATTAACCGTAGAAATTCGTTGCATTTAATAATAATAATATTTATAGTTTCATTATGATACAGAGGGATTATGGTTGAATAATAATTACATCTTATTTAGGTAAATACTTAATTACAATGCTTGTTTAATTTTATCATAAATTTTATTATAACATAAATACATCAAGAATAATCAAAAAGCTTAGAATTATTATCAATAATGTTGTCTCACTCTTATAATAACAATCATCCTCATAATAACAATATTTCACAAAACTCAAGATATTAAATTATCCGAAAACCTCCTTATAAACAACATTTCTCGTGAAAATTTTTTCACATTCTTCCACCAACTTTCCTTGCTCTCCAGTCTCAATCACCCTTACTTTCACATCAATCGCTCTACGCACTCTTGAAAATGCCACATAAAGTTGACCATGTCCAAAGACTGGCTCAGAAAGGTGGATTCCCACTTTATCTACGGTTTGCCCCTGCGACTTATTGATTGTCATTGCAAACGAAGGCTTTAAAGGAAATTGTCTACGTCTCATTTTGAATGGTAAGTCAGTATCAGAGCTTGTCAAATCAATTCTTGGTATTAGAACTTTTTCCCCAGAAGCAGATCCTGTGAGCACTTCAGCTTCAATGACGTTATTCGTCATACTTCTTACTACTAATCTCGTTCCATTGCAAAGTCCTTTCTTTGTGTTCAAATTTCTTAAAAGCATAACTATAGTTCCAACTTTTAAAATCAGTCTATGTGATGGCATTCCGGATAAATTCAGAGTGTTTAAAAATTCTACCGAGAAATTTACTCGTTCACTTTCATCTTCGGTTTCAACTTGATCGTCACTTATATAAATTCGACTTTCCCCTTCAATTAATTCAATTATCTCCGTGTTGATTTTGTCAACATCTACTTTTTTCGGGCACAATATGGCTCTGCTTGTGAATGTGTTTATCATATCTAAAGAGATCCGATCGCCAAAAATTTCCTGTATTAAGGAACCTTCGCAGATAAATTCTTTTGGAATTTCAATAACATCTTCTCCTAATTCATATTCATTCTCCAACTCTCCACTACCTAATTTCAGTAGCCACTCGCTATATTGCGGATCGACAGACCTCATATTACAGGTCAAACTAAGCTTTTGGAAATGTTTCCAGTTTTCGCTATATTTCAAGCATGACTGTACGATAGCAGGGCGCATTGCGCGAGGAATAATTGCTAAACATTGTCTGAAGTCTCCTCCGAAAAAGTACAACTTTTCCACCGAAAGGGACATTATTGTCCATAATTGACTTTAAAAGTCGATCAATAACATTCAATGCATGACTGGATGCCATTGTACATTCATCAACAATTAACAACTTTGCTTGTCTAATATTTTTTGCATCAGCAGTTTTCATTCCTAATCTGGAATTAGATGTTTCAAAAGTTGGGATTGGAAGAGCATACAACGAATGATATGTTCTTCCACCCAACAATAAATTGGCTGCTATTCCTGTGCAAGCGGAAGGCAAACAAATTTCGCTTCGACCTTTAAAATAATGTAAAAATGCAGAGTACAAAAATGTTTTTCCGCTTCCACCTGGTCCATCAAGAAAGAAACATTTTGATTTTAAAGTAATATCATTTATGGAATTAATAATTGTTTGAAAAGCACTTCTTTGCCCCGGATTCAACAATTCAATCATCTCATCTGCTTTTCTAATATCCTCCTCAGGATTATAAAACTGAACATTTAAGTCTGGTAAGGTTTCAAGAGAATCCGGATTTGGAAGATTAAAATTTGATAATGTGCATCTTAACAAACCTAAAGTTTCTTTAAGATCCTTTAAGGCGTATAATTCACAATTAATACACTCACCTTGTCTTTGGTGTATCTTATAGCAGAAGTCTTCAATCATATCTTCCTTGTTATCATTCCACAGTTTTAGCTTATCGGATGGAGTTCCAAGGGCACAAATGTAAGCAAACAATTGTCTCAACTGATATGGCATAGCGTAAGTCTTTGCATCGTCAATAGTACTTTACCAAATAGTTTCATCTAACAAATACCCCTTTTCCTTTGCAGCTTCTCTAAATGTGGTTAACACAATTTTTTGACCATCTTGATCAATAGTTCGTAAGTCTTCGTATGAAGTTGCTCCATTTTCATGAATCAAAAGTAATCGAAGAAAGTATCTTTCTTGGTCTTTTAGACTGACTGTATACTTTCTTCCGATAACTTTTTCACCACCCCGTTTTCTTAAATTCCACTCGCAATTCTTCGCATTCCATGTATAATGGACAGGTATCTCCCAATATTTATACTCTCGTGCGTTTGCATCTTTTTGATTCAACTTAAACCATGCGGTTAACTTTGTATCTTTTGACGTAGCATTCGCAACCGCCAGTTGTTCATTTCCTTCTTGAAACACAACGCCTTGTTCATCTTGAAGATGTACATGTAGCCGATAGATTGTATGGGATTGTTCGTGCATCCGAAAAGAGAACAATCTCCATATTGCTTCGGGCGCACTAACATATCTGGAGTCTACAAATTCTTTGGATTCATCTCTTACCTCTCCAATCTTTTTCTCTTGCACACAAACATTTGCACAATCATGACCCTTGTAAACATATTTAAAAAGATACTTGACACTTTTCACTGAGGCACATATTTCTACATTAATGTGGCAATTATATTTAAGGCTGAGAAAAGGATTGTAAGGCACTACCCAACTGTTATCAATTTTATTCCCCTTGCTATCAGTACCCGTTGCTCCCTCCCGTCTTTGATATATTGGGTAACCATCAATATTTCCCAAAGTTTTCTTCTGAAAAGCTTTCGGAAATGCTTTGGCGCATTTTCCGTCAACCATGCATGGACTATTTGGATTAATTTTTCCGCAAGGATTGTGAATCATATTTTTTGTGACTATTTCAAAAAGTCTAGGCGATTTAATTTTGTCTGGAATTTCAGCCTTTACAATGCGATCAATATCTTCTGTTGATTCAATCTTATGATCTTTCCCAAGGATAATTAAAATATGAGCGTGAGGAAGTCCTCTCTTCTGAAACTCAATGACGTGTATCAGTGCAAGCACTTCTCCAAATAACGATTTGTTTTTAGACCGAATGTCTTCCAATAATTTTTTTAACTTTAAATTGAAAACGCGTGCTACTAAATCGGGTCTGTGTTCGGCTTTCTGCCATGGCTGAAGATTTTCGACTATTTCCTTCCACTTTGGATTACATGTCATTGTAACGAAAAGGTCTGGCTTACCAAATTTAGTAACGATAGCCATCGCATCTTGGTAATGCTGATGCATATTACGTGGGCTTCCTTGAAAGCTTGAAGGCAAAATAATTGCAACTCCTGGTTTTTCATTATTGCCATCAGCATCGTGGTTTATATGGTCAACCAAGTTGTTGTACTTATCAGCTCGAAGCTGTGGCTGATGGGTTCGAATGTAATTTAAATCATTTGCTTCGGCTCGTATGTAAGCGTCCACAATGTATTGTTGAGTCAGTTTTCCAGCATTTAGAATGGGATTAAATTCATTTCGGACAGATAGTCTATACGAAAAATATTCGCGCATACTAATGCCTTTGCGGGACTTTATTGCAGCCCGTTCCGGTAATTCATCCTCTTCCTCGTTCTCTTCATCATTCCTCGACCTTCCATTACTTCCATTATTAAATCTTTTTAGTTCCGTATGCCATCCAGCATCTCCATTTGGAAAAAGGATGGGATACGTCAGTGGATCTAAATTTTGATTTAGAATGTGTAGTCGTTGGGTTTTATATGTAGGATTTGCAGAATCAGTTCTTAAATGTATTATGATATCTCTTTCAAATGGTGGTTCACCATCTTTACTTTGAAAGACAACAGCCACTTCATTGGCAGCTTGTACATTGTACCTTCTCTGATCTTTGGATCTATCATGCAATATTGCAAGTTTCACTTCAGTCAATTCAATCCCGTTTGCTTCCGCTTGTGCTATTGATTCTTTCTCCACCTCATGTAACATTTTATATGATCTTGCAAATGGATTAAGATCTATAATTTCAGCTATTTTTCTCATCAGAAATTCTGTACAGTCTTTGTTTTCTGGTAGTGCCATTCTTTGATGTACTGCTTCATCTGGATCAAGAATGTATATCTGGGAGAATTTTCTCATTTCATCATTTTCTGGATGTAATGCTCCAGTGCGATGCGCAATTTGTCCGCATACTCTAAAACAGTACGTGCCATTTCCTGGAGGAGGTTTTATTTGAGCTCCAGTTGAAGCGAATGCAAAAGAGCTATTGTAACATCTTATAAAGTTCAAAAAGTTGGTGCTTTCTGGAACCTCGCGTTTCATTAGTTTTTGTAAATACTCAGGGTATTCCTGGTATGCATCAAGCCTCACTTGCCCTTTTTGGCAACATCTAGTAAACTCAGTCTTGTTTGAAGCCGTTATTTCACCTGAAAAATTTAGAGACATGCATTTTGTGCATTCATGATTTAACTCACCTAAATTATTTTCAGTAATCAGAGATTCATCATTTTCTGCATTTGCTGCTCTAGTTTTAAATGCTTCAGCTAATCTTGCATTTCTACTTTGTGCAGATGTTCCTGCCATCTGACGTCTTTGTTGCCGTTCTTGTGAATTTTCACGTTGCCTTGCTTCTCGCAAACTCAGATTTATTTCGTCAAGCCTTGCTCTTCTCTCTTCGACTTGCTCATTTTCCCTTAGAACACGTTGTCGTTCCGCATTTTGTGCTAATCTGGATCTGTTCTCCTCAATAGTTTCGTTAGCTCTTATTGCATGTTGTCGTTCTCTTTCTCTATCAAGCCTCGTTCTATTTTCCTCTTCTGTTTCATTAGCTCTTAATACACGCTGTTGTTCAGCCTTTCTATCAAGTCTAATTCTATTATCTTCCGAAGTTTTATTTTCCTTTGAAATTTTTGCATAGTCTCTTGCCTTTTGTAATCTTGCTTGTTTTTGTGTTTCAGTTTCACTATTTCTTTTAAGTCGCCTTTGTTCATTATATTTGTCTAGTCGTGCCCTTTTCTCCTCAGGTGTTTCATTCTCTTTCGAAGGTCGCTTTCGTTGACTATTTCCTTCATCCATCTTCAACAATTTCAAAACAGGTTGCTTCCACAACCGACAAAAAAGCTTACTTTTGATTCGACGTTATTGCCTACTTCGACGTTTTTGATTCTACGTTATTACTCAACTTCGACCTATAGGATTCGACGTTATTGCCGACTTCGGCATTTTTGATTCGACGTTATTGCCGACTTCGACCTTTTTGATTCGACGTTTTTGCCTTCTTCGACCTTTCTGATTCGACGTTATTGCCTACTTGCAACAACCCACACCACCCACTTGCTCTTTCACCTTCTCCGCCTACTTGCAATTGGCTTATTGCCTTTTTTCAACTTATCGGCCTGCTCGCCCTTTCAAAATATTGGCTTATTGCCTTTTTTTAATTAATCGGCCTGCTTGCCCGTTTTAACTTTTCGGCCTGCTCGCCCTTTAGAAATATTGGCTTATTGCCTTTTTTTAATTAATCGGCCTACTTGCCCTTTACTCCTCAAAACCTCAACTCAACAACAACTGTCAACTCTTGACTGGATTTTCTGCAAAAAAAATCATTATCATATCAATCATCGTCATATCATATCACATCGTCATATCATATCACATTGACATCATCATCATACCAAAATACGAATTTTGTGACGTCCAAGGGTACTTCAGTTTGGTACCTGTGACACAAAAACAAAAAAAGTTACGCAACTGACAACATGTTACTTCATTAAAAAATTAAAACTTACCAATTGACCGATCAGGCTCCACTTTATCCGCCAACAGAGCTTTGGTTGTGACAGATTCAGTTACTTCCGCTGTTGAAGGAGCTTCAGTTGTGACAGTTTCAGCTTTGTAACAGTTGTAGTAGTAGAATGTAGTATTTTTTTTAAAAAAAATTATGCAAACAATTTTCTCTGCGTTTTTTATCCACACGTGGAGAAGAAAAATGAGAGAATTGTGGTTTGAGAGCAGATGACAGTATATTTTTTGTTGAGATCAGTACTTTTGGAGATGTATTCATTGGTTCGCGCTGTCACCATCCACATCCAACGTTAAAAATTTTGAGGAAAAATTTCATGACAATTTTTTTATGCATGATTGATGTAGTTATGGTAGCACCAATTACCGAATGGTAATTCAAACATTACTAAAAAAGTATACATTTTGTGTGAACGTAATGTGTGGGTGCCCCTCTCATTACTGTATTTACGCTAACACAAATAGTCATACGCTCCCATGTTAACTCACTGATTATCCATGCCACAAACACACACATATGCCTTATGCGTTCTAATACTGATTATGAATTTATTTTTTTATCATTGTAGTCAATTGTTATCGAACAATTTGGATATAAGATATATATTTGTTATTTACTTTAGGTTCCATTTGAATCACAATTTCATTATAAGGGTGCACTTGAACTTGTTCGCTTTAATTTATTATAAGTTTATTAACAGTCCTTTTCTGATTGACCAGTATCCATATGGGACCGAGGTATTCTATATATCTTAGAATTTCCTTGTAAGTATTAATTTTTGCATTTCACATTTTGAAAGTTTATTTAAACCTTAATTTCTGACATTTAATGGTTTGCAAATGATCTGCTTAAAACATTTCGTTGCAATATATGCACTGTAACTTTTTTCCATTTTTGGAGTTTTGTGAAAAGGAGGTCTTTTTTTTAACTTCCTTTTTAGTCTGACTCGTCTCCAGTTGGTCTACTTTATATGGTTGATTACACAAATCCTTCAATTTATAATCCAGTTCGCGTTTCTTTTTGCGAAGTTCTGCACTATCGCGTCTTTTACCACAAGTGATATCGTCATGGATGGATTTGGGTATTTTATCCCGGTTTCTCATGATAATATATGCCTTGCACTGTGTCTATATGCATTTCACTGCCATTTATGTACTTATTTCAGGCATGCATGTTTCTTGGCACGAATCTACAGACTGCAGCTTATCATATGATTCTCTTTTACACTTCCAAGCCATGTACTTACTTTCCTTCAGCTCTCTTTCAGTGGCTTGATGGGCCCTTTGAAGAGATTCAAGGTCGCGGTGAAGCTGTTCATATTTGGTATGAAGCAATTTAAGTTCGAATTCTAGTTTAACAGAACCATCATCATCTACAAAAGTACAACTTTTGGTTTGGCTATTTCTCACAAGGGTCCGCTGCAAATAATTACCCACAAGGCCCGACCTTTCGTAAAACATTCCGAAAATATTGATTTCTACTTATATAACTCCAAACCAAAATGTTATTAGACAAAACCACATGATAAATACCCCACGAAATTTGTTGTAATCTATCGTATCGGAACCAGGTGAATATTTTGAGGTTAGTATTTTCTGATCCAGCATCAAATGCCAATTCCCCCACTCTTTCCGGTTGTAGTGTAACCCGGATGCCACAATTTGCTTGGAAGTAGCATAAAGCCAAAACTGATTTTCATTGTCCATTTGTACATTATTATTATTATTATTATTATTCTCTTTATTGCAGATCTGTGTTTTCAAATACATGAAACATTAATCCATACCGTTAGCACCACCCACACAATATAAAAAATAGATTTTCATGGAAGCTGTGAGCAGAGGAAAAAAACCTTTACATAAAAAAACCCTTTACATTTTGTGCGCTAATGTTTGTTAGAGGACGAAACATCTACTTGACGGTCCAAATCTTTTTCTGAAACGCGAGGATAAAGACTCTTTTGCAAATTCTTTTATGGATGTGATTCCTGTGAATACAAGCTGTGAATCTTCTATCATAGCATTTGCATAGTCTGTAAAAAATATTAGTATTATTAACTAAGCAGAATGCTTTCGAAATCGGTATTCCCAATGATTTAAGCTCGTCACCGTATCTCTCTTCGACAGACGACAAGACCGCTTGTTGATTATACATTATTGTGTAATTATTGTCAGCCAGTTCCTTGATCGATTTTAATCCTTTCGGTTCTAGAATAACGGTTACTAAGCTTGTCAAACCATTACCATATAATTGTAAACACAGGATTTGCAAACAAGATATGACGATTAAGTTGCGGCTACAGGTTTCTCCATAATGAGCAAATAATATAGAAATATAGTTGATTAGCTGACGTACAACGTACTCTAATGTACGGTGATAAAAATAAGTGAATAAAGTCACAAATATTATTACACAGAACAAACTTAGCCATACATCCCTAGGAAATGCTTCGAACCAAACATTAAATGCCGACGCATGATCATTCTTTGCTGTCTTTATACAATAGCAAAAGCTATCCGACTCAAATTTATAAAATGGTTCACGAGCAATCACGAATGGTGGATACAACCATCGATTAAGTAAAAATGTCGGGCCCACAACAATCTCAGTGCCCCAACGGAAATTATTTATGAGAAAATCTGGCATTTGATTCAAATCATGTAGAATAAGTGTCATGTTATGTTTTTTTGAGAAGGTAAACATTGCATCAATGTTTGTTAAGCAATAATAAGTGAGTCGTCTCTTTTGGTTTAGGCAACTGTTTTGCTGATTTTTCGGAATATACCTAATAAACCCGTGAGGATCTTCCACTAATGCAGGAATCATTTTCCCGTTGGCGTTCTAAAACAAATCTTGATGCTCATTGAATAAATGTCATTTAGTTGAAACTTCTTGACGAAACTGGTTAGAATCATTGGGGTAGAAGAACAGTATTCAAAACATAATACCGTTATTAGCGTTTCATTTCGTTCGCATTTTAAACTTAACGGCAATGTTACGAACAATTTCAAAGCCGGAAATATTGGAAACCTTCCATCACGCTGGAATTTATTGTAAGCAGATAGTTGAGTTTGTAAATTTTTCAACCCCGCACTCCAAAAAAATAAAATCATGGACCGAGAAGGCAACAATGTGTTGCCAAACTCTAGGAGAGCATTTTCGTACCATACCTGAATTGGCATGATAACGACGTTGAACGTATCTGAATAACGATAATTGCCTCGATTTGGTATGCTCATGTTTTTCAACGCAACGAACCTCGAATGACAAAAAATTGGCTTGGCTGCAGACAATCGTTAAGATAGCCTTTAATTTGATAAAAATAAATGACATATTGTTCCCATTTGATACTAAGGTGAGGAAACAGTCGAAATAAGCATTTACTATCGGTGGCTGTTGTTTCTAAAATAGGAGTCACGGCTAGTAGCAACATAACCAGGTACATTTTATAAAGAAACATTGTAGCAGTGATTTTTTACTTTGTTATTCTAAATTTCCTAATATTTAGTTAGTTAGTGATGCTCAGTTTCGAACAGTTTTTGATAATGCTCCACTCTTCTTTATATATTTGTGTTATTCCTTATGTGTTGAAAGCTTGAATCCCTTTGTATTTCTCATGGTTTAACAACCATGATCTCTTTTAATCATTTTAAATTGCACTAAAATTATGAAAGTCAAAAGCAATATAGGATTTACTGACAGCAACACCATCCAATGTTTAAACGAGGCCAAATAAACTATTACTTTCTAAAGTATCACGTAACTACACCGCTAATTTAATAATAAAACTTAACTTCAGCTGTTGTAAAAAGTAGAATGTGTACGTCAGTTAATGCCGTTGAGTTTTATCTTATAACATCATATCACCATTAAAATGTAGGATAACCGCAGATGAGAATCTAGTCTTAAATTTTAATCTGTAAAATCAGTAAACGGGTATGTCCCTTTATTTAAGTAGCTACTTACTTCCTTCAGCATTGGAAACCAGGCCACGAAATAATAACTAATAAGATGGTTTTAAAAATCAAGCTAATCCGGAAAATTATTAGTAGCTAAGCTGCTAAATGGATGGTTAAATGTTTCATGTAGATCACGCAAACAGAAAGATAACTCAGTTTTTTGGATTCGCCATCAAGTATAAAGACTTGATGTTGGTTGATGATGTTAAACTTGAATTTGAATAGGCGACAGTGGTAAACTATGGGGAGCTACGAGTGTGTAAACAAGTCAATGCCTCGAGTTAATTGAAAGTGCTTTAAGTTATTTTAACCCTTGGTTTGCTTATTTGATGGACAAATGGAAAACGAGTAGATTGGGCTGAATATTATCACAAACAACTCCTTAGAAGTTTGAATTTACAATTTAGGATTTAGCACATTCTGTATTGTAAATTTTAAGCAAACCATAAAAACCAAAAGTAATTAATCCATACACGCAAAACTAAACATTTCAATCTTGTTTGTATGAATAGAGAGGAGTAATGTCTTGTATAGATTGCCATCTTATTCCCATCACAAGAGGCTTAGCCTTCGGTGCACCCTGTTTTGTAAATTCGACTGAAGAATTGGGATAAAACAAAAGTATGTATTGAGCAACGTAGAATGGTATGGTTCCTTTTGGATATGATTTAAACTCGAATTGGACCTTGTGCCACTTTTGGGGTAAGGCCATCCACTGTTGTGGAGTTTACGGAGGCTTGAAACCCATTGGGAAGAAACACTGAGCTTTGGTCTGGATCAACTTTGTTTATTGTAGGAAGGCTCCAATATCTTTTGCGAAGCAACGAAATGCTTTCACGAAAGTTGGTAGAAAAATAATTTACTGAAATTCGTAAAGAATTCATGGCTTCTATATCAGAGTGTTAATTTGACACGATTTAAAAGATGGAAAATGCCATTAATGAATATTGTTGTAATGTTGAATTATTGGGCTGGTCGTTGAGGGTGAAATGATAGAGTAATCTGAAACAATCGAGACGAGAGTCCAAAGATTTGTGAGCAGAGGAACGCAAAAGCAGAGTCTCCAGAGGCTTTATTTAGTAATTGCAATTTCAGAGGCTTTATAAATGTGTGTATAGGCGTTACCGGCCCTTTTTCCCTCTTGCTCTTTTGACCACTTGCCCTTTTTCCCTCTTGCTCTTTTGACCACTTACCCTTTTGACCATTTGCCCTTTTTACAACTTGCTCTTTTGACCACTTGCCCTTTTTACTACTTGCCCTTCAGGGCAACTTTCCCTCATATGCCTTCATAGCATAAGACTGGCTTTCGTTATCAATTTTTTAATTCTTTTATTTTAATCTTTTTATTATGGACCTTTAGGTCCATTTTAGGATCACTCTGTCGTCTGTCTGTCCGGGGCAGGATAACTTTTGAACGGCTTAACATTTTTGAATTCTGATTGCAGTAATCGATACCTTAGGTCAAAGCTGACTTTAAGTTCTAAGATGGGCATAATCGGTTATCGGGAACCAGGTCAAAGGTCGAGGTCAAATATTTTTTAAATAGCAAGGTATGGGTTGTGATATATCAAAATAAAGCTACTTCTGAGAGTAGATCATTGATAATATTTTCGACATTTTTTGATAGCCTCAGCGTGACCCTTGCCACAAGTCATGCGATTTCAGATAAGATAAGCATAAAGGTCCATTATTTACGCAGCGTTAGCAAGTATATGGGAATGAGAGAATATGGGGAGAGCGTACGTACGTACGTACGTGGCGTCCGTAGCATTACTTTTTAACATGCATGTATATGTACAGTTAGTACATAGAGCTGAGCGCGGGAATTCCAAAATTCTTAGATTTACCTAAAGCTCAGCATCTACAGGTTATTTGACGTGCTGAATCAGCTGGTAGTACTAGTTTTTAAATTCCAAGAATATGTACAGAATAGTCAAGATGTGCAGAATATTCAAGGAATATCTACAGAATATTCAAGATGTGCAGAATATTCAAGGAATATCTACAGAATATTCAAGATGTGCAGAATATTCAAGGAATATCTACAGAATATTCAAGACGTACAGAATATTCAAGATGTACAGAATATTCAAAGAATATGTACATAATAGTCAAAGAATATCTACAGAATATGGTACAGATGTTGTAGTAGTCTTAGCTGCGTACCCTAAATTTTAACAGAATTTATTACATCTTGAATTGTCGAGTTCTGGGAAATTTGAGATCATGGTATTGCTGAAATCTGAATTTAATTCTCTACATTTTTGTACCAAATTCAAGAGGTCATACCTTGTTTACGTCAGCAAACAAGCTCGAAGATTGTTGCATGATTTTATTTAGGTTGACATGATATCAATGTAGAAGGGCTTGTATTACCTTTTCATCATTAATGTTGCATAGTGAAACGTTTCTAACAAATTCTCTTTCTGATAGAAGTCATTAGAAATTCATAGAAATCTTTGTTGTTTCAAAAAAAAAATTAAAACAAAAGACGAAAAAAACATGCTGTTGTGTTTTTCCGGCTTCTTGAAAAATTATGAAATACGGAGATAAAGCCATTACCTAACAGACGTCTGCAGAGATCATGCCAATTCCAAACGGACGTCTGGAGAGATCATGCATTTTACTTCCCTGTCGTCGATATGCAATTTCAAGTGTCACCCTATATGATGTAGTTTTAAAGTTATCCAGGAAAATCTACGTTTCCAAGATGCCCATATCATAATATGCATCTTTCCTTATGTATACATCCCATTCCAAAACTATTGAGCCCAAAGGATAAAAAACAGTATGCCTGGTTTAATTGATGGATTATACGAATTTAGGATAAATTAGGAGTATTGGTTAGTGGAATTAGGTAGACAGATGAAAATAAAGGGTTTCAAATAAAAATAAAAGAATAAAAAAATTGATAACGAAAGCCAGTCGTATTATATGCATATGAGGGAAAGTTACCCTGAAGGGCAAGTTGGTCAACGGGCAAGTAGTAAGAAGGGCAATTGGCCAAAAGAGCAAGTTGTAAAAAGGGCAAGTGGTCAAAAGAGCAAGTAGTAAAAAGGGCAAGTGGTCAAAAGAGCCAGTAGTAAAAAGGGCAAGAGGGAAAAAGGGCAAGGGGCCTAGAAGCGTGTATAGGCGCATAATAAAAAATCTGTCTGGACTTTTGGAACCTAGATCCGCATAATTCATACAAAGATAGCATTTTGTGAAACGTTTTAATTACTGAAGTAACACAAAACCTGAGTCAGAGGACATTTTGACTTTGAATATATTCTGAACATAACAATATTTTTCATATCCTTTCAATTGTAATTTATATAATGCTGGTTCAAATGAAACTAAAAGGCTATTAAGTGAAAATTTGTTTTGGTCTTTGGAAATCGAAGAACGGATTTACAAAAGAGCTAAAGAAAAATTTCAATATAATATTCAAGCCTTATTAAACAAACAACGATCCCCCTATTAGATGAATTTCTATGCTAATTACTGTAAGCGTAAATGTAATTTTAATGGAAGGAATTATAATATTAACTCCCAGTATTAGTCAATATTTCATTTTCTGAAAATTAAATTGTTTGTGGTCGTACGGTCGTCAAATTTGATAATTTTTCCTAAGCATCGAGTTTGGTGGAATTGAATTGACTTAACATGTGTTAGAAACACCACCAAAAACTAGCCGTATAATGCAGTACTTCTTTCCCAGTTTTATGCCAAGCTTACAATTAAACACCGATATCGAATAATTAGAGGTTTTCCATAGCCAACGGGCTCAAAAATGTCTTTATTTTAATGGTCAGCACTATTTCATCAACTTCAATCAATCAAATCAGAAAAATGACATTGAACAATATCTTATATCTTTTATCAACTCGCTCGCGCCGCGGCTACGCGCATAAAGGATCGTTTGCTTTTAAATAACTTTTTAATGAGATATCAATAAATACGTTATAATTTGTGCCCAAATCTAGATTTTAATACTTAACATTAATTTGTAAAGCCAGTTGTATATAATTGTGTGACGTGTGACTACTTTACAATATTGTATTGCTTGTGTTCTGTGACAGAAATTCCATTAAGTAACTTTATTGTTTATGTGTAAGCGTATAACAACATTTTAATTAATTGAGGGCTCGGTTGCATAATAAAATATTTAGTAAAACTTGTACACATTTCTAACCAACTTCATCTAACGTTCACCGATGTTCGATTCCACCTTCATTTGCAAGGTTCGTCCAGGTGGTGGAGTTCGGTACTTTAACTTACCGAATACAAATACACCCCACCTTCCCAACACTCTACCAAACTTCACCAAGTGATGATAAAAGTTTATAAGAAATAGCAAAGCTCCAACGCTAAACACCACTAAAATACTAATTCCAACAGCAGACTTAAGTCCGATTGATTTGGGAACCACGCATACTCCAGCTGCTGTAATATTCAATTCACGAATCACATTTTGCTTCACATCTATTCCAAGTTTTTGAAACCTAGTGCGTATACCCACTTCTTCAAATTTAGAGAGCAGAAATTTTACCCTCCGCGACAAGTAGGAGGAAATTCGGAGGGTGAGCATAATCTTAACATCATTTATTTTAAAGAAGTTGCACGTATATTTATCCCCAACAGATATCAATCCATCTTTTCCAACAAATGGTTGAATGCGTCGAGTAACAGTTGGACTATTGATCGTCAATTTATCTCTTGAAATTTTATGTATCAGCTCAGTCATGTTATCTGTTTGGATGAATTGGATTGCTCCAGTTTCGCTTCCATCATACAGAAGATCTTTCGCCTTTTCAAATTTTGAGTTGTAATCCCCTCTCCCAAGAATTTTACTTTCGTCCATCAGTTCTTCAACTACGTCAACAAGGAGTTCTTTCACAACTTTACCACCAGCCACAACGACAGATTGTTTTTGTGCTAGCCAAAACCTGTAACCTTCTATAGCTAATTTGCTATAGGAGGGAAAGCCAGCGAGCTGGACACTTTCTGAAGATATGTTACTTTGATAAATATTAGATAAAAGAACCATGGCAATCATGTATATGCCAATAAGATTTTTGGGATGTTTATAACAAAAAGATAGATTGAAAAGTGGCCACAATACGTCCAATCCACGAAAAACATTTTGGTAAATGAGTGCGTAAGCCATTGCAACAACGAAGAGGGAGAGCCATGTGCTTCCATGAATCACTGAGAGAATCACGTAATCCAGTTGTTCTGATAGAGAGTGAGTAGTTACACAAGCAAAACCTGCATTCTTCGAATCCTGAATTATATGAATAGAGCCACGAATGATGGTAACGTCGAGCGGGAATTGTTGTATAATGGTTACTCCAAATTGAACGTGTGTGAACCAATCCAAATCCTCCAATTCGTCATCTGGAATATTTTCTCTCTCAAAAACCCAAGTTCCATTTAAAGCATGTTGGGTAACTGCATAAAGAATGAGATTGGGCATTTCACAATGCTTTCGCAAATCCTGGTAAAATGCATTTCTGTTTTGAGACGACGCATTGTGACCAATATCAAGACAGTTTTGTATACCAGCCACATCCGCAATTCCTTTCCTAAAGAGTATGTGCCTGTTGTATGCGTTTCCATTTAGCTTTTGAGAATATTTCTTTAAATCTAAGTAGAAAGGAAATAATATCCGCCCGAGGAGGAAAAGTTTGGATGAGTTTGGTTTGCAGAAGTAGCAATGTATTCCGAAATTCTTAGGATCATTGGTCGAAAGAAAAACGATGTTGGCGTGAAAAATATATGGGCTGAATTGATAAAGAGCAGTGAATTTTTGGATTTGATCATTTTCAGTTGATAGGTTTGGCAGTGTCAGGAAAAAGAGGGTTTCGTCACTAGTTCCATATTCGGATTGGTGGATTGCTTCGACTGTTTCGTTAAATGTTGGCGTATTCAGCATAAAAATGATGCAGGACTTTCTAAATTTAGGAGTGTATCTGAAATATTTGTCGTTTAACGTCAAATTCTCATCTGGGCCAATGTCTAGTTCGTTCTCACTCGATGTGTTTTGGAGGTAACCAGTTTTGACTGTGAATGTGTAACTTTGGGAAATTGTGGTGTTGCTTTGTGCAAACGGAATAATGGATTCATGTTGCGTTTCTGTTCCCATGAAATTTATAAAACATCCAGTATCAAGTTCCAGATTTAAAGAAACTACCGATTGGAAAAATAGACTGACTACAAGGGTGGTAAATTTGCAAAATTTTAAACTTGCCATTTTTAAACGCGAGTTCTATGAAGTTTTATGATTTTTAAAGTATGTTCTAACGATATGCCAAATAGTTTGTATTTGCTTTGCAAAAGTGGAATAAAAGGATGGGCAGAATTAAACTTTTTCCGTCCAGGTTTACGTTGGCACTGACTCAGCTACGTGGTTCAAATGACAAAGTTGGGACAAAAAGTAAATTATAAATCTAATTTCAAGTGGTTTCATACCTATTCTGTTTTTGATTAACACGAAACTCATTAAGGATTTTTAAATGGTCTGGAGAATCTGACACGAAACGGACAGAAGCTAGCAAATAACCATGTTAATGTAGTTTTAGCATTAGTTGATATTCTTCTTCTAGCCATAGCATTATAAACACACATCTAAAAATGGCCATTAACCGCAGAAAATTGAAAACGTGCTGAATTTAATGGTGACCAAAACCAATAAATATTCCTTCCTGTTTTCAAGCTCGCTGATTAAAACTGGCGCCGCAATTTTCTCCGTGGCTTTTTGTTTCTCACCTATCAAGAAATTCTTAAAAAGAGGATGACGTCACAACTTTTTTGTATTAAATATTTGGCTTTAAGCTTAAATTTTTTCGAAACATTCCAATAACATATTCAAGATAACAAATTGGTAAGGGATGAATTTATTATTGTTCATTGAGAGGTAATTTATTTATTTACACAATTTTTGAGAAGTTTTTACTATAATTCAGCACGAATAAAGAAATTTTACATATAATTACATATAATAAATACATTTTTGCCTCGCCCACTCATTTCTTCACAACTTAGTTTCCCATCATTGTCTTTATCCATCCGGTGAAACTCAGGTTGCCATATTCCCGTTTTCTCCTTGTAGTTTAGTAAACTAAGTTTACACAGCTTTCACTGAGAAGCCGACTATGAACTTCTTCCTTATCGTAGTTTACATCCTTGTTCTTGTCATGTTCATCCGCGTCAGCAGCTGCGTACCTTGCCCACCGCCCTCGACTTATCCCTCAAAAACTCGAATTGAATTTCGAACATTTTTGAAGTGTAAAAAAATGATTTTTTTGTCCCGATCATGATTATATTGATGAAAAAGTAGGAATTGAGTTAAAAAGTCAACTATTATAATTACAGTTTGTTACATTGGTGTGGCTTTTATTCAAAATAATCGTTGATGTTGATACTTTTTGCTTTTCTTTCCTTGTGATATCATGAAAGAGTGAAGCATATAAAGCAGTAACCTAACCTAACCTAGATAAATAGGAACAAGGTTCCTTGATGCTTCTTCTTCTGAAGATGCTTCTGCTGGGGGAAAATATATCGGTCGGAGATTAGTTGAGAAACCTTGAGCTGATGTTTCTTCACAGCAATAATAGCCAAAACACAGAAAATTGCAAGGTACTTCATGATGTCGACGATGACGTAATTATAATGATTATAGTTGCGAGATGAGGTGGAAATTTGTTTTCTGTTGCGTCTGGAGCGGTTTCTACTCGAGTGAAGAAGCTCTTCTATTTAATAACGAACTTGAACCGTCTGGGCACATTTTTAATCTGGTAGCTTTTATTTATTTCAATCAAATTGTGGATGCATATCGTTCACGTTTTTTTCTTTGTTAGCTAAACGAGCTTGTTTAACTACCCAACGGCGGCAAGTGCAGAGATAATTTAATGAATCCATTAAAGTAACGAGTTTCGGCACTCGGCATAATTTTTGGTACTTGTAAACTATATTAATGTTCTTTTCTTTATGGCAAGATCTTTGTAATTGAATCAGTTCCATCCAATCAAGAGAGGAAAAACACGCAATATTTTTTCAGCACAAGTAAATTGACAACCTCAGGTTAAAAAACCATGGGACTCAAATGGCAAAAAATGGTATTCGTGCTCATAGCAGTAACTCTTGTACTGGCAGCTGTAAGAAAGAAAGCCTAAATTATTTTTAATTAAATGTGTAATGCATTCCACTATAAGTCTGATGCTGAATTTGGTGATACTTTGTACAGGAATCCATATGTTCGGCTGACGATACTCCAGTTAGGAATTCAGCTGGAGGCATTATTCACAACGGCTGCGGTCCCGGAACGCATTATTCTAGTGTTCTTCACAAATGCGTTGAAAATTCAGGAGGCTCGGTTAATTTCGGCTAGGGGCTTATTTATAAGCCTGCCTGCACTTGCCTGGTCTGAATAGATGTATCAGATATGTGCTCAAACACACAGAGGAGAAATGAAATATAAACTTGTAATCCAATCAGTACTACAGATGAGAGTTCACTTATTCAAACTTAGCATTCCTTCATACGGTTCCTGTGTATTATAATTATGTAGATAATTTTATCTATTGTTATTAAAGGTTTCTTGTTTTTCTAAGCATGAAAAAATTTATAAAGAATAAACTATTACTGCCTCTCGGCTCTCACTGTCCTTAAATTACAAAAAAAAACAATGTGCAACCTATTCTCGAATGAGAACCAGCACAGTTTGAATGTATCAGAATGGCACATCGGTGACTATAAAAGTCCTTATTATCATTATTGAAAGTAAAAGTAAACAAATTCAGATTTCAGTTCCATTCCTGCGTAATTTTTTATTCGCGAGTTTTTTATGTTCTACTACCGTTCGGGGCAATATACTCATCGCATAACTACTAGTCTAGTCAAAGTCAAACGTATTATTTTTCACTACGTCACGATTAGATCACCATCAATAAAGATTTTATAGCTGCTAATCCGCATAACTAGTTAATTACCTGTCTGTCTATTAACCTCATTGTTAAAATTTTTATCTACGTGAAATGTGGGCAATTGTTAATTAGTTTATTTACGTACTCGCTATTAATATATAATTATTTGTGCCTCAGTCTCATAACGGTATGATTATACCACTCGTGTCAGTGCATGTAAAGCTACACGTTTTGTAAACGCATCAACTTCAAAAAGTTTCTAGTTCTATTCCTATCACAACCAACTTTCAGAAGCTCTTCCGCACGTAGCCCAACCTAAATCAACAGGAAGATCTTATACTCACCATAATCATAATCATCAATGCCACCGCATCTGATGTAAACTTTAAAATTTTAAAGTACCCATCGTGAATATGAATCTTTAATTTGGAAAGCGACAGTTTATTAGCTGAAGTGTAAGTGTAAAGGAACAGAACAAAAATTATCATTCTATTTAAACTAAAACTATTTAGGTCCTCCCTGACTCAACTGTTCCTTGAATAGATAGCACTAAATCTTTGCTGTAATTTAGTATGCTAATTAAATTAACTCCATACTAAATAATATCCTCTAACTCTTCGGACACGGTGGAACAAAATTATTCCTCTTATTTATCCGCATCCCACAAAGCGGAATTTTAAGATTGCACATCCTACGAAGCGGAATAATTATATTCTACTTCCTACAAAGGGCAATCTTTAAATTCCGCTCATGTTTTAATCTATCTAGCTCTAACATAATACCTTTGGTCTTTGCAGGCACATTGGGTTTTAATTTGTTGAAAATGCAGTAAAAACTTACAAATTGAAGCGTCAAAAAAATTATTTAATTGATTTCCAGGTCAGATTATGAATTCGATTCTCGGTTCCTGCCTGGGCGGTGATTTGGTATTTTTTATCTCTTGCAGTTTTTCCCAAGTCGAGCAAATCATGCCATTGCAAGTTAGTCCACTTGATACAGGGTAGCTGTGCTGGTATGACATACCATTGAGTATATGTATAGCACTAGATATGAATGGTAGCATGTGCTATCCCGGATTGTACTTCTTACATGATGTGTGTCTGAGCTAGAGTGAGTTTTATCAAATAAAGTCTTAGTACTTAAGCCAAAACTTGACGTTGCATTATCTATATTATTGCAAATATAACATGGTGGCTGAAGTGGGATCGATTAAAAATCGTCCCTGAAGTGACCGTTGAAGCGATGAAGGAGTTCGAAACTGCGTGTTGAAGACAGGATCGAAAATTGTGAAGATTTTGGAACTTCTCCTTGAAGATTGTTCCATCGGATATTGAAGAAGATGGCAGCTTTCCAAGTGCAAGCTCCTGAGAGATTTAATTTCTCCAACCCCACCGAGTGGCAGAGATGGAGGAAACAGTTTGAGCGTTACCTACTTGTCAGTAATCTACACAAGAGGAGCGAAGATGAGCAGGTGGAAATCCTGATGTATCTTATGGGAGACAAGGCTGATGATGTTTTCAGGACCTTGACGTTTGCTTCAGATGCAGACAAGAAGAAACTCCAGTTGGTACTGGATAATTTTGAAAATTACTTCATAGTACGAAGAAATGTGATATATGAGAGGGCTAAGTTTAACTCCCGAGTCCAAGATGATGGAGAACCGGTTGATGACTTCTTCACAGCTTTATACAAGTTGGCCCAGTACTGTGAATACCAGGCCCTTCATGATGAAATGATCCGTGATCGTATTGTGGTTGGTGTGCTGGATAAGAAACTGTCGCAGAAGCTTCAGTTGGATAATGCTTTGACCCTGGAGAAATCCATCACGACTGTCCGGAACCACGAGTCCGTGAAAAAGCAGCAGCATGACCTCCAAGGTCGCCCTTCAAGTCCACAACTTAATCGAGTGTACACAACCAACGATTCGAAGAAGAAAGATCAGGACGCCACTCCGCAGAGGTCAGAAAACAAATGTGGACAGTGTGGTTACTTCCACTGGAAAGGAAAATCGTGTCCAGCTAAGGACGCAGATTGCAAGAAATGCCGTAAACAAGGTCATTTTGCATCTTGTTGCCGTTCAAAGAAAAAAGCGGAAGATACTCCAGCTGTTGATCTCAAGGAAGTGACACAAGCTGAACCAGAAGAAGATGCAGCAAGACAGAAACGTTGGACCGCTACTGTCAACGTGAATGGCAAGAACTTTGACTTCAAACTTGACTCTGGAGCCGAGGTCTCTGTATTGCCCATGTACGAATTTAAGAAGCAATTGTCGCGCCAGAAGCTTACCATCCCAGATCGGAGGCTCAGAGGTGCAGATATGAACTACCTTGACTGTGTAGGAATGTTTGAAGCCAAAATGAAACATTTGAATGCTGAGATAAAAGAAAACATTTATGTCGTTCGTCGGCTTGCTAAACCCTTATTGAGTTTAACGGCCTGTGAGAGTTTGGAGCTTGTCAAACGCGTGAACGTGGTTGACCAGACAAGTGGACTGTCAGCTGTGGATCCAAAAAGTGAATATCCTGAACTCTTTGAAGGAATTGGGAACATTGGCTCCCCTTATGAAATTAAACTAAAAGATGGTGCTCGTCCATTTGCAGTGCACACACCACGAAGAGTTCCAATTCCATTAATGACCAAACTGGAAACAAGATTGCAGGAACTATTGAAGATGGGGATCATCAAGCAAGTAGATGAAGCAACTGACTGGTGTGCCCCCACAGTGATTACAGGAAAGCCGAATGGCGACATACGACTTTGTGTGGATCTAAGCAAGTTGAATTTGAGCCTTGACAGAGAAATTCATCCCATGCCAGTAGTAGAGCATACATTAGGACAATTGGGTGGGGCAAGATATTTTTCCAAGTTGGACGCTAACAGTGGATTCCACCAAATCAAACTACATGAGAATTCTCAACTTTTGACTACCTTCCTCACACCGTTTGGAAGATATTGCTTCTGCAGAATGCCATTTGGAATAACGACAGCCCCAGAATTTTTCCAGAAGACAATGAGTTTGATACTACGGGGCATTGATGGCGTTATCTGCTATTTGGATGACATTCTGATTTTTGCAGAAACACTTGAAGAACATGATAAAATATTGAGATCAGTATTGGAACGACTGAAGAGAGCGGGGGTTACCCTGAACGAGTTTAAATGCAACTTTGGAGTTACTGAAGTAAACTTCCTTGGCCACGTCGTAAATGCGGATGGAATCCGCCCTGACCCAAAGAAAATTGAAGCTGTGAAAAGCATGCCGGAACCGAAAGATGTGACTGACGTCAGAAGGTTCCTAGGGTTAGTAAACCACTTAGGAAGATTCATTGAGAATTTATCTGAAGAAGCGGCTCCATTAAATCAACTGCTCAGGGCTGAGCAAGAATTCCTTTGGGGCCCAGCGCAAAAGAAATCATTTAATAAGTTAAAAGAAGCCTTAACACAACACCCTATCTTAGCAGCTTATGATGTGAGCAAGAACACAATTGTGTCAGCGGACGCCTCATCATATGGAGCGGTATTGAAACAAGAACAAGCAGATGGTGAGTGGAGACCAATTGCATACGCCTCAAGGACAATGACTGACGCCGAGAAAAGATATGCACAGATTGAAAAGGAAGCACTGGCATTAACGTGGGCATGCGGACGCTTTTCTGACTTTTTGATTGGGAAGCAGTTCAAAATTGAAACGGATCACAAGCCTTTGGTCCCTATATTCTCCACCAAGGAGCTGGACGTACTAACCCCAAGGATTCAACGCTTCATGTTGAGATTTGCGTTTGAAATTTTCCATACCCCTGGCAAGGACCTGATTGCAGCTGACACACTTTCCAGGCAGCCGTTACCCACGACTGATGGAGCTGAGAATGAAGTGTTCGTAGCTGCCCATATTAACGCTGTATTATCCTGTTTGCCAGTTACTGATGAAAGGTTGACGGAAATTTGGAAAGCCCAACAGGATGATGCAACATTAAGGAAAGTAACTGCATATAGTCAGAATGGATGGCCTGAAAAGAAGAAAATTGATTATTCTTGTCTCGAATTTTGGAACATGAGACATGAAATCGGATGTCAAAATGGCTTGCTAATGAGAGGATGTCGGATAATTATTCCACGAGCCATGCAACAGGAAATGTTGACGAAGATTCACACTGGTCATCTGGGAATCACCAAGTGTCGCGCAAGAGCAAGGGAAACAATGTGGTGGCCAGGCGTGTCATCACAAATAGAAGATATGATCAAGAAATGCACAGTGTGTATTCAAGAATCATCACATCATCACGAGCCCATGATCCTGACAGACTTTCCAACACGCCCTTGGCAGAAGCTAGGAATGGACCTGTTCTATTTTAAGACGAAATGGTATTTGGTCGTGGTCGACTACTATTCGAAGTACCCCGAAGTGGTACAGTTAAATAGTTTGACAGCTAGCGTTGTAGTGCAATGTTGCAAATCTATATTTGCACGACATGGAGTCCCGGAGCTGGTGATTAGCGATAATGGAGTCCAGTTTGGAGATCCAACTCGGAATTGTCACCCTGGGGCATCACGAGAGTTTAAGAAATTTGCTGAGGAATACGGCTTCAAACACGTGACGTCCAGCCCAAGGTTTCCACAGAGTAATGGAATGGCGGAAGCTGCAGTGAAAATTGTCAAGATGTTGCTCAAGAAGAATGGAGATGCTGCCAAAGCATTAATGGAATATCGTGCTACACCATTGGAAAATGGATATAGCCCTGCTGAACTTCTGATGGGAAGAAAAATTCGGACAACAGTACCGACTACGCCAGAGGCACTGACACCAAAGACGGTGGATGTACAGCAGCTTCGGCGGAAGGAGGAAAATAGAAGAGAAAATTATAAAAAGAATTATGACAAGCGTCACGGAGTGACAGAAAAAGATGAGTTGGAATCCGGAGACTTGGTGTGGGTTTCCGATTTGAGGACTTGGGGAAGAGTACTGAAGAAAGCCCCAACCCCGAGATCATACGAAGTTGATACGCCCAACGGAAGGATTCGTCGGAATCGATTCCACTTGACTAAAGGATACGATGTTCCATTGCCAGATCAAGAAGACGTGGAAATAGAGGAATCTGTACCGGATGATGCTGGAAACGAAGAGATTCAACATGCACCTGATCCGGTCGTCACTCCTAACCAGAATGATGGGATACGCAGATCAAGATATGGACGACCATACAAACCCGTGGATAGATTAAGATATTAATATGTTTGATTGCGAGTAGTTTCTAATTAATGTATAAATTAAAAAGGGAGATGTGCTGGTATGACATACCATTGAGTATATGTATAGCACTAGATATGAATGGTAGCATGTGCTATCCCGGATTGTACTTCTTACATGATGTGTGTCTGAGCTAGAGTGAGTTTTATCAAATAAAGTCTTAGTACTTAAGCCAAGACTTGACGTTGCATTATCTATATTATTGCAAATATAACAGTAGCCCATAATTAGTCTTGTGGTGATTGAATCAGGAGTGCTGGTGGCGGATGCCAGTTAATACATTTCTTACTTATGACATACGTTACCTACCTATTTTTTATATTCGTCTTAATTTTCCTCAAAGTGACATGTGATAAAAATCAGACACGATTGAGGTAGCTTTAGTGTGAGTTTAATTATTTAACAGCTCCACTATCATAATTTATTAGTTTTCGAGTTATTATAATTATAAGTACTTAACAGTTTTAGCATTAAAATTTATAAGCTATAGCATTAATATAATCATTTCGCATTTAGTGGTATCTTCTAAAAATTTATTTGTACTACATCTACTTCCAAAATTGTAAATAGCCAAAAATTAAAACCGTTTCTTGTGATAGGCTCTTTTGATGCTTTTCGACTAAAAGCTTTACTTATAATATCTTTACCGAATTACCAGTTTCTTGAAAGTTTATCAAGTAATATGAACATTTCTATGAGAAAACCATTCGCAACTAATTTTTTCGCACACAAATTATTTAGATTTTCAAATCCAAATACTTAAGTAGATTCGCGTTTCTTTGCAAATTTGAGGCTGCATATTTGCTTTATACCAAATATTTTGAAGTTTACTACGTAAGCTGAAAATACTTGCGGGATTCGCACACCTACTGCTCTCAAAATTTTGTAATAACCCACAAAAATTCGCTGCAAGCTATAATATTCAAGGGCACACATTTTGTAAATCCTTTTAAAAACATTGATTTCGACACAAAACACCCCAAACCAAATGGTGATTAGGAAAAACCACAGGACTAATAAACCAAGAAATTTGCTGAAATCAATTGTATCGGAACCAGGTGAATACTTTGTTTTTAGTATTTTGTTAATGAGCATCCTATGCCAGTTCGCCCACTCATCCCATTTGAAGTGTAACCCGGATGCTACAAGTTGCTGGGAAGTTGCATAAAGCCAGAACTGATTTTCAGTTTTCATTCTCCATTGATCGGTTGTGTGAAAGCGAGCTGTGCGTCCTCCGCCAACATCTGCGATAAGAGTTTGATTCTTGATGTATTACGTGACCGGAACGAGTTTGAAATTGGTATACCAAGTATTTTGAAATCCTCACCGTATCTCTGCTGGACGGATAATCCACTCAATCTTTCATTATACAATATTGTGTAATTTTTGTCAATCAGTTCCTTGATCGATTGTAATCCTTTTAGTGGGGGCATTGCGGTTACTAAGCTTGCCAAACCATTTCCATATATTTGTAAACACAGAATTTGTAAACAAGAAATTATGATCAAATTGCGAGTACAAATTTCTCCATGTTGGGCAAATATAATGGAAATGTAGCTGGTTAGCTGACGTACAACGCGTTCCAATGTACGATGTTGGAAATAAGTGAACAAGGTCACGAATGTTATTACACATAATAGGCTCAGCCAAACATCATTGGGAAGTGCTTCAGTCCAAACACCGAATGCTATCCGAGCCAAATTTATAAAACGGGTTGCGGGAAATCACGAATGGTGGTTAGACCAACCAAAAATATGTTTTTTCTTAGGGTTTTGCAGTTTAAAATTAATATCTACAACATTTTTGACTTCAAAATTAACTAGTTATGTTTTACTAACATAGTATGACATGCTTTACAATCTCCATCTGCTAAAAAACCCCGGAAATTCCAGCAAACAAAAAAAATAGCACTAAAAATCATTACTTATTGATCATGTCATCAAAACATTATTTCTATCTAAAACATACAGGTATCATGTCATCAGTGCATTTTTTCATCGCATCAACGAACCTTATTCCATACATTTGTAAATGCACATCATGTCATCACTCCATTTTTCATATCATCACAGCAACATATTATTCCTCATTTAGGAAGATTTACCTGGACTACTTTGATAACTTTAATGTATGCAAATCATTGTTTTTTTTAAAATTGTGTTAATTTCACTTTGCATGTGTGTCTATAAATACAAATGTTAACTATACCATAAAAAAGAGAATATTTGTTTTTGGTGCAGTCATGCTTTGTTGCCTCGTCAAATCTACATGAAATTAAGTTTCATTTTTAATTGTATGATTCTTTTTTCATTTCTCCATGCAGGAGTCATGCGAAGGCTGAGACTCTCCCTGTCAAGATGAAGAGAAAACGAAGTATGGACTCTCAGAAAATTAAAAATATTAGGGGAAAGTATATGGAAGGTTCGAATGCGGCTTTGTAGAGAAAGTAGAAATGAGAAAGCGAATGAAAGGCCAAGCCAACAGCAAATTAAAAGCACACTGAAAGATTTAATGATATGGACTTGTCGGCATTTCCGTTCTAATTCTGTTGTTGTAAGTAGAAGCGCAGAAACTAACTGCACTAGTTTCAGAACCACCATACACCCAAAAGAAAAACATGCGGAGAATGAGATGCATTTGGCACTAAAAAAAATAACCCTAGTTTAGTTAAATACTTAAAATTTCATTAAGTTTGATCATCCAACCGTTATCTAAATAAAATTAGTTTTGAATGTTTGAACTTTAGAATTACTTTTGCATGTTTTACTTGTTTAGTATATATATCAATAACTTATGCGAGTATATACTAACTCTATTCAAAATCAATATTTTTTTTCCAACTTGGGAGTCAAATTCCATCCATTTTTCCTGTGCATGTAGTACGTCATAAGGTATCTACAAATACGGGGTAAACCCCCATTTCATTACCCCCAGGAGGGGGGAAAATATCCCCCTTTCACCAGTTCTTGATGAAATTGGATGAAACTTTTTTAAAAAGATTCCTCATACTATTTTGGTCCCTGGTAAGTAATTCATTTTTTAAAAATACGCCACCTAGCGGCAGAAAAAAATCAGGTTTAAAATGGTCCGGTGACAGAAATTGAAATCTAAAAAATGAGACGTTAAAACAAGTGATTTACTAAAAACCAGTATACAGTACATTTATGCATTGTAATGGTTAACTAAAAATACATTGATGTAGCTAGTGAAAAAATTACGTATTTTTTCACTAAAATTCACTATTTTCAAGTTCAATTTAAACCTGATTTTTTTTCTGCCGCTAGGTGGCGTATTTTTAAAAAATGAATTACTTACCAGGGACCAAAATAGTATGAGGAATCTTTTTAAAAAAGTTTCATCCAATTTCATCAAGAACTGGAACTGCAAGCTATACATGTATTCCCTAGGAAACCTTACGGCACCATTTGATAATGGGATGCTAATTGACCTCGTGGTTGGTCTATTATCATTCATTAATACAACTGGAGGTTGAATACACCTCCAGTTGCATTATTTACAGCGATTGTGGCATAACCTACAACGGCATAGATTTTTTTGGACAAAATACTGGATGTTCGACATTGTATTGATCTTGCTCCAATTGTATTCTTTCTTCTTGAGTGCACTCAATATTGCTTTCAACAAAGTTGGAAAATGTTTGGTCAATGTGGGTGGGTATTTTTTCGGCGTCGTTTATTACACGCTCTTGAAGTTCTCTGTCACTGAGAATCAAATAGGATCAAATCAATTCAAAAAGCTATAAAATTTATAGCATGGTTCACCATGTCATATTCCTAATCCCATATTTTTCCATTGTGACCTGAGTAGGGTACTCAATTGTACAATATAAAAATGGAAGGTCTCTATTAACTAAGCTATATAAAAGATTTTATTCTTTTTTGCTTAAGAGGTAGCCACGCCGTCATACCTATTGCCAATGGTTTCACTCGAACTGGCTCAGATAAAACTGAGCCAGTTCGTACCACAGTATGAGTAATTATCATCGCAATCGATAAAGGGAAGATCTATATGTACTCGAAAGTGTTTAAAGTGGATTTTCCTAGCTGCAATGAATCCAATAAAATATATTAAAACCTAACCCTGTCCAAATGAAACTTTATGTCTGTTTTTTATTTTTCGTTACTTGTCATGTGGCTGTGCAATATAGTTCCAAGTATTTTCATTCCCCCCTAGAGGAATCATGCTTTTGGTACAGTATGAGTTGCAGGTTCCACGTATGTCATAGTCTCAGTATTTTTTTGCTCATTTCTCATTAGAATTTAAACATGTATTGTTATTTTTTATGAAAAGTAATTTCTTACCGGGATGTTCCAATAAAAACCATTGACCCTTCAATTGATATACAAACAGTAAAGTAGATGATGAGTATTTAAAAGTATCATCTTTTCATTTTTTTTGTCAAAAGATTGCCCTTAATTTTACTTTAATTTTGAAGTATACAAAAACTCGATTCAAGTCTTGAAAACCTAATCCCCTCTTTATTCTGGGTTTTATATCGTAATGCGTTTCTAGCAAATAAAGTATTCACTAGGTGGTTCTCATATTGGAAAGCCAAACAGTCTCGGGAAAATCATGTCCAATTTGCCATACTCCCCATAAACTGACAATCTGTAAACAAAGGCTTTGTTGGAAGTGCGTGATGAGTTTCTTCAACATATCATTCTTCACCACGATGGTTTATAAATTGCTCAAATAAAACAGATGCGTTTTTTCCAGGTCCAGGAAAGCATCAATCAGCTATTTGGTGGTGGTGGACATGCTTTTCAGAAAGTTTATTAGCAAAATATTCCTTGTAATATGAAACATGAAGGAGAGCTGAATTAATGTTAAATGTTTTTGTAGCTAGTCTAAAAAAATTGCCAGTTTTTTGTTGAACGTCTCAAGCTGTCGTGTATCATTGTCTTGTCCATGCATATCATTTGACCTTTTCTTAATAAGAGATAGACAAAGCGCTTCTTTTTTGCATATGGGATTTATTCAACTGGCACATTGACAGTTGACTGACTCGTGGCTCTAGCAACAGCAACACTGGTCATATTGAAGTGACGGGCAACCTATTGTTGTGCAGTGTTGGCGACTAGAACGTTTTAATTGTAGTCATATTCTATTCCCGAATTTCATTCATATTCCTGCTTCTAGTAGTTATAGTTATAGTCAGTTGTAGTTTCATACTAGAAAAATTGTAAATTCAACTGGTCTTTTCAAACAATTTGAGTTTAACTTTATGTTATTCTAACTTGAAATAAATTTCACGATTTTCAAGATTTAAACCAGGACAAATTTTGTAAACAAAAAAATAGAATTTTTACTGCATTTGCATAAAATCTAATTGATAGTTTACAAGTTTAAACGTCAATTTGATGTAAAGTATTTTTGAATTTTAAACATCGATTTGAAAGAAATGTAATTTATAATTTTGGACCTCAAATTGATTGAAAATAATTTGGATTTTTTGCAAGAAAAAATATAAATTTTAACTTCTCTGCATGTACAAACCATTTAGGCAAAACACATTGCATAAAAAATTTGAAAATATTTTTTAAAGAGCCTTATTCAAATTATGCAAGTGAAAATACCTGGATGTTGATAGAAAAAGTATACAATAACCTACCATTATTCCGTTCTATTCACAATAGTTATAGATATAGTTAGTCGTATAGAAAATATAACTGAATAGTTTTGTACTATAAATTATTAGCTGAATACACCATCTGGATAAACTGCATAGATTACTGCATTAAGGTGTGATAACGTTTATTACAAAAAAAATATATACTTGCTACGTTTTAATGTTTAATAGAATATAAAAAGAATGACTTGTATTATAATATAAATAAAGCTCATATTAAGAGTTTTTTTATTACGTAGCTGAAGCGGAGCATTCAGCGAAGTAATGGTTTTACTAAGTTCGTCTGTCTGTCCGTCTGTCTGTGCGCACTCTCCTGGTCACATACATTGACCGATTTGGACCAAATTTGGTACACAGGTAGCACTACTCAAGAGGACCTCTGGGAATACTTTTCAGACAAATCGGTGAAACGGTTCGAAAGTTATAGGCTCGAAAGTCCAGAAACTCTTTTGCAATGTTTTATTTTATGATTAATAATTGCACTTTTAACTCAGAGAAGATTTGTTAATGACAGTCCAGCGACCGGTTTCGGTATGGTTTATTTCCTTCTTCAGGCTATAAAATATTGTATTAAAAGGAAAAAGGGAAGATGTCATTAAGTTTTGTTTTGACAAAATTGAAAGTTACAATCAAGAGTATTTATGATTAAAATATAATATATATATAAAAGATGAAGCGTGGGGTAAGCAGTTATTACCTGGTTTGTATATCAAATATAAATCGTGTTTATGTACAGTAGTATTTAGTGGGATGAGCCGTATAAAAATAACTGTGATTGGATAAAAGTATATATAAGCATATTACATTTTTGTTCATGTTCTTACAGATATTTTATCAGCGTTTTATAATGAGACAAATAATTAGACTAGTTTATTAGTTAGATACCTTGTGTAATCGTTAGTCCTTAATATTAATAATTGTATTTATAATAAATAAATAAGGCACTAATGATTTATTACGTGTGGCACTGTACTAGTTGATTTTGTTTGTGTCACGATATTGTAAGCATCAATATACCTACGTAAAGATGTGTGTATTGAAAAGGCTGTGCGGATGTGTACATCTATAATGCATTCTCTCAGCCGGTGACTGTTGTACCTTTTTGTCTCTTTGTTAAAGCTAGATTTTATTATCCCACCTAAATTTCTTATGCTATTGTAGAATGGTACTACAACAAAGACATTTGTTTGTGGTTGGGTAGGAGTGATGGGGATATGTGAGATATTGAACTGTCTTAGTATTTCAGGTTGATGAAGGGAAAGAAATTTGATAAGAAGTTTTGATTTAGGTTTCAATAAATCATTGCGAGTTTTGGTACGTAATTTATCAAACGCTGTTGCTATAATATTATCTGGATAACCTCTTCTGGTAAATTTCTGCCTAAGGGTTTCCAGTTCTTCGTGTTGTTTTTGTACTTCTGAGCAAGATCTTATGATGCGTAAGCCGCATGCATATGGAAGTGATTTGAGTAGATGTTTAGGATGATTAGAACTATAATGAACAAACTCGTGTTTGGACATTGGTTTAGAGTATAAAGAAGTAATAATTTTGTTGTTACTGTCTAATTCAATATTAAGATCTAGGAAATTAACTTTTTCTAAGCTATGTTCATATGTAAAAGTTAGGAAATTATGTTGGAACAAGTTACTCAACCATTCATCAACACTACCTTCAAGGTCTGTAATATCTACAATCATGAGTATGTCATCAATAAATCGACCATTGAACTTGATTTCATTTCGATCTAGGAACCTTAGTTCTACTTCTGCAGTTATATTCGCTACTGGAACGCTTGCACTATTACCCATTTGTATCCCTTTCGATTGAAAATATATTTCCTTTTTATATTCAATAAAACTGTAGTCAAGACTAAGTTTGAGTAACAGTTGTAATAATTGTTTTGAAACTGGGAAAGGAAAAACTGTTTCTGACTTGAATTGTTCATAAAATGACATGATGTTCTTTTTGCATATATCAATCGGAAGCTCTAAGTACATAGAATTAATATCTGCTGTTACTAGCATATATTTCCTATTACTATCTAATTTTAAATTTTGAAGTTGTAATAGAAGATGAGGTGTATCCAAAATGAGATTAGGGATATGGAGACTGAGCGGTTTTAAAATACTTTCAAGTAGCATGGAAGGACCTTTATTTGGAGTGTGAATTGTACTTGAGATGGGTCTCCCCTTTGGGAATATTTCGTAAGGTTTGTGTAACTTTAGAAGTACATAAAAGTTAGCTGGTGAGTATTTAAGAGGAACTATGGAGTTAATTTGAATAAATTTGAATAGTGTGTTCTTAAGTGATCTAGTTTTATCAATTAAATCTTGGGTCGTGTAATCGAATTCAGCAGTAGTTGACGGTCTATACACTGTTTCATCATGTAATTGTCGTAATATTTCTGTATTATAATCCTTCTTATATATAATGCAAAGGCCTGCATTTTTATCACTTGGCTTGATAATTAAATCGTGCTTCTTTATAAAAGCTTTTAAATTTTTAAGCATCAGATCAAAAATCTTAGGACATTGGTCGTTTGATATTTTGAATTTAAGTAACATACTAGAAAGGAAGGAATGTGAGAAGATCGTACTTTGAATAGGACAAGTTTTTGATGAGGGGTTGACAATTTTCTTAATTTTATGTGCGAGTAATTCTGTCTCATCCATTTCCTTAGATTCTCCTTGTTGTTTGAAAAAGATATGCCAAGAAACTTTTCGCATGCCTTCCTTTATAGCACTTGTGAGTTTACGTTTATTTGGTTTTAGATTTACACTAAAAGACAACCCTAATGTCAATGTTATTTTTATTTCCATTGGGATTGAAATGTCAGTGAGATTATGTAAAATGTCAGGTGTTTGTTTGTAATATTGGTAAAATTTGTACATCATTCTTCGTTGAGTATTTGATAGGATATCATAAAATGGAATTATATTTTTGAGGTTAAAGAATCTTCTACACTTTTTTACTCGATTCTTGTTGCATAAGATTGGTAATAAACTGCTATTTGTATGTCAATCAATATTATTAAAAGCTTCGCTATCAGGAATTAGGTTAACGTCGTTTGGTAAACCTCTATTTGAGACGAACTTTGAGTTTTTTCCACGTTTGTCATATTTAGTACGTTGCTTAGTGTGTGGTTTAACTGGTAGTCTGGTTTCATCGTCAATCCTAGATTTATTACTAGACCCTCTAAAGTTAAAGACATTATGGTTATTGGGATTTTGATAATTGTCTGGTTGCTTCTCTCCACTCCTAATACTATTGTATTCCTTCAAACAATCATTGGCATTAATAGTTACTCTACCCTTCCTGATATCATTTTCTAAATTTATAGCATATCTATTCTTCCTTGGGGCAGGAAGTTCTTTCTCTTCTTTTCTCCACCCTGGAAGTGATGGCCTAACTTTAGTCTCCCGTTTATTCCAATTGATCATTCGTAGTTTGTATTTTTTGGCAAAGTTTGTTTTTGACGCTAGATAGAAAGTCGTATAGAAAAACATTGAAAAATCAAGAGCAAGCTGCCTTGTATCAACACGTACTTTGACCAAGTCAAAGATTTTATTAAAAGCTTGCAAAAGCAGGAGTTCCTTTGTAAATTGATTGGCTGTGATTGATTTTTGTTGTAATGATATGGCATACTCTTGCTTTAAATTTACCATTTCAGTAAAAAACTTTTGTGGAAGATGGTCATACATGGGAATGTTGAAGTTGTTGTGTGGATTAAATAAAGCTACGTTATTTTCTGTTGCACCAGTTGTGTGGTTATTAAAATTACAACATTGGAAGTAGGAAGTAAGTAAATGTATAGTTTCTACTTGTGTTTCTACAGGTAAGATAAAGTCCGGGGAAGGTAGTGATCTTAAATCGTCTGTGTCTGGTTTTTTGGGTAACCATTTAGCATTGAATAATAGGTCGTAGTATTGCTTAACTAGGCTATCTTCTTCAATTTCATCGATGAAATTCCAAATCCCTAAGGTTTTTTCGTTGTCTAGTTCACTAAGTCTTTCAATATTTTTTACTGTACTTAAGATGTTTGATGTGAAGTCATCTCTTTGGCTGTGATGTCCTGTGTTCCAACGTCTGTTTGGTAGGGGTTGAGCTGACGTTCCTGCTCCATAATTGATTTGGCTGGGGGGGTATAACTCTTGACTGTCTTGCATTTCGGCATCTGAATTGGGCATCTTCAACTCGATTTGGCTGAAACGTATACGTATACGTAAGAATTGCACAGCATCCGTGTGGATGAGCTTGTGCATACATCCGGAATCATGTCCTTGTGCATGAATGCAGAATCCGGAATGGTATTGTACATGTAATGGTTTCACTACACGTTGGGAGAGGATCGCAGAGGCGGAGAGAGGTTTAGAGAGAGAGGTGGTGGAGGGGATATTGTGGACATGTGGGAGGGGGTTTGGAGATGATCACTCAACGCCTTCTTCAGCTACGTCTCTGGCCTGCTTACTAGCAGTTTATTTTAGTTCCCTCTTCGTTTTATATGTATTCAAATTGACATTGACCTGAACAAGAAAGATTGGCCTGTTGATGTCCTCCTGAAGAAAAAAAGATTCTTGTTCATTATTCTAGAAACTGCTTGTGAGAGTAGACGTTCTCAATATTTCAGTCCAGGCAAATTGGTTTAATTTTCACCAGTGATTTTGGAAGAGTTTCTCTTGGAAAGGAGATTTTCAGTTTTTTCTGGCCACTACTTGAAGTGAAAATACATGCCTAGTGCATAATAGCCTTCTTAATTTGAACCTGGTTCTTCCACAACGTGATAAGCCATTCATTCAGCTTGACACATTATTCAGTGGTTTCCGGTAAGTTACTGGAGAAAATATCATACAATCAACCGATTGTTATCCTACCAGGAATCTCACTCACTTAATTATTTTCTCATAGAAAACATTTCAATCTCAGCTTCCTGGTTCAACGTTTTGAATATCAGTCGGAAAAGATGTCACCAAAACGAATTTCGTCAGCGAATTGGAATCCAAATTATGTTAGAAAATTGTAAGAACAAAGAAGGATTCCACTTTTCATGTTTTTAAATTTTAATCTAATCATAACAACTATTAAATGCGAATATAATGTGATCAATTCTATTTATTTTTTTCTTCAGGTTAACCGGAATGGCTAACACCCCAATTCAAGAATCCGGGAGAAAGTGGAGTCAAGCAGAGATGGAATGCGAGCGCTGTGCGATAGGGTAAGTGACATGAAGTAGTTTTTATATTGTGTGAAACGTGCACGAGTCTTGCGAACATGTTTTGCTCTATAATTATTGATTTGTGGAAGTAATATGCTAATATCTTTCTGATTTGTATTAGATGGCGATAACCAGTAAAATATTTCAATGGTTGGTTAAAGGGCCGGAATATACTATCCATAAAGGCAAAAAACGTCTGGTGAAGAAGTCTGGCATTAAGAAAACCAGCTCTCCTCATGGTAAAATATTAAAACTATTTTATTATTTGGAGATTTTTTACATTCATTTATATATATGACCTAATTCAAATTGTATTATTATCTTCCTAGTTAATCATGGGTGGAAGTCATCTTAAAAGAAAAAAGGACAAGGGACGCACTTGGATGAGAACATTTCAGAAAGTAAACTTTCTCCAGATGTTAATTTAAGGTCTAGTGACGTGGTGTCTGCTGTTTCGAATGTCCAATTTGGTATGTATATGAGAGTTCAACGGATAAAAAATTTTTGGATTGGATTTTTGTAATGTTGGTGATGTTGTAATCAGCCACATTTTTGTTCCTAGTTCTATCTGAGTGGTACACACAGGAGGATTTGATTGCCCTTGACATTTAACGAGGTGACAAAGACAAGCTGTCACGTGGATGGGAGCTCGATTCAATTTGTATATGTGGCCAGGTCATTGAATTGTGATTGTAAATGAAATACTATGATTTTGATACTACTTATAATTTTTTCCATGCTATAATTGGTAAAATTATATCAGCTTGCAAGTTGAAATAAATTTTTATTCGATTAAAGAAAAGGTATAAGTAACTGAACGGGAACGAAAAATAAAGATGAATTCGTTGAAAATTAACTTGATCAAAATTTTATTTTACTTTTTTTGCCCCTGGAACATTTCAACCATTATTACTATTAAAGGTGTATTAGCAGGTGCTGCTGCATTTGGTCAACTCATCTACTGTAATCTTCATCGCAACAAACCTGCATCCGTGGACCATACCACAACAATAATTCATGAATTGCTAATGGTAATGCTAATGAAATGGAGCATTTACACACACGATGGGAAATAATTACATGCATTCAATACCGTAGTAAAAGGATTGTGCAAGAAATAATGTACCTTTGCAAGCATCACAATTTTGTGACATTATCATCTCATCATAAGACTTTCATGACGACATGTCTACTTTCTCTTCCCAATTTTCCTCAAACTACACGAGGTGGCAAAACGTATAATCGAAAGGCAGTTTCCTTTCTCTCGTTCCCATGCATATAATTCACAGTTACTTGGTGTCCTATTAAAGTCCATTGAATCCCGGGTTACTAAACTCCAAATTTAAAAAAAAAAATTATCTTGCGGATGAGATTGCTAGCATTATTACAAAGAAGGGTAAAGGTAGCGATCTAAAGATGGAGTGTATTATTGGAGTAAAATTCCGACTGTGGATAAACCATAATTTTTGAAACTCCCAATTAAATTTAAAGTAAACGCTGACAACTACAATGTATCCTTTTTCTTATGCAAGCATCATCATTATATCAGTTCAGATCATTGTGTATTTACCTTGTGAATAGGGTTTACCTCATTCATCATTGCATGAGCACACAATTTAAAAAGATATTCTATATATAAGCTCCTCTCGAGAACGATTCAGAGCTCTCATTCTCATACAAGATCGACTCAAGGTCAATAATAATAAATTTATGTTTCTCACTCAACTTCACGTCATCGTCAGCGCATATATATATATATTTTTAGTAGGAAAGCACAACCTGCTCTGGGTGAGCAAGCCATGGTGTTATATCATCATCACAATCCCATGTAATTCTCAATCATCAATATTAAAATGATACAAGGATACCTAATGGTGTTTTAGTTTTTGCTTCAATATCTGTTGCAGACTCCAATACTAGTCCGCGTTGTCTCACATCCTAAACAACATCTCTCCTTGAAAGTTTCACCAAACAAACCAGTTAATTTAATAGCAACCAATTTGTGACATGACTTGACCAGAGATGAGATTTTGCAGCGAGATGAACTTCACCTTTTGAGTAGACGTAGTCACGTTGTGTGACTACGTAGTCTTGTCCATTCATATTATCCAATTCATTTTCAGTCGCAGTTAGGCACTGTAACGAAATAGCAAAGCAAAAGCAAATTTTTAACAGTTTTCTATTCACATTTTAACTTGCTATAATTGAAGATTTATAATGTGCAGAGAAAAAAAAATCTGGACGTTGTTTCACCTTTAATTTTCTATATTAATAATTTTATCCTCATGGGAGACATATGATTGTGGAGAATATGGATAATGTGATGATAGGAGATACTGAGTTGTATCAGGACAGAGTGGGATACTTGGTCTAGCGGTATGACAGGGGCGCGCTAAGCCTTTGAGACTGGGTTCGACTCCCGGTAGTATCAATCACTTTTGTCCTGATATAACAGATAAATACCGATTTGCAACGGATTTTAATGAGTTCGTTAATTCGTGGCAACATATGGTTATTCACAAAGTGAAAGGTGGTGGTGGTCCCACCTCTCCTTGGGCCACGATTGAATTAGTTTTGGTGGTATTCGTAGCACCAAATAATGAACAGAAAACAAAGACAGTTCAGCAAATTTTGTTATTGTCGCCTTGTCAACATTGCGTATTTTATCGCCAAAATGCAAACACGAATTTAGATGTGAAGCATATATTGTTGCAACAATCCAAGGAAGTTATAGATAAATTGTACAAACTTTCTACTCCAGATGGAACGACGTATGTGGATTTTTCGTCGCACAGGGATTTCAAGAGCAAAAAAATACTTTTGTACATAAAAAAAAATATGGAAATAATCTTGTTAATGGACAAATTTCGATGTTCAAACTACCATTATTCCGAACGTCAGATGACTTATTCGCGCATGGAGTAAGTGCCATCTGGTTCACCATTTTAAATAACTTCTATACTTTTAGAATAATGGATGACATATATTTAGAGAACGATGGTTTGAGCCAATTTTGCTCAAATGGAAAACATTTTGAAAGTAGGGAAGAACATTGAATGAACATCCTCAAAATATCATTGGCAACGACGGTTGGACAAGCCTACGAATACGATCCTTTTTCAATCAATGATGTGGGGGAGAGTTTCAATTTCATCAGTTGTGGGAGACCTCTGAAGGAAAAACTCGCGTTTAAGGAGCTTGTTAACATATTTGACACCCAAATTTGGGTCGGAATTTGGAATTGTCTCAATAATTTTATATTTCCTTTTACCTTGGGGGGGAATTTGCCAACCAGCTCATCACCCAAAACAAAGCGACGTTTAGAATTCATTATGAGTGATTAAATTCCTTCCAATATTTACTGGAGCAAGGGGATCCCTTTCCCAATTCTCAATTAGAGGTCCCGGCACTCAGATATGTTATTACTGACATACTTTTTGGCAGGAATTGTACTCAGTAACGCTTATAAAAATGATAATGTGTACAGGGTGATTTCACCGATTGATGCAGCATTTGACCAGCTTGTCAACCATAGGTTTGAGATATATTCAAGATTGCAACCGTCAATTACATGGTTTAATGGACTATGGAGAGAGATGAATAAAAATGTATCCACGGATTTCTCAAAGAACAATCATTCAATAATTGTTCAAGATTTTTTTCACTCTCACTCAGAAATATGGTAGAAACATCAGGAATTTGGCGCCTTGTTTAAGAAAAATCAACAAATCCGGCCACCAAAATATTACCAACTTGAGTCGGTTGTGAATAATTCCAAGATAATTCACTCGTTATCAGCTCTTGTGAAGAGGCTTTACTTCGAGGTTCCGGATCACCGTAATCTAACTGAAGTATTTATGGAACATTTTCATCAAAGACAACTGACACTTTTGGTAAAGTCGTTGGAAAAATGCAACGGGACAGCTGCCATTCTTCCTCAATCTTTATGTCGTACTTATGAACGCAGCTTTATTTCAAAAGGACTTGGAAACGTTTACGTTGGACACGATACTATTTATAGTTAAAGTCTTAGTTTTAATGTGTATGGATGGATTGGACTAAATCACCTTAAAAAGATTCGTGCGGCAGAAGCAGCAGCGTTATGGGGCTTGTGGGAAAAATTAGCAACGTTTGGGACCGCATCACTGGTTCAAGATAGCCTAAGCGCTGAGCAGCTATTGGAGAAACCGAATATGTCTGGAAATATCCTGGTGATATTTGTAGTTCTACTGGGAGGAAATTTCATAGCTGGTTTTGGTTTTTATGGTAGAATTACTAAAGAGTCTAATATATCATAGGAGAAATAGAAATGGAGGTAGCAAGTGTTCATGTCCCAATTTTTTTTTCTTGAACTATGCTTTTGCTTTGAAAAACAAAGTAACAAACATTGGTGTGGAGTAAGAAAGCTTAGAATTCAGTTTAGAAAGATCGAGAAAACGTTTGACTGTCTCAATTTTTTACAGTGATTTATTTCAGAGTTAGGTAAACTTAAATTATAATATCTTGAATTGTCATGTTTTATATAAATAAAAGAATTCTTGTGTTTAAGTATGTAAAGCTACATAATATGTTCAAGTTACGTAAATATGTAGCTATAAGTAACTGTAATTATTTAAAAATGATATTAAATCGTTCGGCAGATATAAAATTACGTCTAAAGGAACTAATAATAAATAAACTGCTGGTAAGCAGACTTAGAAACGTAGCTGAACGTCATATACGGGAGAATAGGAATGCTGGGTGATCAATGGGAAATCTGGGCGACGAATAGGAATTCTGGGCGATGATAAGGAAAATTGGGTGATGAATGGGACTATTTTTAAGTTTTTGTGCTCAAAAACATTCAACACTACATAATATACTACTCATTGAGGTATCACCACCATAAAGAATCGATTCAGCACATCAAATTAACCTCTACATACTGGGTTTCAGCCAATTCGGTGATTTTTTAAATTTGGCTCCATAACTTTCAAATAGCAATACCCAGCAAGCTAGTTAGATGTACTATATATATGCAAAATTTGGTAGAATTTGGTCCACGAATGTCGACAGGAGAGTGCGCCCAGACAGACAGACGGACAAACTTAATAAAGTTGTAACTACCCTGACTGAGATTCAGTTCACAAAACTGCTAGTAAGCAGAACCAGAGACGTAGCTGAAGAAGGCGTTAAGTGATCACCTCCAAACCTCCTCCCCCCATGTCCACCAATTCCCCTTCACCTCCGTCCTCTAAACCCACCACCTCTCTCTCTCTCTCTAAACGTGTAGTTAAAGTATAACTTGTAGAATACCATTCAGCATTTCGGATGTATACACAAGCACAAGTACACAACGATATGCGACACATGCTTTTGCATAATATGTTTCAGCCAAATCGATGAGTTTCTGAACTTTCGAGCCTATGTTCGAACCGTTTGACCGATTACCGCGTAGTACTACCTGTGTGCCAAATTTGAGCCAAATTGGTCAATATATGTGACCAGGAAAGTGCGCACAGACAGACGGACAATATTAGTAAAAATATAACTGCTGAATGGGATTCAGCGATGCAATAAATCTTCATTTATTACGTAGCTGAAGCGAAAGTATTCAGCAAAATAATGCTTTTACTAAAACTGTCTGTCCGTCTGTCTGTCTGTCTGTGCGCACTACTCAAGAGGACCTCTGGGAATACTTTTCAGACAAATCGGTCAAACGGTTCGAAAGTCCAGAAACTCATCGATTTGGCTGAAACGTATACGTATACGTAAGAATTGCATAGCATCCGTGTGGATGTCCTTATGCATAACTCCGGAATCATGTCCTTGTGCATAAATTCAGAATCCGGAATGGTATTATGTGTTTACTACGTTGGGAGAGGATCGCAGAGGTGGGTAAAGAGAGAGAGAGAGAGGTGGTGGAGGAGATTTGGTGGACATGGGGGGAGGGGGTTGTAGAGGAGATCACTCAACGCCCTCTTCAGCTACGTCTCTGGTCTGCTTACTAGCAGTTTATTAATTTTTAATCAAAATTCATACATACTTTGGATTTTGAGGCTTTGCCATTATGAAAATAAAGAGACTCCTTATTTTTTGTTGCAGAAACGTTGAAAATAAGTTTGTTGTAAAAAACGAGGATCAATAAGAAAAAATTTAAACCGTACATGTATGACACACCATTACAGGTGTAATCTACATTTTATGCATTGTAAACGTGTGCTATACACGACATGTAGCTGAAGTTTATTAAGCAGTGCAGAATGCGTTGATTTTTATACAGATGAAAAATTTCGTTTTTCTGACTCAGCGCAAATGTAGCATTCACCCTGTAGCACGGTATACATGTAATTTACATCTAATATAAATCAAAACTCTAAATGAATTGTGAATGTTTCTAACAATAATCAAGAAAAATAAATAAAAATTATTAAAATATGCATCTACATTAAGTGTATCATACACTGTGTATGTTACACGACGTGTATTTTTACACATACAATTTACATGTAACATGTTGATTCAAATCACGCGTAGAATTTTTTTTTGTTTTTTTTGGTCGCTGAGTGATTTACATATCTTAATGTTAACATTTTGGAACAATGGGCCGTCCAAAAAGTGATGATTAAAGTTGTCGAAAACGACTCTTGCATGGGTGGACAGTCTAACCTTTTTTTTAAAAAAAAAATATGATAGTTATTATTTAAATAATATATTAACACCAGATAATGCTCAGATAAAAATATAATTCTTTAGCCCTTTATAAGATAAAAAAATGCATTACTGATAAGCCTACGTAAGGCTACGTAAGCCTACGTCAACTGAAAAATTGTGTCCATTTCGATTTTTGATGCTGACTTTAATAAAAAAAAAAAGTATCAAAATTAAAACTAAAAGTCTCCAGATGGGTCTAAAAACGTGATAATTGACGCTCATCAACTTCCGATAAGATCAATGTAGTTAAATTTTAAATAATTTAACATTATTTTTATAAGCAGTTTAAACAATATTTTTGGTAAATATACGTAGAGATATGATTTTGAAAACATTTCGATGTGTTATTAACTATCGATAAGATCAAACACATGAATTAAAGAGTTTAGCATTATCTAAAACACAAGAGTTAATAATAGGATGTCCAAGACCATTTTTGTATACGATTTCAAACAGTATCAGTCAAATCAGAGATTGTTAGCTCAAGCAAGAATTTTTTTATTTAAAACTTAACAAAGCACATAAAAATGAACAACACATTGACATCATTTTTCACTAAATTTTTACCAATTTTGAATTGTCTATAACTATCGTCCGCCACGAAATTTTGAAATATTTTTTTTTTTAAACATACCCTTCTTTGATATCGAAATCGTTCCATAATAGTCAGTTTAGCTTATGTGCAATAGTTCATGGGCTATTAATTTTTAAAGTTATGTATCCGAAATTTCGAAACCGCTATACACTCGGCAAAGTTTCCAATCGGACAAGTTTTAATATTTTGTTCTGTTGATAATATCGCGCTTATAGTGGCTCAAAAATATGTTTAAAATTTGTCATTAGAAAGAGAATTTTCTATTGTATTTTACCTCTTAACCTTTGCTGGTTTGTAAAATATTTGAAAACGACCCTTCAAGTGGAAATGAAGGCAAAGAATCTAATCGGACAAAATAAAGATTTCTTAAAAAAAATCTTTGGTGTAGTTTTTCAAAAATGGAATTAGGAGTGAGCAGGACCTCTATTTGGAGCAATGACACCTTTGAGGTGACGTGGGAGGGAATTTACGAGATTTTGAGTGACATCCGGGGACACGCTTTCCCAGGTTTCCCGAACTTTCTCTTTCAGGGCATGCATGTTAAAAAAAGATGTCTCACAAAGTCTACACTGGATTTCGTCTCAAAGATGTTGAAAAGGGATGATTGGTGGTAATTGTGTTGGAAATTATTATTATTATTATTTATTGAATCAAAACTTGCCTTGGTAGGCTTGTTACGTTTGACACACACCGCAATTGTCATACAAATTACATTTTTACAAATATTGAATTTACATAAGTCATTTGTCCAGGGTTAATTTAATACATGACAAAACAAGTATGCAAGCACTTGAGCTTGGGTGCACCACACGCACAGCTAGCTAAGGAATAAATCTTTGAATTAAAATTTTAATACTTAAAAGTGACTTTTAAAATTCTAACTTGAACGTAACGTATAGTCCAGAAAAAGGTCTATCAACTGATTTACTCATTTTGAAATTTTAAACGATATTTCAGTTAGTTTTTAAAGTTTGAACCTATTGACAAAAAAGCTGAGTAAGTGAGCATAGACATAAACATTGGCTGCATTGCCTATCCTGTAATGTATTTTGCTCCACTCACATACCACCTGTATACACTAAATTGGGAACGAAAAATTTAGTGGGCTCAACCTCATCGGTCCCGGCTGTTATTGCTAATGTACTAATAAAGAGCCGGGCTCTTTCTGAGGTAATTATCTTAATTTAGCTGATCTATCCAAAGTAGAGTTGCGTACTGCCGAGTCATTACTGTTGATATAGAATGAGCGGAAGGCGCACTGGGGTCAAATACCCTAGAATGGATGACCAGAGTGAAATTGATTTGGATACCTCAACGGAGGATACCGAGGCAGAGAAAGAAGAACTGAAGCAGATGACAACAGATGATCTATGCAGAAAATACCTTCCAATACTATCCAAAGTGGACAAGAAAATAAAAAAGATATCCACCGTCCTCCGGGCTAATAATATGGAAATTATGGAACTCAAATCTAAAGTGGAGGACCTCACTACTGAGGTCTGCGAGCTACGAACTGAAAATCAAAAACTACACCAGGCCACAAACCAACAGAACCTGTTTTTCAGTGGTATTGAAGAAGCTACAATCGAACCACCATCGACACTGCCAACCAAAATCACAATGTTCATTGAAGAGAAGCTGGGGGTGAAAGTAACTGTTGACACTGCATTCAGAATTGGACCAAAAACAGGCAAAAGAAGAATGATCAAAGTCCGTTTCCAAACTATGCGAGACAGAAATCTAGTTTGGGGGGAGCGGAAGATACTTAAGCACCCCATGTATATCAACGAGGATCTGCATAAAATAACACGCAACACCATGAGAGAGCTAATCAAAGAAGCTAAGGCAGCTGAGGCGGCTGGGAAAGTAAATCGACTGGAAGCTGTCTACAGTGACAATTAACGGTGATGTACATAAAGTAGTTGATGGAGAACTTATGCGGGTGCAATCCACCTCAGCATAGGACCTCGGCCATCGTACACGGAAAAATAACCAGCCATTCACGGTGTGCTACTGGAATGCTGACGGCTTGACCAACAACGTAACAAACGATAAATTTAAATATTTAAGTAGCTTAAATTGTGACTTTTTCTGTGCCGCAGAGACCTGGTGCACACTAGAAAGGCTGAAGCAATACTCTGGTTTTAATAATATATGCAACAAATACGAGTGTCTCATTGTAGAACCTTCGAAAGTATCAACTAAAGGAAGAAATAAGGGGGGCTACTTATTGGTATTCAAAAACACAAATTCAATATTATAAAAACAAGAAATACATCATCGTATATGTTTATATCTGTAACTAATAAGAAAACTGGTGCTGTTGTAAAGTTGTGTTTTACATATTTTCCACCTGATGGCTCAAGGTCAGACAAGATTTTGGATGATTTTTTTAATGAAGTGAGAAAAGAAACACCGGCAGTGATCATGGTTGATTTCAACGCTCGAATATCCAATCACAACTCCAACCAGCAAACAAGACAAAGCAAAGATTCCAAAATTAACTCAAGAGGAAACAAGATATTGCAACACCTCTCAAACCACAAAATTTGTAATGGATCCTGCTCGGGAGATGTGGAAGGAGAGTGTACATTTATAAATAGAAATGGGAGCAGTGTTGTATACTTGTGTTTAGTCAAACAGTCCGAGTTTGAAAAGGTGACATGTTTTGAAGTTTTAGCTAGTGAGCTTTCCCATCACATGCCAATAAAATTGACCATTGGTGATCAAAGAAGTGAAAATCTACTAAGTATTCCTAGAATTAAGTGGAGGAAAGAGTTTCGACAAAAATTTATACAGCAGCTGCACAAGGAAAAGGGGAATACTAGTTTAAAAAGTTTCGATGCTTTGAGTTCAATTCTTTATAAAAGTGCCGATGCAGCCGGCCTCAAAACTCAAGTTGTTCTAGGCCAAACTGAACATTTGCCAGGCTGGTATGATTCGGATTTAAATAAATTGAAAGCAAACTACAGATATTGTGTCAAAGGTTTTAGGTAACCCACTGAAAGATTTTGATAGATTCGTGTATTGTAAAAACGCCATGTTAGCTTAAAAATCTAAATATTTAGAAAGCTCAAAGTTTAAAAAGGAAGCCTATTTCAAAAAAATGTATCATGACATTGTAAGTAGTAAAGACAGCCAGTCATTTTGGACTGGAGTAGATTTCTACAGAACAGGAAAGAAAAAACCCTTTGTCAGTAATGAAATAGATTTAAATCAGTGGCGTGACCATTTCAGTAAAGTCTTTGAAGAAACCCAGCAAGTTAATGTGATAAGCGATACTCTAAATGTAAATAATACTAGTAGCACTGATGATTTTCTAGACAGGGAATTTAATATGTTTGAGTTGTGTACTGCGATAAAAAACTCTCCATGGGAAAGGCACCTGGTAGCGACGGAATCTGCAACGAAGTTTGGAAAAATCTAACTACCTCCGTGAAGCAAGATCTACTAAATTTATTTAATAATATTTACAAAAATCCAACTGAGATGCCCCCAAACTGGAGTGAAATAGTTATAGTCCCTATTTTCAAAAAGGGTAATGTAAACCTCCCAAGCAACTATAGACCAATCTCACTACTAAATACTATTACAAAATTATTCACTTCGATGTTAGTTAATAGACTAGATGTTTGGTGTAGGAAGAATAATAAAATTAGTGAGTTTCAGGCAGGGTTTAAAACAGGCACAGGATGTGTCGAGCAAGCTTTTTGTCTAAATACATTAATTCAAAACCGACTACGCTTCCGCAAGGGAAAACTTTTGAGTTTATTCGTGGATTTAAGTCAGGCTTTCGACCCAGTAAACCATAATATTTTATGGGAAAAATTAAGAAAGAAAGGTCTTAGCAGCAAATTTATTGACATTGTCAAACAAATGTATTCTATGGCAAGTGCCAAAGTTCGTAGTGGTGGTGCTTTTTCGGACTCGTTTTGTATTACAAAATCGGTTTTGCAGGGTGAGAGCCTCAGCCCAAAATTATTTACATTGTTTCTTGATGATGTTGTCAGTGACATAGAAAAATCAAACGCAAGTAGTATACGTATTGGTAATCACGAGGTCAACATGTTACTGTTCGCTGATGATATCGCTTTGGTTGCTATCTCCGCCCGTGACCTCCAAACAAAGATAAATAAACTAAAAGAATATTTCGAGAAGAATAACCTCAAAGTGAACCTAGGCAAAACTAAAGTGGTAGTCTTCAGAAAGCATCATTCGATGCGAAAATGTAAAACGTTTTGGGGTCAAGAAGAAATAGAAACAGTACCACAATACACATACCTGGGGATTCCTTTCCATTACTCTGGTAAATTTAATGTCGCCTGTGACCTTTTTATTGAAAAGGCAAAAAATGCCGAAAGTTCACTGTTGGGTTTATTTTATAAGGCTAAAATAAGTAATTTGAATACTCAAGAAAAATTGTTTGATTCCCTATGTAAATCAGTTTTGTTCTATGGAATCCCATTATGGGGCTCAAATGTGATTGATAAGCTCATCACGTTTCAAAACATGTTCATCCGTAAGCTATACTACTTACCCAACGAAACAGCTAGACATAAATTGTTACTAGAAACTAATTTTAAACCAATAGAAGCTAGTTATCTAAATATTGTGCTTAAGTTCCTGTTTAAAATTAAATTAAAACCAGAAGGTTCTCTTGTTAAAGACTGTTTCTACAAGCTTATAAGCATCCAAGAAGTTTGCGAGGAAAACTACAACTGGGTATCAAGTGAACGCACTATTAAGAAGGTGGAAACTGGGGAATGTGGATAAGACATTCTCATTTTTAAGAAGGAGCAGCGACATCGATGTCAAGGTCAACAAGCATAGACGCAACCAAATTAACGACTTCGTAGCCACCATGTAAAGCGGAAAAGATAACTATGCCAATTTGAAGCATAAAATTGGTACGGAAAAATACCTGAACGAGGATACTGACTTCAGCCTGAAAAGATTGTGCTTCCAATTGAGATGTGGACATAATTATGTGTATTATATAAAATCTAGCAACCTCAGAGGAAATCGTAGCAACGGATTTGCAAATTGTGAATTATGTGGTAAAAGTGTTGAAAATGTGTATCATGTTTTATGTGAGTGCAGGCATTATAAACCTGCCAGGAAATTATTAAGCCACAATCTGAACGTGGAATTTGAAAAAATGGACATGGCTACGTTTAATCAAGTATTTAGTAAACTTAATGTTAATGTAATGAAATGTATTGGTAATTTTTGGAAACAAGCTATGAAGATAAGAGAATTCATTCTAACTTATTAGTAAAATTTTGTAAGAGTGGATGTATATATTGACGAATATTGATTATACTTTTATTTTTTCTTCTTCGGAATCATGAAAAATTGTAAAACCTGAATGACCGTGTATGATGGCTGAATATGGTCAATAAATTATTATTACTTACTTACTAATACATGACAAAATAGTCCAAATCAAATTTCACAACAATTAGTACTTTTTAATTTCTTTTAATCTTCATTTACATAATATTTGTTAAATTACTAGATTTTCTTCGATTAACTTTTTCAGTTGGACCTTAAACAATTTAATATTTGCACAATTTTTTATTTCTGCTGGGATATTCTTCCACCAAGTAATTGTTTGAAACATAAAAATTTTCAAAATAAAGATGTTCAACTGGGTTGATTTCTAGTGATTGGGCTACCAATTCCGACCATTTGACTTCATTTCTGTTGAAAAAAGCTTCATTTTGCTGGAAGTATACATGGGGTCATAAGCTTGCATAATTGTAAAGTTCTTCCCACGCTTGAATTTTCAAGCAATTTGTGTTAATTATTGCTTAAAATTTCGGCATTAAGGCCAGCATCTATTATAGGGTTGAAAAAACGACAAGTTTCCAGCTCCTTTTCAAACCATAGACCCCCGTACCATGATACTGTATGCGACATGCTCCACCGTTGGAATTAGGTACATTGTTTGGAGCGATTACTTGTACCTTTCTGTACCTTGGGTGATCCATCAGACTCAAAAATATTTATTTTGGACTCGTCGCAATATGATATCGAGTCCCAGATAATATTGGTATGAAGAATGTCCAAAAAAATCAATACAACCACGATACCGGATTACAACGGTGAAGCATGTCGGATGCAGTATCATGGTATGGTGGTCCATGATTTCGAAGGAGTTGGAAACTTGGAAGGCGAGTTTATGAACTCTAATATGAAAGCTGGCCCTAATTTCGACATTTTAAGCAATAATTGGCAACAAACTACTCAAAAATAGAAGCTTGGGAAGAAGTTTACATTTACGCAAGGCAATGGTCCCAAGCATACTTCCAGAAAAAATAAGGATTTTTGGGAGAATAAGAAGCTCAAAGTGTTGGAATTTCCAACACAATTACCACCAATCATCCCTTTTCAACATCTTTGAGACGAAATCCAGTGTAGACTTTGTGAGACATCTTTTTTTAACATGCATGCCCTGAAAGAGAAAGTTCGGGAAACCTGGGAAAGCGTGTCCCCGGATGTCACTCAAAATCTCGTAAATTCCCTCCCACGTCACCTCAAAGGTGTCATTGCTCCAAATAGAGGTCCTGCTCGCTCCTAATTCCATTTTTGAAAAACTACACCAAAGATTTTTTTTAAGAAATCTTTATTTTGTCCGATTAGATTCTTTGCCTTCATTTCCACTTGAAGGGTCGTTTTCAAATATTTTACAAACTAGCAAAGGTTTTGCGGTCAAATACAATAGAAAATTCACTTTCTAATGACATATTTTTAACATATTTTTGAGCCACGATAAGCGCGATATTATCAGCGGAACAAAACATCAGAACTTGTCCGATTGGAAACTTTGCCGAGTGTACATTAGCCATAAACTATGTTATGTAATTTACTAAAGAAGCTAACGGTTTTGGTTACCGTGCAATTTCACTGGGCAAAAAAGTTTAAGCAAAAATTGTCAAAATTCGCCAAAAATTTGGTATATATGTACTATACACATGGAATTTTTTTAAATATAATTAAGTCAATGGTGCAATATAAAATGATTTAAAAAATTAAACACACAACATGTACATTACACGTGTGGATTACACTGCATGTATAATACATGACATGTATAATACATGCAGTGTAATAATTAATTCTTCATTTATTTAACTATTTTCAAACATTAGCAATTCATTTAGTAACATCTACACGACGTGTATTTTACACATTCAATTTACATATCATGTAAATCAAAGCTAATATATAACATAAAGCCAAAAAAAATCCAATATCATCGTGAGAATTTTGATATTGTATTTGATTCGTAACAAATCTGGTGACATTTTATGGAGATTTGTGTAGTAATCAGATTCATATCCAAAATCAGTTCAGAGTGAATGACCAATTCACTCACTTTCAACACGGCTCAAAACAATTTTGCAGGCCCCAAAATGAATTATACAAACCATAATTAAAAAATATATATATATTTTTACACGTCATGTAATAATACACACATACAAATAACAAGGAATTTACAAATTACATGTCATGTAAATTACATGTCATGTAAATTACATGACCAGTAAATTACATGCCATGTAATCTAAAAAAAAACAATAAAAATATAAACAATGAAATATAATTTCATATTAGTAACAATTTATTTAATGACGCGCGTAGCGCGTCATTAAATAAATAAGATAAGATAAAGAAAAATGAAAAAAAAAGCAGCAATAAACTGCTAGTAAGCAGGCCAGAGACGTAGCTAAAGAGGGCGTTGAGTGATCTCCTCCAAACCACCTCCCCCCATGTCCATCAAATCTTGTACACCACCACCTCTCTCTCTCTCTATATATACCCACCTCTGCGATCCTCTCCCAAACGTATAGTGAAAGCATTACTTGCAGAATTCCATTCCGGATTCTGGCTTTATGTACAAGCACATGATTCCGGATGTATGCACAAGCTCATCCACACGGATGATGTGCTGTGCTTACGTATATATTTCAGCCAAATCGATGAGTTACTGAACTCATCCACCTATAACTTTCGAACCGTTTGACCGGTTTGTCTGAAAAGTATTCCCAGAGATCCTCTCGAATAGTGCTACCTGTGTACCAAATTTCGTCCAAATCGGTCAATGTATGTGACCAGGAGAGTGCACACGGACAGACGGACAGACAGTTTTAGTAAAACAATTACATCGCTGAATGCTCTCGCTTCAGCTACGTAATAAATATAAATTATTACACGTCATGTAATATACACACCCAATTTACACGACGTGTAATTTACACGACGTGTAATTTACACGACGTGTAATTTACACATGTAATTTACATGTAATGTAAATCAAAGCGTATACTTAACATAAAGCAAAAAATCCAATACCAAAATTCTCACGATAGGGTTGAATAAAAAAAAAGTTTTTTTTTTTCTGGAATTGTTATACAATGATGCAAGTTTTTATGTCAGCATCCACGAAGTGGATGCTGACATTAAAACTCATATTTTGATAAATTCTTCATTTATAACAATTCCAAAAAAAAAAACTTTTTTTTTATTCAACCCTATCGTGAGAATTTTGGTATTGGATTTTTTGCTTCGCTTGGCGAAGCAAAAAATCCAGCATATTCCATTACATGATCTATTCAATACTTGAAGCTTTTGTCATCCTGATTTTGAATATTTACATAATACGCTTTACTTCTCGGCTGGAATTTTGATGAACAATCCGGAATCTCAATAAGTTTCGCCCCCAATTTCTTGCCCAGAGCAGTTGAATTTTCATACAAGTTGACTACCCATTCATATCCTTCTATCATATTTTCCATGTCTTGATTACCCACGTCGGAGTAGTAGCGAGGGTTAATGATTGGTTTGGAAAAGGGATTGTTATCCAGTAGCTCAATAAATCCTACACTTTTCGGCTTGCAATGATTGTTTTATTGAGAACGTTGCCCCAACAATAATCTCAGGGTCATAATTAAAACTAGACCCTTCAAACTTGCTAATTTGAGATAAATCGTACAGATTTAGTGTCATGTTTAGTCTTTTTGCGAAGGTTAACATTGCTTCAATTTTTGTTTTACAGTAATTATGCATTCGAAGTTTTCGGGTCAAGCACCTGGTTTGCTTACGTTTCAGTATATATTCAGTAAACCTCAAAACAGTTGGTAGCAGTGCAGGCATAATTTTTTTATTTGCATTCCAAAACAAATTCCGATGTATTGAATAAATGTCATTTAGTTGAAACTTCTTTGCAAAGCTAGTAAGAATCATTGGAGTAGAAGAACAGTATCCAAAACATAATACCGTTATTAGCGTTTCATTTCTTTCGCATTTTAAACTAGGGGGCAGAGTTACTACCAATTTCAATGCTGGAAATATTGAAAGCTTTCCCTCTTGCTGCCATTTCTCAAACTCAGGTAATTCAGTTCCCAAAATTGTCAACGTAGCACTCCAAATAAAAAGAATCAGGGAGCGAGATGGTACCAATGTATCTCCAAACTCAATGCGAGAACTTTCGTAGTGCACTTCAGATGGAATAATAACAACGTTGAACGTATTTGAATAGCGATAATTTCCTTGATTTGGCTTACTCATATTGTTTAACGAGACGAACCTCGAATGCAAAAAGGGGCTGGGCTGAAGACAATCATTGAGAAATCCACTGGTTTATAGAAATAAATCACAAATTTTTCCCAATTCACATTAAGGTGCGGAAACAGTCGAGATATGCATTCAGTGTCGCTGGCTGTGGTTTTTAAAACTGGAGTCACAGCGAATAGCAAAGTGGCCAAGTAAATTTGATTTGAAATCATTTCAACCGTATCGCTTTGATTTGTTATTTCAAATACTTATTAATAAATTTTTGTAACACTTAAATAGTTTATTTGCATTTTTCGAAGCAACAGCAACCCATGAAACGTTAGTCGAATCAAATTAATCTCTGACTATATAAAACTGTAAGCTTTATAACTAACCCACAAATAGTTTAGCATTAAAATCGTACTTAAGATTGAGCTGTTGGGTAAAATAGAATGTTTGGGTCGACTAATATCATTATCCAAATTTTATGTCTAACATCACCATTTAACAATGGAACAACTAAAGATGAGTTTTTAATGAGCAGATTATAAATTCATGCTTTATTATAGCTTAATATTGGATGTTAAACTTAAGTTTAAATGTCATAAAAACGAAGAGCTCTTGATGATAGTTTTTATTGAAGAATTGAAAATTCCAAGTAACGATAAATTATTTTTATGGATTCACTATCTACCAAACCAACCGAGGTGTAAACATGAATAATATTCAAAAGTGACTAAGCTAAAATTTGAAAAGTAACTATAGCGTGCAAAAAAAGAAAACCTTTCGGGTTGATTAGAAGAGTTTCAATATTTTCAACCATTGGTTGGAACTTCTTAAACAACTTAAAAAAATAGACTTTTTTTAATATGAATAATATATATTGCATGTTTGGACGCTTTAGGAATTGGCCCGTTATGTTTTGTAAATGCCAGGCAAAATTTAATGTTTAACTGTAATTTATCTAAACACGCAATCCTAAACATTTCAAGCTGACAATACGATGTAATAACAATATAATAAATAAAAAGAATCTCGTATCTGCTATCTCGTAGAAAGAGCTATGTGAATTCCGTGCTTTCTGTTTTGTAAACTCGCGTTAACATTTTATGTCCATTACGTAGATCACGACTAAAATAAAATAGCTTCGTTTCTTCAGTCCGGTTTCTAAAAAACCAGAAAGCGTACGTCGCACAGATATTAGTTTAGATGATCGACGTGTAGATATAACTAAAACAGTTCCCTCCGCTTCCAAAAATGTTGTGAGTATAAGTACCGACTTTTGTATAATTTTATTCGAACAGTTTAACAAAGTATGATGTTAACTTAATCAAATGATAAAGACTACCCCTGCGTGTAAAAAACCATTGTGGAGAAAGCTATAAAAAGGGGAGCGGTCGAGAAAGAATTCTATGCATCAAGAAATTCTTAAAAAGAGGATGACGTCACAACTTTTTGTAGTTAATTATTTCCTTCAAGTTTAAACTTGTTCGAAACACTCCAATAATATATTGAAGATAACAAATTGAATGCATTATTGTTTATAGAACTGTAATTTATTACGTAGCTGAATCTCAGTCAGCGTAGTTATAACTTTACTAAGTTTGTCTGTCCGTCCGTCTGTCTGTCTGTGCGCACTCTCCTGTCGACATACGTTGACCGATTTCCACCAAATTTGGCACATAGGTAGTACACTTCAAGGGCTTGCCTGGTATTGCTTTTCAGCCAAATCGGTGGAAGTGTTTGAAAGTAATTGGCGCGAAGATTCAAAAATCCGCAGATTTGGCTGAAACTCAGTATTTAGAGGTTATTTGATATGCTGAATCAATTTGCTATGGTAGTGAAACTCCATGAATGGTATTTCATGCAGTTTTGAAAGTTTTTGAGCGCTAAAATTCAAAATAGTCCCATTCATCACCCAGTATTCCCATTCATTGCCTAGAAATCCTATTAATCGCCCAGAATTCCCATTCATCGCCTAGAAATCCTATTCATCACCCAGTATTCCTAGTCTCCTGTGTATGCTATTCAGCTCCTAGGTTATTGCTAAAATATTATTGGGAATGGGGAAAGCGGATAGAAATATGGTGTTTAAATTATATACATCCTATCAATGAGTAAAATTTTAGTTGTAATTTATTCAAATGATGAAATTTCCGAGTTTAGTAACCACATCCTACAGTCAGGGATCGGCTACATCGGCTACATTGCGGTCAGCGGCTAAATTTGCACTCCAGGAGTGCAAATTTATAAAACTACCATCAAGACTTGGAAACTTATGCTATCGGATTCACAACAAGTCTCGTTTTTGTGATTATAAAATTTCCTACACAGAATCATTGCAAAAAAGACAAGAAATGAATTTTGGTAGGAGTACCCGATTAAATGAGAACATAAAATTTTCTCGATTTGCAGTATTTTGTGAGATCAGTTGTGATGGGGAATCTAATGCCGTATTCTTCGGCCAAAATAATATTCATCGTGTGTTTCCGAAACAAAGATTATTTTTTAGCAAAACCTGGTTCTGGTCTATTAACATTCCAACTTTTGTTACGATAAAACTTAGGAAGTCCGGAATGAGCAACAGAAGTTTGCTGAATTATTTGTTCATGGCAAACAAAGAAGAAGGTGTAAATGAGGAGGTACCTACAAAAGTTTCAGCATTTTGTGGAATTGTTATACTTGGGGCTCTATTGACTGTTGCTTTCGTGGGATTCTTGTTCGAGTTAATGGCATATAGTAGCCATAAGCAGGGATGAAGAATTTATGTGGCACTAAGTGGTTGACGCCAAGTATCACTGTCTGTTTAAATTCATTAGTCATGCTTATATGTGTAAAATTTACGATAATAGTGTATATTTTGCAATGCTCAAACTGGTGTTTGCCAAGTAATAGTAAGAATGCATTAACGATATGGTTAAGCGTTTTTCTACCATACAAGAGCAAGAAATTCTCCTCCATATTTCACCCTTTCTCCTATAACATTTCCACACGAGACGCAGTCGTTTCCATAAAATCTCAGACGACTCAGCAAGTCTCATCAAAGCGGAAGCAAGACCCTTTCACCGAGAATTTAATGAAGGACTTACATCCAATTAATCGTAAGCAAAGGAATACAAATCAGCCCCATTTAGACATCCCTATTTCTCCCACTTAAAGATCCACCTTGACCTCATGCTATTGTCACCATGACCAACCAAATCACAATCGTTGTAAATTTTTATCGGAAACGTTGCCGTATTTTCCAATTTCAAAACATTTGCATCCGTTTCACACTTTGTATTTCAACATTTGCTCCTGAAGACGATGCCAGCTAGACATCGAAAGGTTGAGTGTTAAAAATAATTCGCGAATTTATTCTTTTTGAGATTTTCCATGTATTCCGAAACCACTCCTTACTACAACATTTTGTTGAGCCTATTAACTTCGTGGCAAAGGCGCAGAATATATAGTTTAAGCAGCTTTTGAGGGCCAGTCTTTACATTTTGTTTGTAATGTAGAAGTTACAATTAAATATGCAGTTATAATGCGCTAACATTTTCGTGTTTATATTGAAATGGGTTATAGCAATTGGATTTATTAATACAATACAAGCATTTTCAACTACTATACATATTTTTTCTATAAGCTTGTTAATGTAAGGAGAAACGTTTTCAAGATGCAGGTAAACCTTTAATCATTCATAATTAAAATATTTTTAAAATTGATACTTTCATCAAAATCTTAAAATTTAGTACAGGCTGGACATTAATTGATCAAGTCTACAATACCATCAAACTGATTCATTTGCTTACGAAGATAAGCTACAGATTTTATGTTTTACATCCTCATCATAATTCAACAGATTGGCAAACTCAATATCCTCATCATAGCGGCTAGGTTATTCGATTCCAAAATCCCGTGAAGATCCCTTAGTAAAAAGGACGAATAGTTGTACGTTGTAATATTTTACAGCCTTCATAAAATTTTGTCGCGATGCAACACAACAAATAATAAAATATTCTATGGCATTCCATACTAAAAACGAAAAATGAAATGGCATACCCTCCAAGTAAAAGGACAAAAATTATGAAAACATTTCCATCCATTGCAGCCTTCGTAGGAGCAGTTTTGGATGTTACAGGATTAGGGGTTAAAGTTGCCATTATCAAATCAGTGAAATGATTAATCAATCCCGAGAAATCTAAGGCCTGCTTAGCACGCACTACAAATGGGGGAACATGACCAACCAAATGCACTGAATATTCCATTGAGAAATACTGTTCCTTCCCTACATATAAGTTCTCTTCAAAGTTTGCTTGCCATGATTTGGCAATTTCGTGTGCTACTTCACGAGGTAAAACAAATGCTGTTTTATTGCATTCTTGCAGCATATCTGAAATTATTTCGTTTTGTTGCTTTAAAACATAGTTGCGTGCCTCCTGATAGAAGGTTTTCAGCTTGTTTAATCCAACTTCCCCAACCATATCATCGAAATTTGGTAGTAGTTGTTTGACTCTGTCTTGTATTGCTCCTTTTAAAATGGGAACTATTTGGGTGTGATTTTTTATTTGACAATATATTTCTGTGAGATTGAATCCATTTGAGTTTCTTTTAAGAATTTCTAAAGCCATACCAGCTTCTGATACTATGTAGAAGATATCACCAATAAAGTCGTGAATATTTTCCTCTTCGTTTTCGTTGGTGCTCATTTCTACAGGCATATTATTATATACTACCCCCACATTACTCGAACCCACCACCGGTACATCCCATGACCAGGTTAAGAGTTCCTTTGCTCTCGAAAAGATAGTGAAATCATCAGCGATAAGCTGGGAAAGGTTTTCAAATGGGATTGGCTTCCTAGGTGATATCATGTTGTATACATTTGTGTTTTTGTAGGCATTACTTAGCACAACAGCAACTAAAAGAAAACCTCCAATACATAATCTAAGTTTATCATTATCGGATATAGTTGATAAGAATGGGTCCCCTTGTTCTAACAATGGCTTTATAACCTGCTTTAAAGTGGATGATAAACTGTGGTGTTGGTACACGCTACCTTGGTTTATCCTCATCGAAATATAGAGGACAAGATAAATGGATCCAGTCAGAAGCATCAAAGATAGAGAGATAAACAACCATACGTATGAATCAAACACGTTGAAAAGCTCCCCAAATTGAAAGCCAGAAATTGAGGGTCTTCCACATGATACAAATGTGTGGAAGTTAATTGAATCCACCAATTTTATGGCGTCGTACGTAATGGTATATTCATGATAGTTTATAATGTAAGCCTTAATTCTAGGTTCGCGTTGTCCGCCCTCACAGTTGACGTGAAATTTCCAATGTTTATAATGGGTTGAATAATTTTGAAACAATAAGTTGAATAGGGTACCTATAACAGGAAAAAATCTATTCGGTTTAACCAAGCTTAGGACTGGAAAATACTGCTGAATATCCTTTTTTAAACACGAATCCATATATACAGAAAGCTCATCGGTTTCAGAAAAGACTTCAACTGCAACGAACTCGTTTCTCTTTGGAAATAAATTAGTCATTATAGTCCAAAAATGCTCACTGTACCCAAGAAATGATATCGGAATTTCATTCAGCGTGACAGTTGTAACATCGAAGCAATTGAAGCACGGTTTTAACCCAAACATATTTGTAACTTGCAAGATGGGTATCATGCCATATTTTCCCTGCATTTTGGAACCCGTCACAAGTACAAGATAAATATCATTCGTCGCATACAGCTGCGTCCGCCCAACTCCAAAGCGATTTTTGGGGTTTATGTGTGTCCAAATCCATTTTCCATAGACCCTTAGCTTTTGCCACTGCCGATGCTGTTGTTTAAGAAGAACGTTGATGTGGATAGCCGGAACAGTTGACGGTTGTATTTGTTTGTAATCTTGGGAATCAGGCAACTGGGTATCGGTCAACAAATTCCGCGTGAACCCGCGGAACCAAATATTTGATGGAGCGCATTCAACAAAAATGTCGGGAAATCTTCCTTCATGCTTTGGGCAGTCCCCACTGTACACGGGTGGGAAAAGAGAGACATTTATTTCGCAGTTCCATGGCTTGGTTTCCATCACAAATCTAGTCCGGTTGATTGCCATACAGAGGCCTGTGAGAATTGGGTATAACTGGTATACCCAGTGGTGCGGATAATAATAATCATAATAGCTTTCAACTGGGTTTGAAAACGGAGTTTCTTCTACAAATAAATTGCTAGTGCAAACGGATCTTCTGGTTTCTGTTGTGGTATTACTGTTTCGTTTTAAACGATCTTGTATTCCTTTTTGAGCTCCACGAATGTAATAAAGTTTTCCATAAGTATAATTATAAGCAGAATCATGATCATACCGTTCCATAACGGTCTCTGGCTGTGACAAGATAATAGGAACATTTGGTGGGTTTATGTCTACATTCCGAAAGTTTATTACGTTGACAAAGCACCTTTCAAAATATTGAAGGTACTTGTTTAGATTATCCACCGTATAGAAGTCGTCGTCTCGAACTGGGTCATTGATGTAGTTGAAGAATCCTTTTTGTGATAAAAGTTTTTCTTTTCCGGTTAAACGAAGTAAATCATTAATGGACCCAAAAAATGTGTTGGTTTTGTTATATTGCGGCAAATTGCCTTGTACTTCGCCCAAAAATTTCAAAATTATTGCAATTAATCGCAACATTTTGCAATTCCGATTCCGGCTTTCAACTTTTTTTCACTCTTTTCTTATAAGATGACGAATTTAGTTAGAATAAGCAGGAAAAACATTTTCCACCCACTCTTGAAATAAAAAACGAGTGGTTCAAGATTTTAAAACGTATAAAAACTAAAACGAAGACTTATCATAAGCTGCTTTGCGTTAAGTTATAATCTCAACGTTCAACAATCTTTGATGATATCAAATGAAATTTAATGAAACCAGGATTGTTTTAGAAGAATCTGAATTTATTTTAGCCTTGTTGGCTGATGCCCATCATGCACAATGTTTAGAGGAGATACACAAAGTTTAACTGAAACCCGGATTTATCGATTTCTGATGTAGATGGCATGAAATAAACCACGGCATGCGGTTTTACTAAGCCTACAAGTTTGGGTGTGACTACTTTGTCAAGGGACGAGCGAGTTCGATTTAATCCGTAATGTACGTGGAATAGTCCTCGCGGAATCGACCGTATTTTTAATAAAAAATTCATAAATGTATGAAAAATTGTGGCAAGCATTACACAGGCTATTCCTAACAGCTTGCTTTAAGCGAGAAATTTAGGTACGGCTGTGTTGCTCGAGGCTTGCTTCAGACCGGCACGCCAATTTTATATATCGGATATCATGTCGCAAATTTTATTACGCTGGAATAATTTCCTGACTCGTTCTTTCGGGTCGCTGAAATAAGATCCCAAAATAAGGTCCCTATAAAATAAGGTCGAAGTTAAAAAGATCCCCAGGCAAAAAGGCCGACAATTTTTGTGGTCGATAAGCAAAAAGGTCGACAGGAAATTTTGGTCCCCAGGAAAATTGGTCGACATATAAATTAGTCGCTGGATGAAAAGCTAATGCAGACATTACTCAAATGTAAAAGAATTGCTTTGCATTTATCATACATAGACATAAAAGCTTACATAATTAGGATAGACTGGAAACTCTATGCAAAACTGGCCCTACTGAATCCACTATGTTGTTGTTCCAAAGTGAATCCACTATGGCAACGATAGTCAAGTGATGCAAATACTTTAATTATAAGGCATTCCGTGAGCTCAATCTTTTGGGACTAAAAAAATTCATAACTCCAACCCAAAGGCAAAAATCATGGAAACATTCATAAAAAGTAAAACACGATAAGAAATCAGGGTCAAGGTATCAGCAAAACATTGGGAAATGAATGAATGGTGTCCACCGGTTTGTAAATGTAGCTAACATTTGAGGTAATTGCAGATTTCCTACCCAATTTGCAGTTTCAGACGAGCTAAATACAATACTATTCCCGAACTCGATTACTTGAATTTGTTGTTATGATACTTGACATTATTCATTTATAAAAATTCATAAATTATCTCGATCCCAAATATTTGCGCCAGGTGCTAACGAACAAAGCCATTACATGACTATCATTGCCATATAGTGTGGATTCACTTTGAGTTGTTCCGAAAGTAATTACGACAACGGATGCAATTCAGTCATCATGATTGAAGAAATGGTACACAAATAACAGCAATAAAATATGGAGTCAAAAATGGAAGTCCCAACGATTTTCTAACTATTCCTTTTTATATTATGCATTTAATATAAACTAACAGAAATCAATTTCTCGTAGATAAATGCATTAAACATTAATAATCCAATTCATACTACTAACAGTACCAACAACACAACATTAATTCTTTTAAAATACTGCAGTTTGTTCATGCCATGGTTAATAAGGCAATGCTTTTGAGTAATGTCTACATTAGCTTTTAATCTAGCGACTAATTTATATGTCGATCAATTTTCCTGGGGACCAAAATTTCCTGTCGACCTTTTTGCTTATCGACCAAAAAAATTGTCGGCCTTTTTACTTGTCGACCAAAAAAACTATCGATCAAATTTCTTGTCGACCAAAAAAACTGTCGACCTTTTTTCCAGGGGACCTTATTAACTTCGACCTTATTGTATAGGGACCTTATTTTGGGGATCTTATTTCCTGATACGTCCAAACTTGTTCTTTGTTTAGTATGTTCGTTACATGCTTTGCATTACAAGTTTTTAACGGTGTAAAATGTAATTTTTATTGAAGTGTTGTTATTAAATTCAGTATAAATAACTATTTTGGACAATTTTTGAAATTATATTCTAGACAATGACAATTCGTGCATATCATACTGTTTTAATTCGGAGTACGCATATGAAGGGATGCACAATGATTACATTTATTGGTAAATTTAGCATCAAATCATGTTTTATTCAATGGAAGAAAAACTGGCGGTATTTTGAGTACCATTGGCACTTAGTCTTGGTATTTCTATGACCTTCGGCATACTTATATGTAGGTTAAAATTCGTCGTGACGTGCAGTGCCGTACCTTGAAAAAGGGAGGCCTATAGCGGCGAAAATTTAACGACTGTATTCACCGATGATTTAGCACATATTAATTAATTCTAAATCAAACAACTTATTCCGAAAATACCTAATATTACTAGTATTACTAGTTATTATAAGTATTTTACTAGGAATATTATCGACTCGTCTGACAATTTGATAACAAATCAATTTTTTCATGCTCAAAAAGCTATCTTTCCAAACTATTTTTTTCGAATTCACCAATAATGGAGTCAAACAAAACTAAAGAGCTTTCAGGTGCTCTATGGATAGTATTGCTAAATCACTTCAGTTCTTGGCCCATAAATGAACGCAAATAGTACTTGATAATAATTTTGAGGTTAAGGAACGATCTCTCATTTTAAGCTTGGGACTTTAGTCGTATTATTTTTATTTTATACTTGTCTATTCACAAAAAACGAATTTCTCGAATAAGTCATTTCCTGAAAAATTTCAAAATTATGATCGCTTAAACAAAAATGATTTTTGGGAAAATCTGGTAAAAGCATCCTATGACTATAGGCTTGGTTAGTGTCTTAAAAGAGTTTCCATTAAATTATCTCGGTAGGCTTTTCTTGCTTGTTCGAAAATATGATCCGTTGGATCCCCAGAATTTGTGAAACATTTTCAAAAATGTTGCCCAGTTGTCGTTTTTAACCAGCAATTATGACCATCTTTGAGACTTTGTCCAAACATAATTAGTGTAGTGAATGGATGTATCAATCAAAACATAATTGCCAAGTAAGTTTTCTGAAACTATGCTTTAAAAATTCACAAAACGAAAGTGACCTGGGTTTAGTCATCAATTCTGAATACGCCCACTCGCTTAAGTAAACAATTAGAAGGAACTAATAAAGATAATTCTTGCTATTTTCCCAGATAACCCCTACTGATTTGACTCCATTGGGATTATGCTTATGAAACAGGATTTTTTCTGCCACCAGAAAGCAGGTTGTGAAAAAACGAATTCCTGAACCATGACCAAAATCTCACGAGAAATCCAATAAAAAAAGTTTCATCCAATTGCAATGAGAACTGTAGACCCTATTCACTGCCTAATGAAGAAAGAAATGGGACGGTGAAAGTCAAATATCTTTCACCAGTGGCTTTGAAATGAGGTTTCACCCCGTACGTGTTCATAACTTATGACATACTGCTTGCACAACAAAAATGGTTTGAATCTGGCTCCCAAGTTGGGAAAGAATCTTGATTCTGACTAGATTATGTCAGTATTATTATTTAGTCTTACCATTCATAAATGATAATTTTATTTAAATCTCATTAAAAAGGGAGGCTTTTAGGCACCTCGGAACGGGGAGGCCTATAGCGGTCGCTAGAGCTTGCTATACAGTCGGTACGGCACTGGTGACGTGTACAAACCATAAAGTTAATTTCACTTTCCCTATTTGTTCTGTATTGCAAAGGAAGCCGTCAAAATGACGCCAGACTAGGCGAAAGCAGTAGCCGAAACAATAGGTAAAAAATCGCCGGCATTGACGAACTACTATCGGAAACTGTGGACCTGTTGTTAATCTACCCCTAACAAAATTCAGGCAAGTCTGGGATTTCTCTAGGACCCACTCTAGTCATAATCAAGGTTCGCCTTAAAGTGGGTCCTCAAAACGTGGGAAAATCCACAAATTTCAGAGATTTAAGAATTTGTTTTCCAAAAAGACGTTTTTCTGAATATATAAGAGAATGGTACTTTGATATATTTGCTGTCTCACAGAAAAAGGCATGTGCATAATATATGTATAAAATATTATGTGAGTAAAAACCTATAGTCTACTTTTCTTTGAAGTAGGAGTTTTCGTCAAAATCCAGGAAGGCGTCTTGGTTTCAAATTTCAATACATATTGTGACTTAACATAAAATGCAAACTACCTTGTGAGCAAAAATCTAAATTCTAGAGACTATTTATGAAATACTAAATTCTTTCCTGAAAGTCAAAAGCAATAAGAATTAGAACTACCTTGTCTTACCGGCACGTGAAGATTAGAAAAACAACATATTATGTGAAAAGTACTCGTCAATTTCGAGAAAGTTAGAAAACAAACTAAGAAAGAGTAACCCAAAGCAAAACAAGGGGTACCTTTTATTTTAACATACAAAGCATAGGTTGTAAGAAAAAATATATGATAATGTCCATAACTTTTGCTAAAAAATTAGAATTGTAAACCCGGTACTTATATAATAATCTATATAATCTTATTTAACCTATTTAATCCGCCTCTACAGGCCAAAAGTACTACTGAAAAGCCTTGTACCTTAAATTTTCGAGTTTGGTAATGGTAAATTATTCTGATGTTTGTCTTTATCTTCACAAAACTCTCAAGTTTCAGGTCCCTTTTCCTTTAAATTTCAGGTGTATTAATTGTATTACGCTGAAACAGGCAAGACTGTGGCTCCTATTGCGCTAAAAACCTGGTTCAGTTTCTTGTGGAACTTCCATGCTATTGGTCACCAATCCGTCACGCAAAAAATATCTTAAAATCTTAAGTTTATAGGTATTAGCGGGAACACTCGTCTTAATCGATCCTCTTATTTTTGATTACTCAAAACAATTCAGCTCGAATTTCTACGCTAGCGCTAGATCGTTAATCATCACTGCAACAAAATAAGCATGGCAATTATTAGCAACCGTGCAAAAACTGCAATACAATTTCGATTCCTTGTGCACAAGTATTTCAACTTATGTGCATTTGCTGACTGGAATCAAGTCACTGAAGACTACGTCGTTTGCAATCCCTTTTGGATATGGAACTGCTACATGTGCACCTACGTGGGACAGCTTTATCCCATCATTCTGGGTTTCTATTCCTACCATAAGCTAACTCAAGCCGAGGAGGATGAGGGAATGCTAGAAAACACATTCGTAGCTACACGATTTGCAACTATCATTATGGGCATGGTCCTCACTTGCTTCATTGGTATGGTTGCAATTGGAGCATATCGAATCTTGACATATTACCTTGGTATATTTTATTTGATGACCCAAATCCACCAATACTTAACGACCATTGACAAGCATATGGCACAAAATCAGCTCCAGTTCACCACTTCGCAGAAAAAAATTATCCTATCATGTGAATATATATTTTTCGCTGTGTCCTTGCTCAGTACTGTTGTTCCAGTGTTTTATGGTTTCTTTTTTACTAGCGAATACGAACCAGTCCACATGATGTTTGAGGAATTGTTGGAGGTTAAAGTTACCCGAGATTTAAAAAGCTTTCCAATAGTTTTTTTATTCACATGGGCAGCTTTAGCGGGCGGGGGAGTGGTATTCCAGTTGTTTATTTTTGTATCTTTGTATATGTTAATGGCAATCATAGTTTCTGGTAGCCTGATTCCAATAAGTATTTACAAGCCTGCTCGAAATTCTGGAACACAAATCATTCAATATAAGATTCAAACTACATCTTTAGGGGAAATGTGTGAGCAGGAATTCATGCTCAAGTTTAGAACCCAACAGGTCTTCAATAACCGCGTTAATGAAGTTTGCGCTTCAGTTGCTATATCTTTGCATCAGGTCGCATTTATGGTGATTTTAGTAGGCGCTAGCTTTGTTCTCATTACAATTCCTGGGGCGTTGTTAGCTGCTGGTCCAACTGCATTTGGGTTTGTTGTTAGTTGTGCTTTGCTTAGTGTGGTAACTATAGTTGGTGAGTGTGCCCTTGTGGGAATGCTTTCGGACCTAACCCAAGAGTTGTTAACCAGTAGCAAAAATCTTTCAATTAGGCGTTCTGCTTACAGAAAATTTATGTTGAGTTGTTCTAATTTGTTCTTAAATTGTGCATACCCATTTTATCAGGTAGATAAGAGAACAAGTGTGGAGTTCATGAATCAATATATAGATTTTCTTCTTCAGCTATTGGTTTTCAAATAAGATGTTGTTTTCGGTTGTAAAAATTTCGAATGTTTTGCCAGTTGTAGAACTTTCTCAAACTTAAATGGAGAAAATAAGTATAAGTTCCCTAGATAGTATTAGGTATAATCGATAGTAATTAAAAGGCCATGAAAATAACGTCATTACAACTAAAAAAATGCACCATTTGCCTGCAATTGAAACCACACGAATTGTTATTCTTTATGTTTTCTCAGTTTGATTTGTACCAAACAGATTTCCTATTTTCAAATATCATTGTTTTATATGAAAAATACTTGCAATGATTGAATTGTTAACATTTAGAATCTATTTAATGTCTAGAACATGTTATAATCTTAAAAATATATAAAGTATTTGAAATTTAAAAATGCTTACAAAGCATAATATATGTACACTATTTCAAACACAATAAAGTTTATGGGGTGAGTAGTACTTATAACATTAACTATACTTTCGTTTGGCTATAAACTCTAGTGTCATTTCAAAATTATATGTTTTCAAAATAGTTGGTGGCCACCTCATACAAATTCATACCAACGACTGAAGTCTGTAACCATTTTTTAACAGGACAGAAGAATTAATTTAATTTGACATGAACAAAAAACATTTTATGTACTGCTAAAAGAGAGTAGAGTTGAAAAGAGGAAAATTTCATTTATATTTTTTCATTCATTTATTTCTGTGTTGATGCGCGAATTTGACGCATGTCTCAGCTATGTATTTTGCAAATAATATGGATGGGAATGCTCATATGAAAAAATGCTCATGCATTTATCATCATCACGCACAACAAAGTGCTTAACTGTGATGAGGGGTTAGGTTAGGTTAGGTAACCTCTCAACCTGAGTTGAGAGCGTGCGCGAAGCAAATGTTTTGTTTTCTGCCGATATTATTTTTGAGAGAGAGAGATTATTTTTGTGTTTTATTTTTTATATTATTTTAACTGACAAAATGTCAAACAATTATTTAGCAGATCGATTGACAGAGTACACAGCTCGGGAGACAAGTAAGTTACTTTTAATTATAATATATGATACATACATAATTTAACACATTCGGAGCTACAATTGATGTTTTATTTGCTCATTATTTTGTTATTGTTACAGATCTAATTTCGCCTGCATTTTATTAAAAAAAGATTTGAAGAAAGCCAATTAAAATGAAGGTGAAGATTACGAAAGTATTTTATCTGTTCAATGCAAGTGTCACAGGAAAAATTCTTATTGTTCTGGTGTGACATATACCAATTATAAAAATAATAGATCGTTCTCACAAGACTGTAAGGTGATTCGATGCCTAAATAAAGGAGTTTTAGAATTCAAACAGTGTCAAGATCTCATGGTTTTTATAAATAAATTTGGTGTTGGTGTCAAAGCGACTGCCGCCATCACCACAGTCAGTGAATATAAACATAAGCAAAAAAATCGAAAAGGTTGTCACAGCTATGGACTTTTCACAGAGGACAAATCCACAGGAAATCAGTTAATTATTGATCCAAATGAAATCGGCAATATAACAAGATTTGTTAATTCGGATTGCCAACCTAACCTTGTGATAATAATTCAGATAGAAGATGGATTGCCTCGAGTATATTTGAAGACTAATCGTGCAGTAAAGCCAGAGGAGGAAATTTTTTCAAGTATATTCGAGGTAAATACATATTTATTGGAAATAAATCTGTAATAAATCGGTTAAATTTAATTTTGATTTTTGATATATTTAATAGAATGGGAAATGTTTATGCAAATCTTGCGAACAAAAACTTCCCAAACTGTCTACTGTTTCTTTGACAAAAAAACAAAAGGAAAATTTACCAAAACCACTGACTAAAAAGAAAATACATTCAATTACTCCGTTGAAGCAGATCATTCCCCCACCAGTACTCTCAGAAATTTCACAAGAGAAAGAACGTTCATCTGAGGAATCGCATTCTATTCCAATTAAAAATCCCAAGGGGAAGTTATTGGGAAAAAAGCATGGATTTAAATGCAAATGGTGTCAAAAGTGAGAGTCATGTTTTCATTTTATTTATATAATCAATATGCTGCACTCACAATCAAGCCAATGCAAAAGATGTGTCGTTGAAAGCTTATCGTTCTGATATCTTATTTTGTTCCTTCGCAAAAAATATTTACGGCATGAGCATCAAATATCATTTTTTTTCTCAAAAAACTTTTTGCTTTTGAATAATGATGATGATGTGATACAGCACAGTTCTTCCCTTGATAAAAAAAATATGCTTTAAAATAATTATTTTCTTTTTAAGAGCTACGTCCTGCCACTGAAGCGCCAGAAATTCCTCTCAGGCAATCATCATCATCATCAGGTTAGCACAACTTTTATTGCATTGCATTTTTAAACAATAAATTTATCTAAAATGAGAGCGGAAGTGCTGGTATAACTTTTGCTTTTAAAAAATGAATTAAAAAATTTATTTCCCTTTTAATGCAGCAACCTTATCAACTAGTTTCTACGAAGCATTTAAGTTTTTTTGTAGATGATTGGCAAAAACATATTGCCATTGGGCTTTACCTTGTTGCAGCACTATTGCTGGGAGCTATGCTGATGGTTTGTTTTGCTAGGAAGGAGACGAAGAGGAGGAGGAGACGACACGATGTGCTACGGTGACGTATCATGGAAATATGGAGGAAATGGAGGAAACTGTTTTCAGACGGAATACTGTGGAAAGGGTTGTTGCAAAAGATGATGATGATGATGTCCCGCACGAGTATCCCATTCCCTTTCCCCACTTGCGACCGCACACCCTTTTGAAGAGCTGCTACCCCATTGCCCCCCACTCCAAATTATCCAACAAGAGAAAATACCCCATTTTCCCGTGAAGGCACCTCACTATCTCGAGAAGGAACCCCCTTTAGGACTCCAGAAGCTGCCTTGCACGTCCCACCTACACCCCAAGAAATTCTCGAGGCTCTGGAGCGTCAAGTTGTTCCTGAAGATGCAAGCACTAACCCTTTCCTTCACACCCTATCCCTTACCCTTTATGTATATTAAATTATTTTCTTCATAGGTATAATCTTACGAAGAGGAGAGAGAGTGAGGACACAATTTTCCGACCTCACTATTACTACAACACGTACTAAAACATATCGAAATATGTAATGTGTTCATTCATCATTGTGTACATTTAATAAATATATATATTTTTGCATTAAATTGCCAATCTCACCCATATTATTTGCAAAATACATAGCTGACACAGGCGTCAAATTTGCGCATTAACACAGAAATCGCCTAAAAATGAAATTTCCCTCTTTTCTACTCTACTAAAGAGATATCGTCGATGTGGCTAAATTGTGAACATGATTTTCCATCTCATCGTATTTATTAAATGTCTTACATACTACGTCGGGTCAATCATAATCAGCGTCTTCTTGCTCAATAACTGATTACAAGGTTACTCGATGACTTGTTTGCCCACTCAATTACATCCTGCAAAACGTAACCAGACAGGTGGAGTGAAATCACGGCCCTACCAGCTTGAACACCGCCACCACCACCCTCCTTCAACATAGGTTTGACTTATTATGCTTACTTTCGCCACTATTTCCTCCACCTCAAACATTTCCCCACCCGCACTCTTAAGCATGGCGGTTGGAATTTTGAGAAGCTGACCAGGAACTGGAATGAATTCTGGTGTGATAATGATAATGATTATTAAAATAAACACGTCTTACTTTTCATCACCTTCACAGCCAAAGCCAAGTAGCAAGTTTGTTGAGGTTAAATCTCTCGCTTCACAAAATAATGGAAACACAAGCAAGGATTGTTCATAAATTCAATTCTTTAGGAAAAGTCGAAAGCAGATAAATAAAAAAATACACACGAAAATAAGCTGCTTGTAAGCAGGCCTAAAAACGTAGCTGAACGGCATATACGGGAGAAAAGGAATACTGGGCGATGAATATGAATACTCGGTGATGAATGTGCTACTTTTGAATATTCGCGCATAATAACATTCAAAGCTGCATGAAATACTATTCATGGAGTTCAAATAATCTCTAAATACTAAATGTCAGCCAAACCGATGGATTTTTGAACTTTCGCGCCAAAAACTTTCAATAGCTTTGACCGATTTGGCTAAAAAGCAATAACAGGCAAGCTCAGGTGTGCCGACTGTTTGCTAAGTTTGGTTAAAACCGATAAACGTGTATGGACAGGAGAGTGCACACAGTCGGACGGACAGACAAACTTACCTAATTCTTAGCACAAGTTTAATAAAATAATCTTAGGTATAAGCACAAAAATTGTTAAAATCAATGAATGGCCAAGTCTCCAGAAAAGTTCAGGCACTACGAGAGCTACCCCATATAAAATATTTCAACAAGAGTAGCCCAATAGTTAATCCAAAACCGCCTTTCCGATTGCATGGAAGGAGCATCAAAAGGATTTTTATTGGCCACGAACATCTCCAATGGTTGAATGAATTGGAGGACAACATGGACGTCCAGGAGTTTGAAACTTATGTTGCAAACGCCAAGTTTCCAAATGATTATTCTGACAGTTTGCCTCAAGTTTTGAGGCATATTCACCACATTGTTTTTAAATGGTGGCCATTCGTGAAGGATGGGAGGTCAAACTTTTCGGACTATGATCCAAACTCCGCAATTCAAAGACTATCTGAGGAATTTGCTGAGTGTAACAAAGTTATTAAAGGGTATGACAATGATATTTCAATCGAGATTCAAACTGGGTGGGTATCACATCCTGAAAAATTGCTTCCACCTGTGGATGACAAAAACCTGACGGTATTTTGGCACCTAATTAACGATTTCGCTGTAAAATTTAATGTGGAAGTTTTTCTTGTCGCTGCATTTGACATGTCCGATGAATTTTGTAAACACTGTGGGTGGTGGAGGGTAGTCAAGGTTAACGGAAGCAACCAATATTTGTTTGAAGACAAAATTACGATTTCGAACACCCAACAATATACATTTTCCTTTTCTTGGGCTTACGTTGTGTTAATTGTCACCCCATTCGGAATTCTGGGCCTGATATTAATTGCAATATTTGTGAGAAAGTTCTGTCCAAATATATTTCACATACGATTTAATCTTAATCGTTATTTGCCTAATTCCAACTGCTTTAAGTTGTAAACATTCCAAGTAAAGGTTATTACAAGGTTAATAAATTAATAAAGCCTTAAAAGCCAATAATATTATAAGAAATTGGAAATGGTTAGGTGTGGCTATCGCACATTTGGTGGAAAATTATAACTTAAAAAATTTTTACACTGTGAAGGGTTTCAAAATCTTCCGGTATTTTATGAAACCAAAGTACTGTTTTTCAATAATTAATTTAATAAAATTTATTACGGAATTTTCAAGTTTTTTCACAAGAGTTTAATTTTCCTAAATTCTCTTGTCTTTGAAATGCGTTAGAGCTGGGCCTGACCATTTGCTCTTGAATACAGCAATAATTAATAATTCCTTTATTGTCATTGGTACCCAAACATACATTGGTAATTACACCAGAGACATAATTGATCAATTTAGAGTTAGTCATATAATTATAAGGCACATTATTACGTACGAGTTTAAATTTAGTTTGAAAAAGGGAAGAATTTAGTTCATTCGTTATATTTTAATATAATTTTACAAGTCAGTATATTTAGACCTTTTGTGTCACAAGAAAAAAATGTGTCACATACATAAACCAGATCAATATTGGCCGCTTACAACCCGCATATCCTGCTTAATGAGCATACCGATTCTGTTCGCTCCACCATTCTGATCTGGAATAAGTTGGACAGCACTTTAAATCTTTTATATTTTGTAGCACAGTAACAATAAATTGGTTCATTTCATCTTTACTTGAAACTTAACTAGGAACAAGTCAGTATATTTAAACATTTTTTGTGTCTATAAGAAGAAAAGTGTGTCGTATGCAAACCCCAGATCAATATTGGCCGCTTACAATCCGCATATCCTGCTTAATGAGCATACCGATTCTGTTCGCTCCACCATTCTGATCTGGATTAAGTTGGACAGCACTTTTAATCTTTTACATTTTGTAGTACAGCATCAATACATTGGTTCATTTCATCTTTACCCAATGAATCGGCGTTTGTACAAGTAATATCATCACTTTTTTTAGTGAGAAGATAAGTCATGAGAGTGGTTTTAAATGTTGATAGAGAATTTATTCTGTTTTTTACAAAGTCAGGTAGTTGAAGCCAATTAAATACAGCCTGATATTTGAAGGTACATTTGCCCCATACGGACTTTGTGTTAATTTTCGGTACTGAGTAGTTAGCATCACGTGTTGTGTGTACGTCATCATATGAGAAATCCAAATAGTTTTGGAAGAACCCTTGGTTTTGTAGAAACGCAATTCTGTAGGTAAAACATAATAGGCTGTACAGATACATATATTTAGACGATAACCATTCTAGGTCTTTACACATGTCATGCGATATGGAGTCGAATTTACGCTTCCCAAGAACAAATCTAGCTGCTGATCTAAGTATGTTGTTGACTGATTTATAAGATGCTACATTTGCCCGGCTTAGCCATACAATATTAGCGTAGTTAATGATGGACATTATGTATGCATTTACTAAAAGTAGCTTATGATTTTTTGAGAGAATGTATTTCATTGGATAAAGCATGTTCAGAGACCCAAAACATTTTTTCGTGATATGATTGATATGTGTTTTCCAGCTGAGGTCTTCATCGAAATATACCCCTAAGAGTTTTATACATTGTACACGCTCAATGACTGTTTTGCCTAATTTGACGGTATGGTTCTTTGTCTTGGATAAGTCGTGACCTTTTCCGATGAAAATTGCTTTTGTTTTTTCAACATTTAGGTGAATGTGGTTTAGGTGAAGCCAGTCGTGTATGTTGTTTAGGTCAGCTTCTAGTAATGAAATGGTGTGTTCAAGTTCCTTAGGTTTTCCAGCAATGATTACATTGGTGTCGTCGGCAAACATGCTTGTAAACGAAGATTTTACATTCAATGGTAGGTCTTTAATCATGATACTAAATAATAAACTTGATATTGAGGAGCCTTGAACAACACCAAGTTCAGTTTCACGTGTTCTGGAGTTCACACTGTGTGTATATATACCAGGGCATGACACGAACTGTTGTCTGTTTTGAAGTAGAGATATAATGACGGGCGTTTCGATTCCATACCATTTAAGCTTTTCAATAAGTATCTCACGATCTACTTTGTCAAACGCCTTTTGAAAATCAAGAGATATTAGTATACATATATTACCATTATCGATGTTCGTATTAATAAAGTCATTAATTGACGTGAGTGCATGAGTTGTGCTCATGTTTTTTCGAAAACCGAATTGACAATTTGTTAGGATGTTGTTTTTTGCAACGTAAGCATTTAGTTGAGTTAAAATACATTTTTCAAAAAGCTTTATAAGCACGGCTTGAATGCCAATTGGCCTAGTATCGTTAGGTGTAGTTGGATTTTCAGTTTTCGGTACAGGTACTATTCTGGAGATTTTTAAGACATCCGGAACGTTACCGGTGTGTATAAATGAATTGAACATACTACATAATGACTGGAGAAAAACATTGGAATTGATTGCTAAATTTATCATCATTGCCGGTTGGTTGTAGACGCAGTGGTGGCGTGAACACAATGCAATGTTCCCCATCTGACTTTAAACACGATTTGTGCACTATAAGAATATATATTTTAGATAAATCTTTATAAATTACTCTAGAAAAGTAATCACGAAACTTTCTTTTCATGTAAAGGCAACATAATCAAACTGAAAACTAATTAAACTCCGTAATTATTTATCATTGCAAATGTATAAATCATTGACTATAAAGAAAAAATCTCACAGCTATTCTTGAATCGGTTTGATGGTTCATTTAAGCTGTTTTTATTCAAAATGTTCGCGAAGAACTAGCAACCACTTTTAATTCAACGACAAGTAATTTCGCTTTCCAAATAGGTACAAGTGCTGTTTTTCTATCATTCCATTAATTTCATCAACATCTGACGAGGGAAGGACCAGGTCTGATTTTTTTGGAATTGGCTGGGACGCGGTTGTTGTAGTACCTTTTGGTGAGAAACTAAACCATATAACGTGTTTTGACTCCATGGCCACGAATTTCCGAGTTATGGACATTTTAATTTTATCGGGGTCAGTTTTTGAAATTTCCCGTTTTTCTTATGGAGTTTAACATGGAAAAAATCAGCTTTCACCCCCCTGTACGATCAATTCAAAATTCCCAAAAGTTCAAAAAATGCCTAAAACCCCAAATATTTTGATGTAAAAGTGCTGCAAATCATAAAATATCGTCAAACGATGCAATTTAGACAAACAACAGCTATTAGCGTTCCTATGCATGTACCCACGCTTGTATTGAAAAGTCGAGTTTGACAAATTGAAGGCTCGATAACTCAGAAACACTTTGCCATTGAGACCTCGCATTTGGCACAAAATAATGTTTTATTATAAGGTACTTCTACGCCAAGTTTCAGCCAAATCAAAAAAAATCTTGCCTGGTCCTTCCCTCGTGAGAAAGTTATGTGTCTAGCTTCCTAATGAATTAAATCCATGCGAAATTATCCATAAAAACGTAGATATTGGGAATGACCATTGTATCAAACTTCTGCATCTGACAAACTCGAATTTTGGAGACACTTACCGTTGAAAATCGAATCCCAAATTGGAGATATAAAAGTCAACACGACAAACTATCATCAAAGCCATTACTCAAATATTCTAAATTATGGGTACCTAAATTTTGTTGTTGTTGATTGAATGGGAAATAGTTCATTTCAAAGAACTTGATTTTAATCTCCTTTTAGGATTCAACTGCCAAGGCAATTGCTGCTCGGTGCTCACCCATGAAAGCTTTGAAGCTGTTATGGAAAGATTCTCAAAGATTTACATTAGGCAGGTGGGCATGTGTGTTCATTTCTTATCTGTTTCATATACTCTTCTTCAATTCGATACTTATAATTTGTTATTTAGCAATCACTCAGCTATGATAATAAACACCTAAAAAAATTACATTTTCTTCTCTTTGATTACATTTACGTAGCATGAAATCTATCGTTCATCCAATCTTTCATTATATAAACGCTTTGGATAAGTTTAGTAAGCTTTGTAAAGTGGACTCCAATTTGTTTTGGCGCCGAGATGGCGCAAACTTCTTGTCTCCGATTTCGCTGAAAATTTGCAGGAATATTAATTTTAATGCGTAGATTACGAATCTGAAATCAGAAAAGAATTTATTAAATCGTGTCGCCCTCCAGAGTGAAAAAACCGCGAAAATGTTTTTAACCGCGGAATTCGCCCAAAATTTGGTAGTTGGTACTATTAGACTAGCTGAGTAACGTGGTGAAGATAATTTTTGAAAATTTTAATTTTTCTGCCCTCCAGAGGGAAAAATGTTTTCCAGAAAACTTGTCTTTCCATTTTCCCACGGTTTTTCCCTCTTGACGGCGGAAAAATTAAAATTTTCAAAAATTATCTTCACCACGTTACTCAGCTAGTCTAATAGTACCAACTACCAAATTTTGGGCGAATTCCGCGGTTAAAAACATTTTCGCGGTTTTTTCACTCTGGAGGGCGACACGATTTAATAAATTCTTTTCTGATTTCAGATTCGTAATCTACGCATTAAAATTAATATTCCTGCAAATTTTCAGCGAAGTCGGAGACAAGAAGTTTGCGTCATCTCGGCGCCAAAACAAATTGGAGTCCACTTTATGAGAGGAAATTGCTTTTTCTCCATGATTGTTTTTACGTAGACAAAAATATGTTGTTCAAACGATATTTCATGCCATGGCTCAATCCAACTTTACAGTTCAAATACACTTTTCTTACACGTGAACTAATTAGTGAAAGGAAACCACTCATGGATCGATGCAAAAAACAGACAAGCGTCATGTCTAGCCAGACAGATTTAGAAAACCACGCTACGTGGATGTTCTCCAAAATTCGCTTTTCTTTGCATTCGTCACAAGAGCAGAATTCAAAAGTTCAGCTTTGTTCCAAACGATATTCTAAGTCTACGTTTCTGTACGCAACGGTTAAATTTTGAAAGAACTGCCAATAAGATCCTAAAAATAATCCTACGCTGATTTAAACAGCAAGTTCAACTGATTTCACAATGCTTTCTCAAGCAATATACAAACTAATTTTATTTATCGTTTTCTATCCTCAAAGTACTGTTGAAGATGGTCTATTTGTACGCCCGATTGACAAATTATTGCCTTTTAGTCCATTTTTAGTGAACGATGCAAAGCTCGACCATATTAGTAATTTGAACGAGATACTTTCTCCATTTCAAAATTGTCTCGTTACTTTAACCAACTTCATTGGAATAAATCTATTGCCGATGAATATTCCAATAATACTGAAAGTGCCTCAGCTGGCACTTTGGTGGAGAATTAGTCCACAAGAATACTGGAAAGAGACATATAATTTAATTTTGGTACCTAAAGGAGCGCATGCTCAGCAAAATTCAACCAATATTTTTGAAAGCCCGTGCACACCTTCTCATTTATTTTACAACGACCGTTTTATAGAAGAACACTGTATGAGGATGAACTTAATGCAGTTTATTCATATTTCTAAGCCCAATTCATGTCAAGTCAACATTGATATATATCCGCCAGATATCGTACTCAATCGAGACAATTATGTTGAAACTAATACAAATAGACTAAGGTATCCTCAATCCTTTGTCTATTATGAGGTCATCGGGGATTTGCCAATAACTCCTTCTTCACACCCAATCAATATCCTCATCTTAGAAGATTCGTATTATAAGAACCATCAAGAAAAAATTGGAAGACACCTTTTTCGGTGGACTGAATCAAGCACCAGTCGTTTTCATAATAACATTCCGTATACTTTAATTCCAGCAACATCACAAGATTTATTTATTCTTATAAAAACTATAAGTGACAAATTCAAACTGTTAAACAGTTCTCGGATATCCTCAGCTAATGTGTTAATTATGGATGTTGAGCAAAAATATAGAGACTCTGTCAAACTCCATATCTTGAACGAAACATTTTGGGAGCTCTCCATCGATTCGATTTTGACAAACTTACAACGTTACCATGACAAACAATTCATACACTGGAACACTGATTTTACAGCTGGAAATTATGAGGATATATTGTATGGGAAGATTAAATCTGTAACATGCAAAAATAATCCACACTCTTTCCTTGCCCATTTCAGTAGGAAAATTAATTCCGTTGGTGACTACAGCAAAACTTTTCACAACTTATTACGTGAATTCGCTATAAATATGGCACTAATGATAATTCCTAATTCCACATTTACGTATAATTACGGCACAGGTACGTTTGAATGTGTGGATATTCCATTTAGAGCAGGAAGTTCTACTTACAAGGAAAGGCATGCTGTATACGTTCAGTTCAACAAATTTTCAAAGAGAAGATACGAAGCTTTGCCATTACAAATGAACAATCCTCTGCAAACATATAAATTTATTAGCTGTGGAAAGCCACCCGAGGAATCTGTTGGATTTGGTGAATTTGTTAAGATATTCCGGTGGAATGTTTGGTGGGTGATTGTTATTTTCATCATAGTATTGTTTTCAATTTTATTCTATGTGGTTGAAGAAACAAATCTGGCATCCCGATCCGGGAAAAGTTTATCAAACAAGTTGACTAGCAAATTTTCCTCACATCTATTTATGCAACCAATTATATTGTTACTAGAAGAAGGGGAAGCTTTTGCCAATAATAATCTGCAACTTCCTTCACTGCGATATATGCTCGGCTCCCTATTGTTAGCTGGAACAGTGATTTCAAATGCCTACAAATACGACAACGTTTACAATATTATTGCACCTAAAAAGATGACACCATATCGACATTTTGAGGAGCTCATATCCCACAATTTCACAACATACACGCTAATGTCAATAACATATGCAGCGTTTTATCACTTAGTACATAATAATATAGTTCCAATAGGAAGTTTAATTCGGGTATCACCGCACGAATTTTGGGGACAAACCAAATATTTGACTCGTAATAACATTTCTATTTACTCCGATGTTCTCAGTCTAAATGAGCATTTTATTGGTCACAATAATTTTTCAAATGATGTGTTACTTTTAAACACAAAGCTACATCCGGGTGTTCTTAAACTTATTGAAGCCACTAAAAACGAGACACGGGAAATGTCTGAAGGGATGCCATTATTTGCCGAAAAGCAGTCGAGTCTTTTATTCGATGCGGTACGAGGTTGTAATAGAACGGCAGCAGTACTCCCTGAATTTCAAGCAGTGAACATGGCTCAAAGGCTACGAAAAAATGCTGGCTTAAAATACGTATATGTTGGAAAGGCCTTTTTACTGGTTCAGTTCTTCCAACTCTCACTGACTGGTTGGATCCCAAAAAGCATAGAGGGAAGGGTGGGTTCTCTGGAGTCGTCCGGTATTTGGCAGTGGTGGACTAAAGTTATTGGATCTCCAAGTGGTCGATTAAGGGAAGAATACTATAGTAACGATGCAGAAATTGTGGTAGGTACACCAACCATGGAGGGTAACGCTGCCATCATATTCTACTCATTTGGTTTAATGTGCGGTGCTGGTATTTGTAGTTTTTTTATGGAGGTATTTGTTGGTCCCTTTTGGAAAGCTTGTCGGAAGAATTTTAGAGCTTTGAGGGTAACCGTAATATTATGGTACATACTGGTCAAGTATCGTATTCCAGTTATAGTTAGAAGGGATTAACAGAATCAAGGTTATGGATAGCTTTCCGAAAGAAATCAACACCCGAAGCAGATCTCCCAGGTTTCATGACATAACAATATGTCAAATATTTAGTCACAACCACGTATCTCATTATTTTAACAACATACGACTGCAAACTTTTGGCTAGGGCGCTAACGAGACCTTGAAGTATTTCAAAGTGCAATAAAGAATTATTGTAGATAATAAACGAACAATAAATATGTAAACGAAAAAGTATTTCATTTCATGCCAAGGCAACACATTCAATTTGAAAACCAATTAAACCCCTTAATTATTATGATTGTAAACTTATAAAACCGTTGCTTGAAAAGTAAAACATTCGCAAAATTTTACGAATCATTTTAATGGGTCATGCAAACTTCTGCGGAAACTTCATACTTTCCTAAAAAACGTTAAAATATTATGTTAAAATTACATCTAATGCGCTACATAGTGCTGCATGTGCTGTAAACATAGCAGTTGCGACATTTTTTAGACAGGACCAATATTTATTTAAGCCAGAAAAAATTGGGCCCGACTTTTCCACCGCATGTAGTCCCAAATTATTGACATAAAATCAACACGATACCCGATCATTAAAGCCATTGTCAAAGTTCTCCGAAATTGTCTTGTGTTTGATTGATTTTACGTCACTTGAAATCTAATGTTCAAACAATATTTCATTTTATGAATGCCTTGGCACATTTCTGCTCTATACATTTCAAAGACGATTGAATTTTTACACGTGGACTCACTACAGAAAGGAAACCAACCCTAGATTCGAAAAAGGGTCAAGGTAAGGCAATGGTTGCCGGGTTAAAAGTGTGGGTTACCATCACACGTTACCAACGCATCACACTAGACGGACGGACAAACTTAATTAAGTTGTGACTACGCTGACTGAGATTCAGCTACATAATAAAATTATACCAATTGGCACTCCAAGCCCATCAACGCCTACAACGTCTTATCAATCCATTAACTTATCATAGCATGAATCATTCATTACTTAATTATGCGAAACACTTGTAGATAAACTTCTAGAACTCTGAGTATACATGAAATGACAATGCATTTTTACTAAAAGAAGTATGGAATAACCGACGTTTTTGTGTAAAATAAAAATCTAATGGTAGTCTGTTGTGGGCAAGCTATAATATAATTGTTAACGCGCTTCAATTTTCAAATAATGACTTCAATTTTAATGTTCCATCTATAGACGTTCATAGATATATGTTTTGATTTTAATTAGTTTTGGTAATAAAAAGAAAACAGGAAGCTTGCAAATTTATATTGTGCTTATTGAAAATGCAGCTTTTCTGCAATAAATCATTTATGGGTGGTGTTCTGGGGATGCTTTGAAAGCAGTTGGACCCAAATTTCATTTTGAGCCATCAATTAAAATTTAATACAGTCGAATCAGTGTTAATGCTCTCGAATCAATAATACGGTCAATCAAATCAATTAGTCGAAACAGAATGAGTAACTTTTCACAAAGATTTATTACAATACACTTGCAGTTTCTCCAATTTGATTACAAGCAGCTTATTCCAGTATTTGTACCATTGGCGTGCAATGAATGAGCACCCATGCATTGTCAACACTTTACCCTTGGTCCTTTTTCTGTTAACAGCAGCAGTTGTATTGTCAATGCAACCGACCAATCAATGCATTTTATTACCGTGTTTTCCTCCAGGGGCCTTATTCAGAGGGAGGGTTTAACGATTTATACCCTGGGTTTAATTAAACCCAGGGTTTAACCCGAGCTTTAACCCGAAAATTTAACCCGGGGTAAGTTAAACCCGACTTTAAACCCATGGTTGTGAATAAGCTTATTCACAACGCAGGTTTCGCATTTTAACCCAGAGATATACCCGCTTTTTTAACCCTGCCTCTGAGCAAGGGTAAACACAATATCATGAGAAAATGACATGCCAATTTTTCACTTAATTTTTTGCCCACTTTCATTTGGTTGATAAGTTGCTAGTTTTATTGTCATTTCAGTTCTGATAAGTTCAGTGACGTAGATTATGATTATAATTAAGAATTTTAAGGACTGTTGACAACTACTACCACGGTCTTAGTATCACGGTGTTATATGGCAGTACCTTTATTTGTGTTAAATAACGAAAGAAAAAGAGTATATAAAACCAGAAAAGTGTTGGAAATTCTGTCTGATTTTGAAATTAAGACACATACTGGTTTACCAGCGTGGGGGGCTCGTGAAATCGTGAAGTTCTTCGAACCTTTGGAAGGAAAAACTCAAGCTGCAATACCATTAGAGACCAAAATGTTGTGCTTTTTAGCCCATCTTCGTTCAGGTTCTTTTCAATGGTGTTTAGGGTCGTTGGGTGGCGTTTCACAGCCAAGTGTATCTAGATTTATAGAAGAATGTCTTAACCACACGGTTAAGTTAGCCAGTAGAATTATAGTATTTCCAAAAACCGTTGAGGAAATTAATAGTTCAAAGCAGCGCTTTTATGGAGTAGACTCATTTCCCAATGTACTTGGAGTTATCGACGGAACTCATATTGCAATAAAAGCACCTACGGAGAACGAACCTATTTACGTTTGTAGGAAACAATTCCATTCGATTAACACTCAAGTGATTTGTGGAGCTGACTACACAATTTATGACATTGTAGCTGCGTGGCCGGGAAGTACTCACGATTCATTTATTTATAATAACTGTGGAGCCAAAAAGCGATTATATCGTGGTGAGTTTGGTGAAGGTTGGCTTCTAGGTAAGAATTAACCGTGGTATTACAAACCATGATATACGAGGACATTGTTTTAACCTTAGTATTATTAAATGTGATATATTTCATAGGGGATTCAGGATATGCGTTAGAAGAGAGGCTGCTTCCCCCATTCCAACGCGAAACAGAAAGGTGCCAACAAAACTTTAATCGCAAACACAAGAAAACTAGAAGTACGGTTGAGAGAGCTATAGGGACGTGGAAGTCACGTTTTCGATCCATTGATAAGTATGTTTTTATTTTAAAAATTGAAAGTCGGAACACGGTAAAGTTTTAGAAAAAGATGAATTTTGGGCTAACACCGTGTTTAATTGAGTTCAGATCTAATTGTGGACAGTACTGTTTCGTCCTATTGGGACTCATCAGCACAATCCAATCTTTACTCAATTATGAAGATACTGTTGTTATTAGCACTATTGAAAATGATCACGACTGCTCAACATGTGTTAGCGACTGCTGACAAAACATGATGAGTGGAGAAAACTTCTCCCTTTGACGTCATGCAAACCCGAAAAAACTCGCCCGAAAGTTTAAATTTTAAAAATTGAAAGTCGGAACACGGTAAAGTTTTAGAAAAAGATGAATTTTGGGCTAACACCGTGTTTAATTGAGTTCAGATCTAATTGTGGACAGTACTGTTTCGTCCTATTGGGTTTTATAACTTTCGGGCAAGTTTTTTCGGGTTTACATGACGTCAAAGGGAGAAGTTTTCTCCACTCATCATGTTTTGTCAGCAGTCGCTAACACATGTTGAGCAGTCGTGATCATTTTCAATAGTGCTAATAACAACAGTATCTTCATAATTGAGTAAAGATTGGATTGTGCTGATGAGTCCCAATAGGACGAAACAGTACTGTCCACAATTAGATCTGAACTCAATTAAACACGGTGTTAGCCCAAAATTCATCTTTTTCTAAAACTTTACCGTGTTCCGACTTTCAATTTTTAAAATTTAAACTTTCGGGCGAGTTTTTTCGGGTTTACATGACGTCAAAGGGAGAAGTTTTCTCCACTCATCATGTTTTGTCAGCAGTCGCTAACACATGTTGAGCAGTCGTGATCATTTTCAATAGTGCTAATAACAACAGTATCTTCATAATTGAGTAAAGATTGGATTGTGCTGATGAGTCCCAATAGGACGAAACAGTACTGTCCACAATTAGATCTGAACTCAATTAAACACGGTGTTAGCCCAAAATTCATCTTTTTCTATGTTTTTATTGTTGAGAATATACTTGCTTTATAACATTTTTTATTTGTAACGATAATGGCTTATTTTTCTTTTAATAAACATAGAACTGGAGGAACACTGTGTTACACAGCGGAAAAGGCTTGCCGGATAACAGTTGCCAGTGCAGTTTTACATAATATCTGTTTAGCAAACGAAATCCCATTAACTGCGGAGGACGAGCATTACAGAGAGAATCGAAACGTCCCTTTAAACGAGGAAGAGGATCCACCACCGGCAATTAGTAATCGAAGGCACGCTGTTGACATCGGACAACGACTAAAAAACTCGCTTGGGAGGAGATAACAAAGGAGGTTAATGCTGTCACTGGCTTACAACGGACATCTGCCCAAGTTCAAGAGAAATGGAGAAATTTGAAGAAGCAGGTCAAGTCCACCGAGTCCAGTCGAAAAGAAATAATCGCCGGCACCGGAGGAGGGTTAGGAAAATTAGCAAACGATGAGCCTTGGTACGATAATGTACTAGCAACTTTGTCTGCAGAAAGCATTCATGGAATTAAAATAGGAATAGACACATCCGATCCAGGTAATATTCAAAGTTATTTACGTAAAATTTAGACCGTGATACATGACCGTGGTACTCCTTACGATCGTGTTCCTTAAATTTCAGGACGTGGTAAATATGCTAGTAGTCCCGAAGACGAAGAAGCCGACGAAATTGATAGACTCGAAAGGGCTTCGGTAAGAGTTCATCACACTACAGCTGGGACTGAGAGTGGACTAATTGATTCTCTTAATGAGGGACTTCCTCGAATGAATGTCCAAAAAGGGCTGAAGTCGAGGATCGACGACTCCATCCAACAACAACTCCATCCCACCACTCCAAAATCTTCTGCCAAACCTCAAAAACGCAATTCCTAATATTTATTTATACCAACTACAGATAAAAATAGGTAAACGTCGAATTACAGTAGTTAGTAGTTTGTTACATGTCCATATATACGTTTAAATGTATCACTTTACATCTCTCTTATGACGTGACCTCTAGACGACTTCTCATAAGTCAACGCAAATAAAATATATACATAAAACAGCAATGCTGCAAAACTAGGTGTATTTTAAGAAAATGACTATTTTACAGATGCAACGAAAAAGACGAAAATCGACAACGACTGGTCTAGAAACCGGAACATAAACAGTTGTTGGAAGCACGAAACTATATTTACTATCTTGAGTTACTGCAAAATAACCGTTGCACATAATGATGAATTGTTGCCAGCCTCACATTAATCAATCCAAATCCAAATTCTAAAATGTTGTGTCTTCCTATGAAATTACTTTTAGCAAACACAATTGTCCTTTTTATATCTAACACGGGTAATGTATAACCACATAAATAAATTGTATACGGATTTTATCTACACATTTGGTCTTTACAAAGTGACGCTCTACTTAAATTTGAATTCATAAAGTTCCTCAAGTTTAAATCAGTGACACTTTCTTCTCAAACCAATCACACCATAACGCTTTTAATTGACAAAAGATAAATGTGACACGTGTCGTGCACGAAAATGTCTGCATAATAGTAATTATAATAACAATAACTTACTAACGCTGCAGCAGCAGATAAAAATCTACTACTAAATGATAATACAAACATAAGCGATTAGATTAGAAGTAAACACCAATAGATTACAAAAACAAAATATGTTAAGCTTAACTATAAAAGGTTCAAGGCTTACTATGTTAGTCAGGAAGGAATAGATGGCTATAGGTACTCTGACAATCAGACATGCAACTTAATTAGCACAATGCCGATTGATAATAATAAATGCTATATTTCTATATACGATACGTATAAGATGTTGGTATATCAGACGAGGGTTTGTTTAAGCCGGTTTCTTACGACGACATAGCCGCTTGTGCTCCCTTGTCCAGTGAACTTGCTGGCTCTCAATGGAACAGTAAGCCGTGTTCCAGCAGCAATGATAGATTGCTTCCCTTTCACAGTTGAAACACTGTAAAAAGAAATCCCAAAGAGCGATTACAAAAGGACATGCCATAACACAATACAATCAAACATTAAAGTATTACATAAATAAATATTGAATGTAAAAAGCTACCCATTGTTTCTTTTTATTTTGAGATATCTCTTGGATCTGACGAGCATGCATATCTGCCAACTTTTTGGCCAGTTTCTCCTTAATAACTTGAACATAAACGCTTCGTGTTGCTTTTGATTCGTTACCTGAAGAAGAAACAGCATCCTCTGAGACTTTCTCTTGCGATTCCTACGTAAAATATTCAATCATTAATTTTTTTTAAATACATACAATTCTTATACGAGTCAAAATAAATAGATAAAAAGGTTGTTGGCTGGCTTTGGGTTCTCACATTAGATTCCTCGTCGGAAAAGTACGCATCTCCATCTAGGCTTTCATTGTCATCCAATTCATTCATAAATCGGAGAATATCAGAGTCAAGATTGCCATCAGCCAGATCGTTCAAATTGGGTTTCTTTTCCTTAGCAGCAACAGTAATTTTTACCGTCTTTGTGCTACATCCACCAGCAGGTAGTAGCAACTGCAGCCTTAGGTCCTGTTGCTGAATCACGACGTGCTGGAGTAGTTGCTGCAACTGTGACAGCAGCATATCAATGTTTCATTCGCATTTTTACCACAAATATAAATGCAATGTGTCATATTAATTAAGACATATATGCTGACTTATTGGCAGCGCCCGCTTTCTTTTTGACAGGACTTCCAGCAGTGGTTGGAGTTGAAGTTGCTGTGCCATTGGCCTTCCAGCTTGGTGGAGTTGCTTTTGTTTCAGCAGACTTTCTTGAGGTTTTAGGAGTAGCGGTGGCAGTTTGTTCACTTTTTCGACTTTTCGTGGTAACCACTTCCTCTGGACTTTGAGATGCAACTCGTGTTGCAGCTAAATTAAATCAAGACAATAGTTAGCTTATATCGAGTTGAAATATAGTTTGACTCGACACAACATGAAATATAAAAGTACTAACTTGTAGCTGCTTTTGCTGATGACGGTTCTTTGGGAGGAAGCTTCGAAGCTAAGTCAGGATCTTTAGCTATATCTTGAAATTTAACCAGTTTTCATATGCGTCGTTCCACATAGCAGTTCGTCTGACTTTTAACTGATTAATAGAAGTCTCGATGGGCTGAATGTTTTTCGCATCGATGATACCACATTCATAATTTCCTCCAAAGTAGAGCATGTCGTACTTGTTGCCATCTTTCTTCATTAACTATAAGACACGAGGAAGAAGCATCACCGTCAAATATTTAAAAATGTACAGTTCAAAAGGTATTCAGTAAAGAATCATGTCATACATATAAAAATTACCTTTGCCGGCCAATACAGATACCCTGTTTGCTTAGCCCACACAACTTCGTGGGGTGTCGAACAAGGCAAACAAAACCACCAATCGTGATTTTTTCATTTGACTTTCGAAAGCAATCGTGACACAGTTTTATTCCCTGAATGTCATGAAGAGCATCCCGTATGAATGCCTGTCCGATCTGTCCACCTTTCAACATATCTACTCCAAAGTATACGCCAATAGCATGAACCAGCGTTTCACAATCTATTTATCTAAATATCCGCAGAATATATATTTTCTAGGTTGGAGTCCACCACTGCCACCTTCCCACCCCGAATGTTTGCAATCCCCGATGCTCCAGTGTCGCCAAGCAAAGTTACTTGTTCTGTGTCGTACGCAACCACATCCTTGTAGCAATGCCACCAAGCTAGACCCTCCCCACAACTTGATACTACGGACCGTGATAATGGGGGGGTCTTCAGTGGCATAAAGTCGATACTTGGGTTCTCTCCTTCACTTTTTTCCAACAATCTCTTCGTCTTATTAAAACTATCTACAGGGTTAGGGCCAACCCAGGGCCGTTTTCTGTTGTGTTCTTTCTTGTTCGCATTCGAAAAAATATTCTTGGCGTGGTGGTTCTCCTCCATACCCATGTATTGCGAGAAGGCGAGGAGAAATCCGATCTTATCCCAAGAATTCGCCGATGCTGCCCATTCTAGTACTGCCTGCTGAGATTCTGAAATGTCTTGCGCATCATCACTTTCTACCCAATCATTGGAATTTTGTTGAATTTGTGTAGGTGTCGCAGCTTCATTGGCCGGTGGAACATTTGATGGATCACGGCCCTTTCTTGGTGGAACCTTCGTTGGTGCAGCATTGCTCTTGCGTTGTGAGCGAGAAGCATTTGATGGAACGCTTTTGGCAGCAACGTACATCATCTTGCTTGTTGGAACATCGACATGGGTAGGATTGGTACCTTCCGCTACTTTTCCAGCGCCCTCATTATCCATGTTTAAGTTGCCTAAAAATATTTAAACCCACATTTTACACTCTCAGTAATAACAAAATATTATTGTTAAATGTTCGGTTTTTTAACCACCAACTCACCAGTGTTACTGTCAGTCACTGAATCTGTACAGGTTTTTGGTGCATCCCAGTCGTCATAATCAGCGTGTTTGACGACAACTTTAGTGCCTAACTTCGGAACTTGCACTGTTTTGTCATCACGACGTCCTGAACCTGAATCCAGCCATTCTTTAATATAGTCCCACTCTCTCTGACTTGGTTTAGCATTAGGATCATTACTATTGTAAGTAAACCAACTAGGTCTTAGAAAGGAGTGATTTTTATGTTGGTCTTCTTGATTTGTATTCATCCTGCTGTAATGTCCACCTCTCGATTCAAACTGCTTACTTTCCACATGATCTCGTCTGTCATTACCTCCTTCTTGATTCCATGAGCCACGCTGATATTGTGTATGTCTTTGATTGTCATTCGCTTCACGCTGATAACTTTTCCGACTACTCCCAACAACACCACGATGTGATGATGAAGCATAACGTTGATTTTGTTGATCATGTCTATCACGTCCGAGTCCGCGTCTGAAGTTTTGTCCATCACCAGACGAATGTTGACTTTCCATTTGAGAAGTAAACTGTCTTCCTTTGTTTTCATTCTTTCCATCAAAACTCCCTTGTCCTGAATAGAAACCTCGAGGTCTCTGTTGATCGTAATTTTGCTTTGGGTAAACAGGAAATTGCCGATTTTCAGTGGGGCCCTGTCGGCGATGGTCGTATTTATAGCTTCGATTATCACCACCAGCTCCTGTATTTTCTGGTCGTGCTGAGTTGGTGTTCCCGTTCTTTTGTTTTCTGAAATCCTGTGTTTGATCATCAGAATACTCCATTGGTTCGTAAGGTGGATTCCCATCCCGACGTTTTCCACGACCCCTCGAAATGTAGGCCGGTGGCTTGACTGTCTCGTCACTTGGCTTCCCCTCATCCATGTTAAAGTAGCCTAGAATATTAAAACCCACATTTTACACTCTCGGCAATAACAAAATATTATTAAAAATAATTATATGGAAATATAGTACCTTCTCGGAGAAAGGGCAAAAGCTGATGATATCAACAATCAAATAGACACCAACAACCACGGTTAAAAATCAACGATCAAACAAATTAAATACAAGGGATGATAGTATATAAAATAGTCCTTCTCTTTATCTTCTTATTTAAAGCTCTTTCCTTCCGTAACCAAATTCTGATTACCTTTATACACCAAACAAACGACAACTTGTGCAATTAATTCACAAAATGCATCATTATCAATAACAGTTATATTCAAAACAAATCGCAGCCAGCAGTTAACAACACACTTGCAACAAATCAATTAATGACAATCGAAGCAAAAAGTCAGAGAAATGATATAATATTCATATAAATGATGAATGCTAAAAAAAATACTTACCAACAATTGAACAATGACTAAATCACAACACCATAAGTACGAAGTTGATTATTAACTTACCACAACTCAAAACAAGTTACAATTAAAGCACTAAATTAATTGTCAATATCGATAAACAAAGAAAAAATTTCCGTTTGATAAACAAGGTTTCCTTTAGGAGCTTAAAACGGTAATACATCGCAAGCCACAGTCCAATCATCATCAATATGCAGCGCTCAGAAAATGCTGCATATTGGACTCGGCGGCAGTATTACGTTGCCCCATTAACGAAACCCTTTTACCTGGGGTTTAATCCTAGGTAAAACATACCCGATCATGAAAACCTTTGGGTTTATTTTGTGAATACAGGGTTTAACTTCAGGTTACCCTCGGGGTCAAATTAACCTGAAGATAAACCCTACCTCTGAATAAGGCCCCAGGTAGTTTGTAGCTCCAAGTTTGATTTTAATTGATGGACAAGACAAATAGAACCATTTCTGCCCAAGCCCACCTTGTTGGCGCTTCATTTTATGAATCCATATTTTTGATTTGGAATAAACTGAGACCATTGTACCACCCATACAAACTTTAAAGAATAGCAAACAGATAAATATCTCTCTTGCGAAAAATCCTATTAACAAAAGATTCTCATAAGATACCTTCAGTTTAACAACTACTGTGATGCTGAGAGACAAATCAATTAAGACAACAACTACCACCAATAAAAATGCATTTTGTAGGATTGAATTGTTGAGAGTTGCCAATATTTGCAATAACCTGTACATTATACTATTCCAATTTTTTCGTACAATGTTGCATTTGGAGCCGAGTTTAGACAATCTGAAATATTTTTAAATTCAAAAGATAAATTATTTTTCGTTAAGAATATGTATCAAGAAGTGGTGATATATTTTTTAAATACTTACATGTCTAGCCGTTCTTGCAATTTCAGCATGCATAAAAGATTGATGCCCAACACCTCAAAGTTTAGAATGATACATCCATATGTCCAAATTATGTAATTAATCAAAAGTATCAAGACTTTTAGAAGCGTCATTAATGCATGCCATTCTAAATTGTGTTCCAGCTCCAGCGCATCTTGGTAACAAACTGGTAAAGCCCACCAACCGAAAAAACGTGCTTTTGCAAGGATTATGTCAATGAAATCCAAATACAAAGATTCACAGACACGAACAACATCCACATTACCAATAGGAATATTCTCCTTGGTTCACGTTTCAGAACAACTTTTTGCTGTTGGAAATGTTTACTTGACGAGAAAATCCCGTTTACGTATGCTATTATTTCTGAAGTCTTGGTCATACAAACTCTTGGTCTTGTACATAACCAGTGCAGATCATAAGACTTATAAATCCAAAGACTGATACGAACGTTGTAAAAATTTCGCCATTTTGTTGTCCACAGAAAATTATTATGGTGGCAACATTAAACAAGAAGGGCTTCCAACGAATTTTGTTGTGAAGGGTTGTCATTTGTTTTTTGTTGGATTCCGTGACACTGCCAGAAGTTTGTCAGCATTCTTGCAAAGAATCGTAAAAAGAGGCTCAATGTCTTGCAAATGTTTTACAGTTTTAGTTTTTAAGTTATCATTCCAAAATAATTTGTTAAATTGAAGAATTAAGTTCCGCATTTCAGGATATTTAAAGAATGAAGCTCCTGACGTATTGCTAACTGGAAAACGTAAGCGCAATAAGGTAAAATTTCCAAGTGACTGATTTGAAAAATAAATGGCAGTTATTTTTTATACCTGACTCCATTTCTCAAGTCATCATTTGTCAAAAAGCTTCCAACGAATTGACTTACAATACTTCACAGCATCGGAAGGCTGCGAACCAGAGAAAGATGAAAATTTTAGTAGTATTACCAATTAACATTTATTTTGACAGAATTTTATTCGAAACTAAATTTCTTGTAAGCCTAAAATTAAATAGTCAGTAATTTGTGTAAGAAGGTGTAAAACGCCATCGAACATTTTAGAATTAAAAAATAAAATTTTAAATGTGGCTGATTGGTCAAGTATTCAATGCCAAAATTCCTTAAACTAACGAATTTGATTGAATGCTCATCTTACGAGGGAACTACGGCAGTGGAAACCCTTCGATTTGGCTCAAATTTTTTCCACAAGCTCATTTTAGTGAGTAATGAACGTGTGCAAAAGCATTTTTCACAATGGGTTGTTATTCTCGAAAAATTAATTTTTTAAGATATTACACCTCCAAAATTTGAAATTGCTTATGGGAAATAACATGGGAAAAGTCAAGCTAGAGAAGGGGGTACCGTTACCGTTTTTTTCAAAGTCCGACTTTTTGGAAACAATGTATTTTTTACAAGCCGATGCACATATGAAGCATTTACATGACACATAAAGCCAGAAATGTTGCCATTGCATGAGAGTTTATGAAAAAGGGCCATTTTTGAAAAACAGTAACAGTTCATTTTCAAGTCCAATTAAGTGAATATACTGACAAAAATTCCTTACATACCATATAGGTAGGTTTGAGTTTCTTCGATTAGATAAGGAAACATATGTAATTGCATGTGCATACATGATTGAAAACTTCTTTTCACTTCATAATTATGAATAGAATTGAATTGAAAGAAGTCCGTCCAATTCAAGCCCTTAATTGAATGAGAAATGATTTTTTGTGTATAACTTGCGGTAAGAGTTTAAGTAAAATTTTGAAATCCAACTTCTATCTAACCAGCTCAATATGAAGTTCCAGGAGTTTTATTTGTGCGTTTCAATAATTAAGACCCCTTTTTGCCCTTTTAGAATGCGAGTTTGCATCAAAATTTAAGGGAGTGCAAATTTGCACTTCTGGAGTGCATAAGTGCATGCCTAATTTAAGTGAAGTGCAAATTAGGATTCCAGGAGTGCAAAATTGCACCCTGATCCCTGACTGTCTGAATGTTGTCTCATTACCCTGCTGAAAAAGTCTCAAGTTTCACCCACCTAGGAATCCAATTTGCTTTCATAACTTTCGTAGCTCTTCCACATAAGCATAAGTTATGGTAAATAAAAAATGGGCGCGCTATATGGTTTTCATATATACAGCGAATCTTCTCCAATACTGTTTTTTTCAAAAATGGCCCTTTTTCATAAACTCTCATGCAATGGCAACATTTCTGGCTTTATGTGTCACGTAAATGCTTCACATTTGCATCGGCTTGTAAAAAATACATTGTTTCCAAAAAGTAGGATTTTGAAAAAAACGGTAACGGTACCCCCTTCTCTAGCTTGACTTTTCCCATGTTATTTCCCATAAGCAATTTCAAATTTTGGAGGTGTAAAATTTAAAAAAATTAATTTTTCGAGAATAACAACCCATTGTGAAAAATGCTTTTGCACACGTTCATTACTCACTAAAATGAGCATGTGGAAAAAATTTGAGCCAAATCGAAGGGTTTCCACTGCCGTAGTTCCCTCGTTAGGTCTTGCACTTAAAGCGACTTCATGACATTAAGTAAAAGCCATCAGCGTGATGATTCACCACAAAGTCTTAGAAATGTGTTCTCGGCTGCAAATAAAAACATTTCTAGTAAAATCTGGTGTATTATCTTTGAAATCACAAGCTGTACTAAACAAGACTTTAATTACAGATAAATCGTAATTAGTAAGGTATTGACCATGTTATTTATCCGCCAAAGAGATTAACATTTGGACTTGTGTTTCAGAAATGGGAGAATAATTGACAGGCTAAATGGCCGGGTATGGTGATTCTTTTTTCTCCTCATTTGTGTCCCCAATTCATCCTAAATTTGTATCCTAATGGTATCCCTATTTTAAATCCTCATTGTTCTCACTTTATACCCTCTGTATCCTCAATTTATCCTCTTTACGCTCATAAAACGCAGCCACTGCATCTATTTCTTTTGTTGTGGTTTTTAAAGGTTTTTAAATCGTTGATTCAAGTTTTAGTCACTGAGCCCCATTAATTGATTGGAAGAAATATCAAACCATATTTGAAATTTGTTCCTGCGTGGAGTGTCTGATAGATATTGAATACATTAGTTTTTCGTATATGTTAAATTAGACCTAAATCCCGTATCCGTATCATGGATAAATTCTTACTGTCAAGGTTTAGAAACTATTTTATTGGCTCATTCAATGTATAATCGTACGTTACGTGTCCTGTAAACTTATTACAATTTCTAAACCAACCCAACTTGAGGTTCAGCCTTATCAAACCTTATGCATGGGAGCAACACGTCAAGTTACCCGACCGCCGCACCATGTACGTAACTTCTTACCGTCGCCGTACCAACAAGTTGTTATGCTGATATTTGCGTTTAGTGGATGCTGGACGCACCCTCGAGTTGATGACCTGCTGAGCTCGGAGTTGCCTCGTAGATTTTGATAGTTGATTGATAGTTGATTGTTAGTTGTCTGATTGTTCTAGAAATTATTGTCTTTGATTCTTACTGTAAATTATTGATTGAAAAGTGCACTTAAACGTTTTTAGTATCTATCTATTTGCTCTATATTCTAAATTGTCAATTGTTTGCTTATCTGTTGAAGTAAATAAACTGTTCTTAATTGTTATCGTGAGCCTATTCATTGTATTGATAAGCGTCTCGATAAGTAGAATAGCGACAAGTGGAGTTTAGTAGGAAAGTAGACAGAGTAGTGCATTTGAACTTGTACGTAGACCGTAGCGAGGTTAGGTCGTGCAAGTAGAAAGTGAATTTGTTCAATTGTTCGGATCTACTAGGAAGGAAGTCGGTCCGCACAAAATTGTTGATTGTGAGTAGATTTTTTAAACCAAATAAGTTTTTCATTCGTCAATAATTACTCATTGTTGTTTTTTGGACTGTCATTATAAATTCTGGAAAGGAAAAGTGCCAAGATGGAGTTTAACCGATTGGTTAATAATGTGAGTTTAAATCATGAAGGGATATTTAGGTTTTTGATTGAAATTAAAATATTTCATATTTGTCATTACATTATTGTATTCTAGATATTGATTCAATAATTATTTCAAGAATATTCGTTTGGAACTTGTGTTTTCAGCTGCAAGATAGTAATACCTATCGGGCAAAATGGATGGAGGAAATGCCGCTTGAAAACTTGTTGGTTGTGCTATCGGCTTGTGATCAAAACCATGGGCGTAAGGATTATCCTTAGCATAAGTTAATGAATGTCATGTTGGTTATTTTTGGTTATGATTTGACGTGTGATTTGCAGGGTCAATTTTTGAGTTGTACAAAAAGAGGATGTACAAACTACTCAAAGAGTTTCCAGCTAAAACAGCTGTGGATTCGACCGAAAAGTATCTAGCGACGCATGGAGAAGCAAGGAAGCAATGGGTAACTTCTGGTGCGATCGAATTGGGCGATATTGTTGCTGGTATTCCTCCAAATGGAAATGAAGTAGTTGAATTACTGCGTAAAGTAGTGTCAAGCAATGAACAAATCAATCAACTATTGACGACTTCACTAACACCAGAATCAGTCACCCCCGCTTTTGTAATGGCAAGCCGTCTGGAAAGGAAGCGACGAGCAAGGTCAACGCTGGACGCTCTTCACTCGAGCGATTCCATTGGAAAGCGATTGGTGATGGAGTTGAAAGTGAACACAGCTTCTTCTCGTTCTTCTCCCGCATTATACGGTCGTCCAATTATCTCTGATCCTGGAAAGTAAGTTTGCTAGTAGTTGCATTGAACGTACTTACTCCGTCACTTACCCAGCTGATATGAAGTTTGCGACTTAGCATTAAAATCAACCTGAATTAAGGATTATTTTTCTTTTGATCTACTCTATTTTTTCAGTACCAGAAGGGACTCTAATGACAATGATCACTCCATCACTCACACACAATCTGTTGCAACCCAAGGAGCTTTCACTTTCCAAGGCCATTTCACGTCTTTTTCAGTCCTTGAATATTCAAAGCCATATTATGTTGGTGTCTCAAATTTGCCTGAACCAGATTTTCTAAAGCCGTATGAATGTATACACTGTGGTACTCGATATTACACAATGTATTATTGCTCTTCTTGTCCTTGCGAGTATGCCATTGATGAGATGCGGAGGGAAGAATGATTTTACATTGAGTAAATAGACCGCTGTCCATTCGAAGTATCATAGAATGTTAGCTCGATCCGTTGTCTATTAAGTCAATTGGTAGAAATCCCTAAACCAGCCCAGTAAAAAATGTGAGGACAGTCCTCATTAAAAAAGGACCTTAAGCGTCGGGGAGTAATGCCCTCCTCCTGATGATGGTCATGGCTAGACCGAAACGCTATGACTTTAAATTATTATTCTTTGCAGGCCTACCATTTCCTAGACTTTTTTAGGGATATATCCTCGACTTTTTTTAGGGATACATCCTACACTTTGTTTTAGGGGATATATCCTAGACTTTTTTAGGGGATATATCCTAGACTTTTTTTGGGGATATATCCTAGACTTTTTTAGGGATATATCCTAGACTTTTTTGGTCGGAACTGCAGAATGTACATGTTATTGTGCATGTCAGATATGATGCCAGGGCTGTTATGTTGATCATAATATACTGCTCCTGTGCTGTCTCGTACAATAGTAAACCTCTTTTGTGCAAGCACGCCTTCGGAAAGGAGATTCAGAAAGCCTGGCATATCTATGTTGATTCGTATACTTCTAATTACACCAGCTTGTTTTGAATATTGTCGGACAATCTCATTTGTACTGCCCATTGTAATTATTCATATTGAAGATATGAATTTGATAGTCAAGATTACAAAAGAAAAGCCTCATGCAAATGTATCCAGTTTTCATTACACACACATCCAGCTTATTATACTTTATAAAATGGTTGAGAAAGTTGTGTACTATGGACTTTGGTTTGTCCTCACATTTACTTTTTGGACATTGGTAGTTTTCATTTGGATTGTTATTAAGGGACAAGGAAAATTACCACCAATTATTTTATCAGTTTGTGTTATTACCATTTTGCTGTTTGTGATTTTTCATTTCGTATTCATTCCAAAATGTGTAAACAATTCGATGGCTTTACTTGAACTTCAATCTCTTGCTAAGAATCTAGCAAAAAGATTTGATTTGCGAACTCGCACCAAAAGGGCTAAAATATTGGTTAAGAAGACGAATGCAGTGATTCCGGTGAGACTTAAATATGGACGATTCTGGTTATTGAATAGGGAATTTTTATCCGAATATTTTCAATTAATAATGCTTCGCACGTTTGATGCATTGATGATTGTTGACTTTTAAAATTTTAAAAATTCTGTTTGATAATAAAATAAAATAAATTTATTTCAAGTACTTATTATAACTTCTAGGTAAGGTGTTTTTAACAAACAATTCGTTGCTGTAATTGGTAATTAACTAAGTATAGTCTAAACAAATAACTAATTAACTTAGTAGACTTCTTAAATGTGTATAAAACTAACATATATTTATACAGCGTAAAGCTTTAAATATTTACGGCATACCTTAAAATTCAAAATAATATGCCTCATAGTTCTCCTTTATTTCCAATAACATCCATTTTTTGAATTTATTATGCAAAAAATGGCTATGGAAAAAAGCTAACATAGCCAACTGCCTTAGAAATTTACCTGCGATTGTATTTCATAGTATGCATAATATAGTACTTTTTAGTGGCACGTGGATGAAAGTGTATCTTGGCTTTGGTGGTTCTTCTTAATTGGAAGATCCTTGTAATTCTTATTAATGTTCTTCAAGTAATATTAAAAATCAACAGTTAAATTTTAGATCCTAATTTTAAACAAACATTTTTTTGTTCCACATTGCCTGGAAGTTTCACCTAAATTTAAAAAACCTTACATTATCATACACAAAACTTTCAGGAGGTAAATCTAAGTTTTTAAATGTATCTTAGTTGTAGTTGCGTGCTTGGATAATAAGTTAGGTATTCTATTGTATCCGTATCTTAAATTAACTCACCATCGTTTGATTTTATGCTTTACTTTACCACCATAAAAACAACAATTAGTACCTGCCTTTAAAAACGCTTTAGAGTTTTACATTTTGTAAAGTAAATCTTGCATTCGCTCATATCCCCGTTTCGCTGGGTCCTTTAAGTATGTAGTACTTTTGATTTTAACCATAGCATCAGCCGAACAGGACATAATTATGGCAACAATCATAAAAATATTGATGGAAAAGCCGTCTGATAACAGTCTAATCTTGTTTTCAAAGCAAAAAATGCATGGATGTTTTTCCCGAAAAGTACCTTAAAAATCGATTTCAAGCTTTCTCCAATGAAATATGGTGTTATTATGACCAATCAGATAGAAGATTATTTCTTCCAATCCGAAGTCAGAAAAAGGACGCTTAAATTGACATTGATTTTGCATATCGATTTATTTGATGACGTACAGGTAGATAGATTAGTATTTTTTTAATCTCATATTTATACTACATTACATGAGAATGGTTGCTATTTAAGTTAATAGGAATGACGGAATGATATATTCAGCTTAATATTGAAATAACATATCAAATTTTTTTTAACCAGAATATTATTTGAAGCTCCCAATTATATTAATTTTGCGGCATGCCATAATTATTTAAAACTCTACTCTGCATTTATAAACTTAAGTTAGTTTTATGTATATATAAGAAGTCTACATTAATTAGTTTAGATTTGTTTAGACTAGATTTAGTTAATTACAGCAATTAATGTTTTGGTAAAATCACTTAACCTAGAAATTGTAATACATACTTTAAATAAATTTTTATTGTATTATGAAACAGATTTTTTAACCTTTAAAAGTCAACAATCATCAATGCATCAATCGTGCGAAGCATTATTAAATGAAAATATTCGGATAAAAATTCTCTATTAAATACCCAGAATGGTCCATATGTAAACTTCATAGGCCTAACTGCATTCGTCTTTTTCACCAATATTTTAGCCCTTTTGGTGCGAGTTCGCAAATAAGGTCTTTTTGCTAGACTCTTACCAAGACATATAAGTTCAAGTAAAGCCATCGAATTGTTTACACATTTTGGAATGAATACAAAATGAAAAATTACAAGCAGCAAAATGATAATAACACAAGCTAACGAAATAATTGGTGCTAATTGTCCTTCTCCCTTAATAACAATCCAAATTAAAGCTACCAATGTCCAACAAGTAAGTGTAAGGACACACCAAAGGCCATAGCACTGTGTTTCCAAAACCAAAAATTTCGGACATGGGGTACTAGCTCTTAGCAGAGATCATGTGAAGTCGAATGCAAAAAAACCCCATGCCAAAATTCCAATGCTGGCTGGAGTTATGGCACTGTTTGTAAGTGTAGTTTTGGGGGTGCGTGGGCGTTGATATTTTTCAAAAAAGTTGTTTCAAAAGAACACATTTAAGTTTTAAACTCAATTTCTTGCATATAATAATTTATCGACTTGGATGACACATAATAGAAAAACAATTAGCCTCCTAACATGTTACCAATATGAGAAATTTAATTTAATTGATATTTATTAATTATTTTTTTTAACAAATGTCCTGATACATATACCTAAATTATTAGTCGTGGAGTATACGTCGAAGTGTCCTCTACAAGCCACAAAAAATCTTAGGCATAACCACCAGGACATCGGAGATATCTTGTGTTAAAGATAGGCAGGTAAATTCCATAAAATTAACTAAAGTTACATGAAGCAAATTGACCTAAGATGGTTCATACTATTATACTATAGTGTAATATGTTTTTCTTTACTGTCCAGTACTCAAACGCCACTTTAATTTGATGAAATATTTGTTATGTATGCAAATTGGCCATCCCTGCTCACCGATTGCGTAATACTTAATTGGAATTTACCTGTCTATAACACAAGATTCATTCTCAGTCTAGCACTTGAGATAGAAGGTTGGTTCTCTGGTTAGCTGCTACACATGCACTAATCAAACTTTACCAAGCACAGTCTAAAATACCTAGTTAGGGTGGTAGGCCTAACTAGGTATTTTAGACTGTCCACGACGTAGTTCACATCATTTTTTGATGACTTTTCAGTAATTGTAAATGGGCCGATCCAGTTAAAAAATAATTTTTTACTTTTTCCTTTGACATTGACAATTTTGCGGACAAGGACCAGATCTCCGACTTGAAAAGAAACTTGACGTCGTTTTTTATTGGCGTAAGTCGCATTTCTTTTCTGCTGATGTTTTAAACGGTCAACCGCAATCTCTCGGGCCAGTTTCACACGCTCTGCAAGTTCTGATACAGAACAGTATTTAGGTAATGAGAGTTCATTTTCTGCAGGAAGATTGGGCTCCTGACCATATACAAGATAATGTGGACTGAAAAGGGTACTCTCGCTTACAGCGCTATTGATGGCAAATTGTATGTGGGGTAGGAAAATATCCCAATCATTTTTTCCGGCAGAGACATACATTGCTACGGAGTCTGTTATAACTTGATGGGGGCGTTCGCAGCTACCATTTGATGCAGGATGGAAGCTGGTTGTTGTTAACTGGCGGATGCCTAAAAATTTGGTTAATTCTGCCATTAGCTCACCTGTAAAGGCAGCTCCTAAATCTGTCAGGATATTGCGAGGCACGCCATGCCGAAGAAATATACGCGTAACAAGAAATTTTGCAATTTCCTCAGCAGTACCATCTTTTATAGCACCGCAATCCAAATATTTTGTAGTATGATCGGTGACAGTTATTATGTATTTCATGCCAGAGACACTCCTTGTGAATGGTCCCATTAAATCACAGGCGATGGTGGTGAAGGGGCATTCTGGGATTGGCATGGTTTGTATCAATCCACCTGGTTTACATTTAGGATTGTTACGCAATTGGCAAGTTGGACATGAGCGTACATAATCTTTCACTTGGGCACGCAGTTTTGGCCAGAAAAATCGAGACGCAACCTTATGAAAGGTTTTAAAAATTCCAAGATGACCACTGATGGGTTCATCATGAAGTTGAGAGAGCACAGCATCACGCATATGTTGTGGTAGAACTATAACAGGTTGGTCTTGGCTAGGTGATTGGTAAAAGAGGATGTTGTTCCTGAGAAGCATGTGCTTTGTTTTTTTGTTTTTTATGTTGTTTTCCACATCATGCTTCCATTGAAGCAGCTCAGCATCTTGGTTTTGCATTGTTTCTATGTTCTCAGTGCCAAGCGAGAGTATGGGTAGATTAACGACGTTAGGATTTTCAATATCTGGGGGGTCGGTAGGCATACGGGACAGCGTGTCGGCCACGTCATTTGCTTTGCCAGACACATGGCGAAATTCCACATCATATTCTTCCAGAATTAATAGCATGCGGGCTAGTTTGCTGGGTAAATGATTTTTCGGGCCCTTTGAAAGATACACAAGGGCGCTATGATCCGTAAAACAAACTATACGTTTCTGAAAAATGAGGTGTCGTAATTTTTGAAGACTCCAGACCACTGCTAGCGTTTCTAACATTGTGATGCTGTAGTTCTTTTCAGCTTTGTTGAGGGAACGGCTAATGAAACAAATGGGTTTCTCCATGCCATCTTGTTTCTGAGCAAGGCAAGCACCAAGTCCATCTTTTGATGCATCTGTCCTCAAGATGAAATCTCCATCAGGTTGTACATGGGCTAAGACCGGGGCTGTGGTGAGTAGGGTTTTCAACGTTTGAAAAAGAGAATTATGATCATCAGACCATTTGAATTTGATATCCTTGGAAAGAAGTGCTTGTAGAGGTCGTACAATGGATGCATAACCCTTGATGAATTTCCGAAAGAAGTTGAAGAAACCAAGTAATTTTTGCAATTCTTTCTTGGAGGATGGGGCTCGCATATGAGTTAAACCTCTGATGTGGTCATCCGTAGGGAGTATGCCATGTGCTGTTGCTTTATAACCAAGGACACGGATTGTGGAGTACATAAATTTGCATTTGGAAGGTTTGAGTTGTAAGCCGGTGTGCCTCAGTCTGCTGAATACCTTTTCCAATTTAGCAAGGTGTTGCTCCTCATCTTGGGTGAAAACGCAAATATCATCAATGTACACGGACAGTTCATCGTCAATCAGGCCAGCTAGGGCTAAGGCAATGAGATTGGAGAAGACAGCAGGGGCAGTACGGACCCCAAAAGGCATAACATTCCATTGGTATAAGTTGTCTCTCGTTATAAAAGCAGTTTTTTCTTTGCTTTCGTCGCTTAATTTGACTTGATGGTAACCTGACACCAAATCAAGGCATGAAATGAACTTGGCTCCCTTCAGTTTTTGTAAAACTGAGTCAATGCGAGGTAAGGGGTAAGGAAAAGGTCGGGTAATTTTATTCAATTTTCTGTAGTCGAATACTAGCCGGTATGAAATAGACCCATCTTCTGAGCGGTTGGGAACCAAAAAGCAATTGGAGGACCACGGAGAAGAGCTTGGTTCAATCAATTTCTTACGAAGTAGCTCCTCACATTTATCGGCAACGACTTCATGTTCCCTTTCTGACAAGTTAAAAGGCTTGCATTGAATTGGTGGGGCGTCCCCTGTCTCGATATGATATGTAAAATGTTTTGCTTGTGTAAGCTTGTCAGGATCAGTAGCAAAAACATCAGCATATTCATGAATAATTTTAAATAATTTTTCTTTTGTTGCAACTGTAATGTTTGGTCCGACTTTGATTTTCGAAAGACTGACATCAATTCCGGCACTTGGTGTTGTTCCCGTAGGGTTGAGGGAGTTGATGGCTGCAATCAATTCGTGTGGTTTTTCCTTTGCATTATTGGGATATGGTATAGCTTCATCCGGGGAAGCAAGATATGTCACTTTACCTAGCTTTGTTTGTGAGCATAAAAACTTGCGCTCAAATGAGGAATTAATGATCTCCACGCATTTGGTTTGGTTGCTGATTGCCATATAGGGAATAAAAACCCCATTGGTGAGGCGCAAGCGTTTGGTAGGTGTGATAACAGCAATTTTATCATCTTCAATGACAAGAGCATGTATAGTTACTTGCACGCGACTACGCGGCTGCAATTCCACAGCTTTCTCAAGACGGATATATTGCAGCGCTAGCGGTAGCGGTAATAATACACCACTCACAAATGTCCAGAGCAATGTCTCTAAAAATTTCCAGCGAATTGCATGGCATTGTGCTAAAATATCATGCCGAGTGTAAACCTATTGACTATTTAATGTCTATTGCTGCAGAGGTTAGCCCAAAGTCTGTCAAATCTTTCGGAAGAATCGCAGGAAATAATTATGGAGTCTTCTTCAACTCATCTACTGAACGAGAAACAATGCTAAGCATTGGTGAAGTCATAGTGAACTCAATCCCAATTACAATATACCCTTATGATCCGGCATTGAAGAACATTTACATAAAAGGGGTTCCCGTTGTTGATGACTTGTTGAAAACAAATTTCATTTTCCACGCATATACTATACTAACGCATGCTTACTCAATTCTGAAAAACTAGATACCTTGCAGGTAATAAGCCCTGATTATGATGTTATAGCTATTGCTGAAACGTGGGGTAGCATTGGCAAAACTCTGCTCATTCCCAGCTTCAATATTCATGAATCACCACGGCATCATAAATCAGGAGGGGGCACTGCAATTTACGTTAAAACAGAAGTCCCCTGCATAAGATTCAATAATTATCGTCACAATAACTCTACCGATTTTGAAATTACATGGATAATACTCCGGCCACATCACCTACCAAAAGACACAACTGTTATTGCTATTGCATGCATTTACTTTCCACCCAATTCAGAAGTCAGTTCACATTTTAAATTGTATGAGTCTTTACTGCATGCATATGATAACATTAAACAAAATCATGTGTCGCCAGCTTTCATTTTACTCGGCGATCTAAACAAATGGAAATACGAATCCAATCTTATAAAAAGCACGTCGTTATCTCAGTTAGTGAAATTCCCAACATATTTCTATAATAATGGCAATCTGAGCTCAAGATTAGATTCTATCTTTTGCAACATACGCAAATGGTTTAATGAACCATCTCAACTTCCTCCAATCTCAGACGGCTCTCAATTTCACATAGCTATTGAATTCAAGCCCAAGCAAAAATTTATGAAAGTCAATACCAGTCCTGTCACCCAATCACACCGTGATTATGGGGTTAAAAATCTAGCAAATTTTGGAGAGCTTGTAGAAAATTTTAACTGGGCACCAATGTACAAAACTGATAACATTGATTTTAAAGTACAGTATTTAAACATAGCATTAAGCAACGCGTTTGAAGTGGCATACACACCGCGTGTAAAGAAACTGAATACTACAGATCGTAGCTGGGTAACAGACCAGATTAAAAAACAATTAGCTAAATTAAAATTCCTAGACAGAAAGTCAATTGAGTACAAAAAAATAAGAAAGGAAGTTAGAACTAAAATCCTAATTGCCAAGCGTGACTATAACACATGTATTAAATCAATCATAGAGAAGGATGGTAATAAATTGCATTGTATCGTAAAACAAATATGTGGTATGGGAAGCAGACAATCTGCTGTTGATGATTTAGCGTTACAAATGGGTTCAAAATGCATTACAAATGTACTAAATGAAATAAACGCCCATTTCACCTCAATCAATAATACGTATGACAAACTCGGCAAAACCAATTTACCAGCTAATACAAGCACTAGTCCTTGTTTGATGGTAAATGAATTTATGGTATTAAATTTGTTTAACAAGCTGTCTGTGAAAAAATCTAATGTTCCAAATGCTTTACCGGTGAAATTACTGAAAACAGCGGCTATCCATATTATACCTATGCTCACTCACATTTTAAATTATAGTTATAAAAATCAGATAGTTCCATCTGAATGGAAAAAGGGCTTCATCACCCCAATCCACAAAGATTCTAACGTAGTATCCATCGATAACTTAAGGCCAATCACTCAGACAAATATCTTTAGTTAAGTAATGGAAACCTTCATGTACAACAAAATATACGACCAAGTGATTGATAAAATTGACATCAATCAATTTGGAACGATAAAGAAATCTTCTACAATCCACTATCTGGTATCACTGTTTGATTTCATTTTTAAGGCTCTAGATGAACCTAATACGTATGTAGTTATTGTCTTGTTAGACCTGTCTAAAGCCTTTGACTTAGTTCACCATAAAACTTTGATTGATGCATTAGTTGAACTAGATGTTAACCATAGCGATATCGAATGGATAGCTGACTTCCTACGGCTTAGACGGCAATGCACCAAAGACAAGAATTTACTATCTACTTTTCTATATATTTCAAATGGTTGTCCACAAGGGACAAAATTATCGTGTCTGTTATTCATTATCCTAGTCAATAAAATCCTCAAAAGCTTTAATGATAAGTATAGAAGCAAAACCAACACCATGAAAGCTTTTGTTGATGATATGTGTGTAGCAGAGGCAGTCAAGTATGGCTGTACTCCGAAAATGAATGAGTACCTCAACCATATAAACTCAGACATAAAAAATCACTACATGCGTCTGAATCCATTAAAAAGTAATGTAATAATTATTGATAACTCCAAGAATAAAAGATTTAGCAATTATGAAGTCTCCGTTGACAACACGGTATTGCCTAAAGTCGAAGCAAGTAAACTTTTAGGAATCGTTATTAATAAATCTGGTAATTGGAATGATCATGTCCAAAGAACTTTTGAAAATGCATGTAAAAAACTATATTTATTAAGAAAGCTAAAAGGTGCTGGCTTATCCAAACCTCACCTTGTTTGTATATACTCAGCACATATTAGAAGTATACTTGAATATGGTTGTATTCTGTGGTCTTTCAGCATTAATAAAAATTTAATTGAGTTACTTGACTCAGTTGAAAGGAGAGCCCTCTCCTTAATAACGGGCAGGTACGTAAGTAAAAACGAGCACAAGCAGGTAAGTGAAAAAAATAAATTTAATTGACCTACAAGCAAGACGATTGATATTATTGGAAAGGTTCGGTATTAACCTAATGAAAAATAGTCGGTTTTGCCTCTGGCTTGAGCCATATGAAATTATAAGGCTAAATGAGAGGAGTTCAAGGTACAACCAAAATAAATATAATTTTAGATTAGCCCTAAGTAAAACAGAAAGGTACCGTAAATCAACCATTCCTACATTAATAAAATACCTACACGATAATCACTAATATTGTAATTTATGTTATATAGTATAAGATTTTCTTTTGCGCCCTTGTATGGCTGCACAACTCTCCTTACTTCTGTCTTTTACTATTTTTTGGATTCTTTTGTATTTTAGGCTTAAGTATCCATTTTTTACTTTGTTAACTCACAACTTCTCCAAATTAACTGTAACACTCATTATCTTCAGTGGAGCCAACGTGTAACTCTACTGCAAAAATGTATGTGTATGTGATGCCATTCTTTGAATAAATAAATAAATAATAATAATAATAAGATATCTCCGATGTCCTGGTGGTTATGCCTAAGATTTTTTTGTGGCTTGTAGAGGACACTTTGAAGTATACTCCACGACTAATAACTTAGGCATATGTATCAGGACATTTGTTAAAAAAAATAATTAATAAATATCAATTAAATTAAATTTCTCATATGGGTAACATGTTAGGAGGCTAATTGTTTTTCTATTATGTGTCATTTAAGTCGACAAATTGTTATATGCAAAAAATTGAGTTTAAAACTTAACTGTGTTCTTTTGAAACAACTTTTTTGAAAAATATTAACGCCCACGCACCCCCAAAACTACACTTACAAACAGTGCCTTAACTCCAGCCAGCATTGGAATTTTGACATGGGGTTTTTTTGCATTCGACTTCACATGATCTCTGCTAAGAGCTAGTACCCCATGTCCGAAATTTTTGGTTTTGGAAACACAGTGCTTTGTATTTTCGTCCTCATATATCTCTGATCCAGGCATGATGTCTAGTGTCTAGAGTAGTTTTTTAAAAAATATCTACATATTTAATGTTGTACATCATACTTAATACAACCAAACCTAGGAAGATAAAGCTGACCATTCCGTAGTAGAAAAAAATAAATCGGTTAATATTTGTGACTCTCCTGCTAACGTCTATTTTGTATGTATCGCATTTTATGTGGAAAAAATGAAATATTTAATGGGTACTCATGTAGCTAAAGTACCATATGACTATACATGTTGAAATAAAACCAAATACTCCTTTCGTTCCACCATGTATGTATATAAGTAGTATTGTGCGCATTTATTAAGTAAATTGGATTTTTGCTCAAGAATTTTTCCCCATCGACTACCTCACACTCCTTTGCACGCAGATATATAAAGAGATGAAGTATGTGCCCTTGAAATTCTGTGATTTTTTCTTAATTCGGTGGTCAACGATATTACGTAGCTGAAGCAGAGCATTCAGTGAAGTAATGGTTTTACTCAGACTTTCTCTCCGTGCGCACTCTCCTGGTCACATACATTGACCGATTTGGACCAAATTTGGTACACAGGTAGCAGAGCATCCGTGTGCATGTGCTTGTGCATAAATCCGGAATGGTATTCTGCAGGTAATGCCTTAACTACGTTCGGAGAGGATCGCACAGGTGGTTTTAGAGAGCATCATGGAGAATTGGTGGGCATGGGAGAAGGGGGCTTGGAGGTAATCACTCACGGGGTGTGGTATTATTGCCTTAAGCGAACATTCAATGAACGTGGTTTATGGCATTTGAACGCCTGTTTCAGTCGCGTCTCTACAGTCTGCTTACTAGCACTTAATTCAATTAATATTTTGTCATTGATTCAATTTATCACATATCCCACCATTTGTCCAATTATAATTGAGTTGAAGCTGGGGAGGCGCGCAAGCAGCGGTACAAAGAACACATACTGCAGATTGCTCCGCGTATCATTTTAGAAAAATATTAAGTTTGCAGTGAAAAATGATTTTTAAAAACTTTTGAAGCATCACCACACCACCTCTGAAAAGTGCTTGTTCTGATAACGTGTTAGAAAAGTAGAAAAAACACTAAATTAATTATAAGTAGAGAGGATAACCACAGTGGTTTTGGAGCGAAAAGGCTCCTTTGTAAAGTACATAAACAATACACCAACACAAACATCATCATCATCAAGAAACGTGCTTATGTACATTAGTGTGCATACTTTTGTGTTGTGACAGCTGTGACTGGATAGCTTCCCAACAGTCAATACTATTCAGAGTTATCACATTCAGTAGAGTGACAAAGATTCCGGTTACGGAATAATATACTGATAAGTGATACGGTGGTTAGTTAAAGGTAATTAGGAGGAAATATAGTAGCTGACTGAAGTCTGCCCCAGCACTTAACTGATACTTAACTCAATAACTGATTATGACAAACACTATTGCAACGGTTGGTATTTTTAAGTTAGAGTTATACTCAAAAGAGATTGGAAACTATAACAATGTTACCTTGATAAGGCTCAAAATGCAAAGTTAAATGAACATACAGCATACAATGCATACACGATTTCGTCAGTATAGTATATCTTCAATAACATGAACGAAACGTGAAATACATACGAAAAATCATAAATATAGAGTGCATGCGTATGCGTACTTTCCCATGTTTTTTTTAAATTTTTTTTTTGCTTCTTTACTTGCAGACTCTGTTGAACAGCAGAGGTCTTTACTCTATTAGGCATTACCCCAGGTTCCAGAGATCGACTTACTGAGCAAGTGGTCCATAGCTACTACTACGTCGATTCATCATGTGTAACTTAACTATGGCTCGAAAGCCGCAGCATTGAGAGAACCACATTATTGGCATTACTGCCACTCCAATTTAATTGGTGGGAGTCATCACCATTCAATATCGCACGTTTCGGCCAGAGGTCGGTCACACCCCTTGAGTTCTCTCGCCGCCCAGAGAGGCACTAAGGAGTGTTGAAGGCACCAGAACCAAGATTCGAACTAGCGCCTCAACACACCTTAGTCGGCAGCCCTAGCCACTGGGCTACCTACGCCTCTCCTCCTTTAATAAAATAACAATTAAGTACGCATTAATATTCTTAGCATCTAGTAAAAACTGTATCTTATATAGGATCAAATACGACAGAGACGGACCTACAGCCACGTAGCTGCAGTTTGTGTTATTCACCATACAACATATGAAGTAGCCTAAAACTATCTTCTAGTAAGCATAATTTTGTATTAAACCAATTACCATAAAAAAAGTACATCTAATAAATCATCTAATAATAGGTTGTCGTTTTCATTTGTTTATGTGGTACCTATCTAATAAAAGGCACAGAAATACTATGTGCTGGTATCTCATTTTCATATGGTGTACGGAGGTAGTTTTTAAGTACACGTTTACTTGGATGCCCAAATTTGAACGCCGAAGCGACAAGAAATTATTAAAAATTATGAAATATAAATTTAGATTATAGAAAGCTAAATTTTGCACGCTTTAGTGCACCAAACGTTTCTGCACCTCTAAACAGCAAATCTGAACCCTGGTCACTGACTGTTATCGAAATCTACGATCCTATATACACACTATGGGACATAAAATATATTCAATTTTTATAACGAGTGGGCATACAAGGGACTACAAGTAATATTAGTGGTGGTCGTTTTGTTTGGGGCTTATTTCACACCAACTTTACCGGAAATCGACAATCGATTTATGAGAAAAATATGAAAGACCATATATATGGATTGATTCTCAACTCATTTAAGCATCATACTTACATATATTTATGTACGAATAGCATTAACAAAACTATGAAACTTCATATAAGATCGGTAAAATCAAAAGAACATTTCGATTTTGAAAAATAAACCTAAAAATCCTCCGGGAAAAACGATGAACAATCCAACGTTTAAATGTTTTACAATGTTGGTAAAGTTTAGACGCGAGGCTGCATAAAAAATTATAAAATATTTTACGACACTCTATACAAAACACGAAAAAAGAAATGGCAACCCCTCCAAGTAAAATGACAAAAATTATTATAACATTTCCATCCATTGCCGCCTTCGTAGGAGAATTTCTTTGCATGACTGGATTAGGGGTTGCACTTGATAATACTAAATCCGTAAAATGATTAATTAATCCGGAGAACTCTAAAGCTTGCATGGCATACTTCACAAATGGGGGAATATGGCCAATCAAAAACAGTGAATACTCCATAGAAAAATAATTTTCCTTCCCTACATATACATTCTTCTCAAAGTTTTGTTGCCATGATTTGGCCATTTCATGTGCTACCGATTGTTCAACAACAAATGCTGTTTTGTTGCATACTTGCAGCAAATCTGAGATTATTGCGCTTTGTCGCTTTAAAACATATTTACTTAATTCGGTTTGAAATATTCTAAACGCACCACCTTCATGTGTCCCAAGCAAATCAATGAATTTAGGCGTTAATTTTTTGATACCGTCTTGAAATGCTGCCTGTAAATTGGGAACTATTCGGGTGTGATTTTCTAATTGAATATATATTTCTGGGAGATTGAATGGTTTGGGTATTGAAGAAGGAAAAAGTTTTAACGTCCAACCAACCTCTGATGTCATGGCAAGGGGGTAACAGAAAGTGTTTTCATTTTGTTGTTTTTTGTTGGTGCTCATTTTTTAGGCAAATTACACACCTCTGCCTGTGCCACATGATCCAACCTGTTCTTCACATCCCCGGGAATCAAATTTTTTCCTTTCGAAAAGATTGTGAAATCATCAGCGATAAGCTGGGACAAGTTTTCATATGGGATTGGCTGCCTAGGTGATATCATGTTGTATACATTATTATTTTTGTAAGCATTACTTAGCACAACAGCAACCAAAAGAAAACCCCCAATACATAATCTAAGTTTATCATTATCTGATATAGCTGATAAGAATGGGTCACCTTGCTCTAACAATGGCTTTATAACCTGCTTTAAAGTGGATGATAAACTGTGGTGTTGGTACACGCTACCTTGGTTTATCCTCATCGAAATATAGAGGACAAGGTGAATAGATCCAGTCAAAAGTATCAAAGATATACAGATAAACCACCATATATATACATCAAACACGTTAAAAAGCTCCCCAAACTGTAGACCATAAATTTGAGGTCTTCCACATGACACAAATGTGTTATTAAAGTCCACAAATTTTATGGCGTCGTATTTTCTGGTATCTTTATAATAGTTTTTGATGAAAGCAATAATTCTAGGAATGCGTGGCTGTCCTGTCATCTTGAGTCCATCATCACAGGTGCTGGATTCCCAATAACGAGTACGTGAATTATTTTGAAACAATAGGTTCAATGTGGAACCTATAATTGGAAAGATTCCATTCTCTTTAGCCATGTTTTCGGAAAACCACTCCGTATCCTGTTGTAAACAAGACTCAAAATATGCATCACTATCTTTGGACAAGCCCCACAGTTCCACTGCAACTAACTCATTTTTCTTTGGAAATAAATTGACCATTAAATTCCAAAAATGGTCACTGAACCCAAAAAATGATATCGGAATTTCAGTATGCGTGATAGTTGTAGTATCGAAGCAATAGAAGCAGGGTTTTAAGCCAAACATATTTGTAATTTGCAAGGTGGGTATAATACCATACTTATACTGCCTCTTGGAACCCGTAACCAATACGAGATAAATATCATTCGTCGCCTGCAACTGTCTCCGTTCATTATACTGGCGATCGACGGGGTTTACATGTGTCCAAATCCATTTCCCATAGACTTTTAGCTTTTGCCACTGCTGATGCTGTTTTCCAAGAAGAACGTTCATGTGGATAATCGGCACAGATGACGGTTGTATTTGTTTGTAACCTTGGGGATTAAGGAAAAAGCCCTGATTGAAGCTGCGAAACCAAGTATTTGCAAGACCACATTCAACAGAAATATCTGTGTTCCCATCTTTATGCTTTGGACATTCTCCACTGTGGACGGGTGGGAACAGAGACAGATTTATTTCACAGTTCCATGGCTTTGATTCCATGACAAATTTTCTTCGGTTGATTGTCATACAGAGGCCTCTAAAAATTGGGTATAAGTGTTTTAACCAATGGGTGTAAGCTGCGTATAAAAACGGAGTTTGTTCTACAAAAAGTTTGCTAGTGCAAGCCGATCTCCAGCTTTTCTTCATTGAACTATGACTTGGTTTTAAACGATCCTGTATTCCTTTTTGAGCACCACGAATATAATAAATGATTCCTTTACGATTAGGAAGATCATATCGGTGCATTACGGGCTCTGGCTGTGACAAGATAATGGGAACATTCGGTGGGCTTATGTCTACGTTACGAAAGTTTATTACGTTGACAAAGCACCTTTCAAAATATTGGAGGTACTCGTTCAGATTATCCACTTGCTTGAACTCAACATTAGGAACGGGGTCATTGATGTAGTTGAAAAATCCTATTTGTGATAAAACTTTTTCTTTTCCTGTCAAACGAAGTAAATCAGTAACTGATCCAAAAAATGTAGTGTTTTTATCATGATACCGAAAATCGCCTTGTACTTGGAGCAAAAATTTCAAAATTATTATAATCAATCCTAACATTGTGCATTTCCGATTGGGGATTCAACCTTTCTCTCTTTTTCTCTTCAAACAATAACACGATTTTAGTTAGCTTAAACAAAGATAATTTTTTTTCAAACAAATCTTGAAATAAAAAAATCAAGTTGTTGAAGAATTTAAATGCACAAAAACGTTAAGGTTTATCCCAACGTTATGTTTGATGGTTTTGAATAAAATTTAAAGGATTTTTTTACTGAATCTAAACTTAGAAACACATAAAATCAATATTGAAGTGCAATAAAATATTTCGAGTTCAATATTTTGCAATATTTATCTATATCTTAGTGTTCTTTTGACAATTGGATTTTTTAGTTAAACTTTTCTGGCTGATGCCAATCATATAAAGAAGAGAGACACAAAGGTTCTTTGAAAACTATATTTCTGAAGTATATATGGCATGAAATAAACCACGACATGTATGGTTTTACCAAACTCACAAGTTTGAATGTTTGACTATTTTTTCAAGGGACTAGCGAACCATATGCAATCCATATTTTTATATGAGAATAGTCAGTCCCCACTGATGCTCCCCTATTCGTATTAAAAATTTGAGAAAACTCATATCCTGGTTCTAATGGTCTATCTATCTATCTATCTATCTATCTATCTATCTATCTATCTATCCTTATGTATATTTGAAGCAAGCAAGAAAGCCATGTTCACATTAAATTGGATTCTTCAAGAAAACTTGATTACTTGATATTCGTATGTCATTTTTTGAAGTGCTTGAAATTAATGAGTTCTTACGCTACCAGAATAATGGATATAAGCTCGTGCTGTTTGCTTGTCGACCAACATAACTACATCATATCATTTTATAAGACAACACGCGACTAATAGATAGGCCGGATTTTTCTGAGAGTTTCTTGTTAAAAAAGCATCATGATATAAAATTAATCTTAAATGGTTCGTATTTAATTTGGCATAGTGCCTATTGCGTATTGGTGTCGGGCATGATCATTATCTGAAAATACATACATTTTAAGGATAAAAGATAGAAAAAATCATGCTTATATATCAAGAAATCAATGATTTTCTCCATACATGAACGCTATCTGACACATCACAATGGAATTGCTTATTTTTATGAGTTTAATTCGAATCTAATGGTATTTTATATTTTCTAGACTAAAGAACATTTATTTTGTAGTAGATTCATTCATTTATCCCATCTATCGAAAATTTCCATTCCACAGGAAAAGATTCCATTTCACAAGGTAGGGACTTCCTGTTAAGGCTTTTTGTAGATAGGATAAAATTTCTAAACATGGCCAAAAAATTAAACGTGGCTAATTACATGCCGATTACGCTGAAAATTTATCTTTGTCTATTATCATTTGTGCCATAGATATGCACTAGTACTATCCCATTTAAACTAAATTTAATTAAACGTTCAATTTTTCTCTTTCAAACACATTGACACATAAATACCAAGAAATTAAAAGTATACTTTTATCTCTTAGCCGTGAATCGAAATATTCAAGTTAATTAAAATTTAGTAACTAACTTTTTAAACTTTTCGTGATGTATTTTATTCCGGGATTTTTTTCAGCTTTAAATAACAGTCCACTTATTTCCCATCAGACTAATTGTTTTGAATTTAAAAAATTCCAACTTGGGAGCCAGATTCGATTAATTTTTTCAGAGCAACTAGTACGTAGTACCCCCGTAGGGGTAGAACCCCCGTAGATATTTCATTGCCCCAGGGGCGAAATACCGTGCTTTCACCCTCCCAAATTTATACTTCAGTATGTGGTTCATAGCGGCTGCAGTTTTCAATGAAATTGGATTTTTTCATGGATTCCTCATGAAATTTTGGTCATGGGTCACTCATTAGTTATTAAGAAATATTCCACCTAACGACAGGAAAAATTGAAGGTCTAAAATGTTCTTATGACGGAAATCAATACATCGATGAAACCACCGGAGATGTTTTTACTAGTGATTTACCAAAAAAAGAGTGTTCAATACATTTATAGAAACGTAGGGTCACCTATAAATGATTGATTTAGGTAGTCAAAAATTACGTATTTTAGCACAAAATGTGTCGTTTTAAAGACAATTTACCCCTAGAGTTTTCCTCCCGTTAGCTGGTGTATGTTTTAAAAACTAATGAGTGACCCACGACCAAAATTTTATGAGGAATCCAATAAAAAAAATTCATGCAATTTCATTGAGAATTGTAGCCGCTACGAACCACATACTGAAGCATAAATTTGGGAGGGTGAAACCACAATATCTTCACCCTGTGGTAATGAAATACGGTTGTACCCCAGCCATATTTTTAGGCCACACTACGTACATGTCCCAAAAAAAATCGCTTAACTTGGGATTAGTAGCAAGTACTGATTTGCAAGGTTTCGCTTTATTTCCAACTATTTTCACGTGCACGTTTCTGTGTGTTGAATGTTATAAAATGCAAATAGACCAAGTTTGAAAAATTATAGCATTGCACTTGAGTTAAACTTTTATCCTACTGCACTGCCCTAACTCTTTATTCAACCTCAACTTTATAGTCTACGGTAGCAAGCGGCAGGGATACTTGCAAAAGCTGACTTTGGCACCTAATTCAACATATTTCACAATGCTTTCTAGAACGATAAAATTTCTGTTTTTATTTATCGTTTTCCATCCTCAAAGTACTTTTGAAGATGATTTAATTGCAGACCCTATTGAGAAACTAAGGAATTGACCTAGATCCCCGTTTTCTTAGTCAAGCAAATAATGTCTTGCCCACACATATTAGTAACTTGAACAAGATACTTTCGCCATTTCAAAATTGTCTCGTTACTTTAAACAACTTCCAAGGAATAAATCTACTGCCGAACAATGTTCCAATAAACCCGACAGATCAAGATGTAATGATGTACCTTTAAAATTTCTCAATTCACCCTCCCCTTCTGAGTGATCCCCACCTATAGAATTTATTTTATTTTAATAAGGTCAGAGGTCACACTGGGGTTACCTAAGAATTTGGGAGCCCCATTAATGAACTGTTCTCACCAGTGCCTTCATTTTGATGTATCACAACCCATACCTTGCTGTGTAAAAAATATTTGACCTTATCATGGTCATAGGTCACGTTGGGGTTATCAGAAACTTTCAAAAACAGTATCACTGATCTACTCTCACCAGTACCTTCATTTTGATGTATCACAATCTACACCTTACTATTCAAAAACATTGACCTGACCTTTGACCTAGTGGTTCCCCTGAACCAATTTGACCCATCTCCGAACTCGATCTTTCGTTTGACCTAAGATATCGATTAGTGAAAACAGAATTCAAAAAAGTGAAACCGTTTTTGAGTTATCGTGCCCGCAGACGGACAGACGATGTCCTGAGTCTTTTCAATATATACCTAAAGGTACATAATAAATGGAAACTCTACAAGTCTCCACTGTTTAAAGGAAACATTCTGGGATCTCTCTTTCGATTCCATTTTAACCAAGGTACAACGGTACCATCACAACCAATTTTTGAAATGGAATCCTGACATTACAATCGGATATTTTGAGGATACATTGGAGGGTAAAATAAAATTTCAGATTTGAAGGAAATTGCGGATCTGTATCAGATATCAGATCAAAAAAAATTCAAACTATATCAGATTTTAATATCAGAAATTGGATCAGATCAGATAAGTTGCCATCACTAAAGCCCATCATGGGATAAAACACCGCAATTTTTCCAAAGCGCTGTCATTTCCTCTGTAACTTTTGTAACACTTTCAAAATCTTGGTGTCAATTTCTCCCAGCTTGTAGGGTAGGTTGATATTTCCCGTCAATTCGACCTCTTTTCCATCTTTATCCTTTTGATTGAAATTGAATTGTACGGCAAATGATCTGCCTTTATATTTTTGATACAACGGAGACAAATTTCCATCTTTGTCATACAATTTAAAGTCAATGTTGTTGAAGAATGTGGATTCTAGTGGCTTGTACGTTATTATTACTTGTCCATCTGCAGCTTTGTCTCGTTGAAGCACGCTAACTTTGCCGTATCTAGTTTCCATTCTGGGTTTGTTTTAAATTAAGGAAAAATTCAAACACCACACAAACTCCTGTTATGACTGAAATCTCAAGCTGGTGGTGGAAATATGATATGGCTGGTTATTTATATCCAGTTGTAGCTCTTTAATAAATATCAATGAAGAAGAAAACAACCCGGTGTCGACATTATAATTGGTTTTCCTGCTAGTAATATTCAAATTATCAAGAATTTTCCTCTAGCACCAAGTGGTCATACGAGTTTTATTTTCATTTTATTTACCTAGAAATTCTTTACTCACCATAATGCCCCTAATTCCTGATAACCTCAAACATCACTCTTGTATATGAGAGAGCAGCTTGAAGCTTACGGATACATTTTGTATAAATTGTATTTTTTATATCCATTTTTATATATTATTATCCAATCAAACCTCATATACATTATTGTAAATTATGCTTCATGTGGAAAAAAGCTCAGCTTTCGCCTTGACCAAGACATTTGGCACTTATGTTAGAAAATGGAATTAGAATAATAATATGGAATAATTTCTTACAAACGGTATTTTATAGAAAAAAATACTTAAAATTATGCCAGTAATATGAATTCAATTACACTGCTTGGATACATTAGAATTGAGAACATTACTAGTGTTTTTGAGTTGGTTAATTGACTCCAAGGGGGAAAAAATTCCTGTACATAATTTAATTTCAATTGCTTATATGATTTGATGGCTTCAGGTAATAAATCGAGTAATTTATCCAGAAATTATACATATGAAAAAATTATTTACCAATTATTTTTGTCTCCTCCTAACGACTCACGTTGAATATATAAATGGGGCAGCATAAAACTAAATTTCATTCTAAAATTTGTAGTGTGAGTACGATTATTTTCGTGAGAAATTACCTGAACTTCACCTTAATACATTAACTTAATAAAAAATCGGATAAAAAATTGAAATGTAATTTTAAATTTCGATTTTAAAAACCTTGCTTGCATATCCGTGCCTCATAAAACCTGAAAACATCCTTTTAATTCTTAAACGTGACAAGATGGTCTTGGCACTGAATCAAACAAAAGGGGAGCTGTAATTGTCAATTACTTTCGCTATTATTTACGCTATTTTAAGTAATAGCCAATAAAATTTGCCACCATAATTGATCAATTACTTCCGTAAACTTCATCTGTATGTCTACAAAGAGCTTGTAACTAACATTAATGTTTCCTATAGACATTGATATTTTTAGTGAGGTACAAAGCTTTATGCATCAGATTTTTGTTGTTCAAGTTATTTGACATGAATTTTAGTAAAAGAATTTTTGCTTCTCAAGCGTTTATCTGCATAGTTTACTTACTAAGGGGATATCACGCCACTAAAGTAAGATAAATTTCAAGTACAGGAAATTTAATTTTAAAGGACAACTTTCATAATTGGTTTGTTTGATTTTGAGTTAAAGGATGTCACCACCACGGAGTTCCAGTTAGAAGCTTTGAATAAAGTTAATTACCTGCGAAGGGCACATTTGGTACCTGAGCTGGAATTAAATCAAGAGGTGTTTTTTAATCTTGTTAAAAAATCCATTTTAAATCCTCTTATTCTTGTTTAAGCACACAATGTTTTATTCTATATCTTTTAGCTAAAAAACCACGCTATGACTTGGTGTAACAAATTACTTGTAAAAGCTGAAAAAGATCACAAACTTAAAGCCTATTTCTCACACCCCGAAAAAGAAGGGGAAGCTGTGTTTGTGTTTCATATTTCAAAAAGTATAGAGGAAGTGACGGCTACACGTGCCGTTTTATTTTGGTATTGTGAAGGCATTAATCATAATTTTTCTAACAACATCTTTACTCCTAAAACGGCTCAGTTTACCCAGCTTATTTGGAAGGATACTCGTCAAATGGGGATTGCTAAAGTATTGGATAAATCAAGTGGAAATGTGGCAATAGTCGCACATTTCTTTCCAAATGGAAACTTTGTTTATATAAAATCCTTCAAAGAAAATGTATTTCTGCCGGTAATGAATGATTGCTAATTGAAACTAACGAATACAAATAATTGCAAAGTTGGCAAAAATTATACCAAATATAGTTTATTAAATGCAGAAATTTTTTTAACATAGATTTCACAGAGTGTATCAAGTTTATGCATGGGAGAAACCGTGGAAGATGATATTGTTGATGATGCCATTTAAACTTCCACAGAAAATGGACCACCTGACTATCTGGAAGGCATACAAGGAAGGAGTTTTCCACAATTCCAAATTACAACTACAGAACCACAAACTACGACCACAGAAACCCCTACAACAACCACTGAAAAGCCAACTACGACCACAGAAAAACTAACTACAACTACTCAAAAGCCGACGATTACGACTACTGAAAGGCCAACAACGATTACAACACGCCGACCTCGCCCATACCACGACCCCTTGGGCTTGGCAACAAAAGTAAACTGTTTAAAAATATCATAATCTATTGAATTTTATTAATGTATTTTAAAGGAATTTTGAATCCTGTTTTGCAGGATATTGAAGACGATGATGAAGTTTCACCCACGAAGCTCTATCGGAAACATGGAGGTTCTCCTTATGCAAGAAAATCAGGCACACACTAGACTAAATGTTACATTTTACCAGAATTATTACTTTGGGGTATTCTTCTTGAAAAATTGATTTTAGTTTTGCATGAAGTTTATGAGATACCAAGGTTAAAATTTGTTCCTTAACTTTTGCTTGTGTGTATTTTGTAAAACAAATGCTTTCTGTTATTAAATATTGTAATGGTATATAACAATTGACTTTGTGCTAATGACTTTAAAACACAGGAACTGAACATGTCAGTCTTCTTATTTTTTAAAACAACCAAATCATCATCATCATTATATTACCAGAGTTTCAATAGCTTCGTTACCAACGAAAGGACACTCCGGAAAATTTATCTTCTGGTTGTAAACCCGCTGTATTTTTATCTCATTTATCTACAGATTTATTGCCATATTTTGCCAACTTATCATACAAAAATCCTTAGTTGTGAAGCTGCGGTAGACAAACATCGTCTCTCGTGCAGAAACCTGTTTGCCGGTCGAATTTCTGTTTTAATTTGTGACGGTGAAACTATATTTAATAATTTCCCTATCATGATTTATGCTTTCCTAAAAGAGACTACTTTTATATTGAATCTTGTTTATTAACATTTCAAATAGGAACCGAATTAGGAAATGATATATTTTATTCTCGGATACTCCCACTACAAGGAAGACAGAAACAGCCTTGAACTTGGGAACCGAGGGTATTTGTGTTGATAGGAGCTCATGCTCCTGTTGAAGCTCTATATAGACTCTTGACTCCTTTTGGTTTGGATAATGGTTTTATGATGAGATGAGAGCATGATATGATGGGGCATCTCGGGATGAGATGCATGCGATGTTATAGTTCCAGTCAAAGACACGAGGGTCACAAATTCATTGCAAAAATAAAGACAGTCCCTGCTTTACAACTGATGCCAACATTTTGCAACGACCACTACCAGTTTCACGTGGAAATGGCAGCTGGAAAATTATTTTGTCCAGATGAAACCTGCTATGAAATATTCTTGCATGAAGAATAGCTTGAAATTCATCTAAAAACACATTGGGGACCTATTTATGTCCTGAGAAATTGATCAAAGCACATGAGTTGGTGTTGCATGACATGGCAAATCACATTAAAAATTAATCAAGACCTTCACCAATGTTCTCGGTGTGACCACTCATTTCGAAGAAAGGGAGGAGGAAACGTCATTCTCTTTCTGACTGATCATCTAAATATTCCTAAGGTGCCCCAGAGTTTTAGAAGTCATCGCAAAAAACGTAAAACAAAGCCATTCAAAAGCCTTCCCCCCCCACCGAGTGTGAACTTTATGATGAGAAACTTCCGTGTGAAGTATCAGTGGAGAAGCACCGTGTTGTAAATCACAACCTTCAATAATATGTTAGTTGTGCTTCCTGTTTCAAAACTTTTCCGAATCACGATCTCTTCGTAGAGCACAGAGCTGGACATAACTCACCACGCTGCTTCACTAGCAACCTAAAGGATTTGGAACCCACTGCAGCTCTACTTATCCCATTCCGCAAGGATATCCTAGGGGGGAAATTGCTATGATTGACCATGGTGAATCCCTTGAAAACCATCTCAAAACGCATGGGGACTGGAACTGTGCAGTTTGCCACGAATGTTTTTAAAAAGAAGCTCATGATTTTGCTTGGCACGTGTTGACTGTTCATGTTCAAAACGTCAAACTTACAAAATACATGGGTATGGCCCAGGTCAAGGTCGGAACTAAGAAAACGATAGATGATCTCCCAAACCGCATTGTTTGCCCACGCTGTGACCTTACTTTCATTGGGAAACGGGGTGTTGTAGTTATTCCATATTCCTGAAGTGGACAAATTCAGCGAAGTGAAAAAAGTATGACTTTTGTTTTCATAGGATGATAAAACATGGATGAACCTGTATATTTGCGTTGAAGGGATTGAATTGAACCCCACTTGGCCAGAATAAAATGCCAGACAACCTAAATAACATACAATAATATTTCTTTACGTAGTCGTTGCTCATTCTGAGAAGAGGTATAAAACTGTAAGCTTGAATGACGGCTTTTACAAACCCCAACTAATTTCTGGAAAGACTATTTTGACTTTTTATATCTTAATGTGGTTAATTACTCCATCACAAGCAAAACATCCAAGACTGTCCGAATATTCATCAAAATCAATGAAGATTAGTAACGTAGAACTTTATTCTGCTGCAACGAGACTTGTATTACAATTACAATACAATACAATTTTATATTTGCCACAATGATTGGAATTTTAATAGCTTGTAAATGTGACAATTTGAAATCTTTAGTTGCTGTTTGAAGAAAATGGTTTCCAAAACCAGACGGAAATGATTAGCCGGAAGCACGGAGTAACTATGGAACATCGTTGACTTAAAATAGGACGCACATTCGTTTTGAGCACTTATTTAGTGCGGATTGTAGTCGGGTGAGTTTTTTAACTGTTTCTCTAGCAAATTGAAATTCCAGTTCAATAAAATACAGTGAAGAATGACACGATCAGACAGGGGCTTTTATGATGGAAGCACGCACACGCTGACGCCGCATTAACCCAGTACTTTTTGCCGCCGTCGAAAACGGCACTTGATGTAGAGTATGTTTTTTTACTTTGGGGTTGCGGTGGGTACCCGCCACCCCTGTTACCAAGTCCCCTTTGACCTGTGACAAACCCCAACGTCAACCAATTTTCTTATAACTTGGTATGTAGCTAGTACATGACTCAAATACTTGAGATAACATCTAGTTACCACGATCCCCCTTAGGAGTAATCCGGTACATAATAACTCCAATAATCCTTTACCAATTTTCTTAAAACTTGGCATGTAGGTGTCGGGTTCCAAAGATGGGCAAAATAAATGTATTTGAAATGCGTTTAATTAAAATTATTTTATTTTGGCCGCTTTGTTTTAATTAAACTAAATATTTATTTTATTTAAAATACAAAATATTTTTGTTGCTGAAAATCTGAGTTTTTGTTAACATAAATTCATTTTGAGCAGACTGTTTCTATAATCCGTCGTATTTTTCACACATTTTGATAACACTAAAAATAAACTTCGGACTGTAACAGCTACAGTTGCAATTATTTTTGCTTCGTTGAAATTAATGAATTAACTTAGAAGCATAAAGTTACTACTAAACCTATGCTTTGACAATTAGCTATCGATATTTCAAACTTATATTCGACATCGACGAAAAAATTGAATAATACTGTATTAAATTTGAGCCAAAATTTCATCAGAACATTTTGTATTTTGGCAGTTTATTTAAAATAAAATTTTTTATTTTATATTTTGAGGCTTGCGGGAAAAAGTAAGCATTTATTTTGAACGATCGGAGTTATTTTAAATTTTATGTATTATTTTAAAAATGTTTATTTTGTCCATGCTTGCGGATTACTCCTAAGGGCTAGGGGGATCGTGGTAACCATGTGGTGTTATCTCAAGTATGTGAGTCATGACCTACCTACATACCAAGTTATAAGAAAATTGGTTGACGTTGGGGTTTGTCATAGGTCAAAGGGGACTTGGTAACAGGGGTGGCAGGTACCCACCGCAACCCCAAAAGAAAAAAAATATACTCTACATCAAGTGCCGTTTTCGACGGCGGCAAAAGTACTGCCCTATAAGTATATCATAAAAGCCCTGTCTGGACACGATGGAAAGGTATTTTATTCGGAGGCGAAAGCTGGCTGGTTTCTTCCCACATGATTTCGATGTTAGAATTTTTAAAATGAGGTAGCAATACATTTTGTGTTTGATGTACTACTAAGTCGGCCATTATATTCAACATAACTGGCCACATAAGGGGTAAAAGATATGTTTAAAATTAAAATTATTTTTTTCTAATCCACTGAATTTAAAAGAATAAATTTGGTGGTCGCTTGAAATGTGGGAAAATGTTTAAGCAACTTAATTTTTTCACACCTTTTGTGAGTAATTGTGTAAGTAAACTCATAATTACATAATCTGCAAGTATAACAAAAAATTTGAGGATTGTGTCTATCGTTTGTCTTTAAATGGAACAAAAGACATCACCAAACCGTTTGAACAATGCTCACAATTAACAGTTCCTTCAAGAACATAAGCATAAGGAAAAAGTTGAATGAGATTTTCATGAACTGCATTGACCACATTTCATACGATTCAAATCTTGGAGCTCTTTTCACACCGTTTCAAATCAATGTATGGATATATACTGTTTTAGCCGTCACTGGAGTTTCAATTTGGATGATTTGGGCAGAGAAAAATAAACTTGCGGAGGTACTTTTTTGGAATTTTTCAGTTGCATTTGAGCAAGATTTAGGTCAATTTGGGAAAACCAGGCTTTACGGGAAAGCTATAATGATGCTATGGATATTTTCTGTGGTGTTACTACGGAACTTTTACAATTCTTCACTTTACTCATTTATGACTTTGGAGAAAGATCATATGGAATATCCACAAACACTTGAGCAGGTGTTAGATCAATCAAACTTTGATCTACTTGCACCACTTTCCTTCGAGCGTGAAATGGAAAACAGCATGTTTACGTTTTTCATTCCTCACAGCCTAATGAAGTTGTACTTAAAAGTTTTACTCAAATCCTACTTCTTTCAAGATAACACACGATTCAAGTACATTCAAACATTGCAAAATATTTCGGAAGGTAGGGCATTATATATTTTTAATTACACGCTTTATCAACCATTATTCTACGAAGCAGCGGTGGAAGAAGGGTTTTGGAAAGCAGTTAAAAAAGTCGTTAAGCATAAATTCAAACGATTGGTAATCATGTGCGAATCTGAACGTGAGAGTGAATGGTATGTTACATTCCTTGGCCAAAACCATTTGCGACGGATATTACTTAAGAAACCATACTTTCAGGGCCTTGAACTTTGGTCAGTACAATATCTTACGTTTGCTACTCACCAGTTTTCACAATTTTTGGGTGTATTTGTTCACTCAGGAATTTATGAGTTATTGAATCAACGATTTCAGTTACTAAGAAAGTTTCAGAGGACAAAAGGATTACAAAAAATTAGAAAAATGGGATGGAGTAATGGCAAATTGATTAGCTATCTTTCGCCAAAGCGTAAATTTGGGATCAACGATTGTGAAAATCCAGCAAAAGTATCAGCATTTATGGGAGCATTTCTGGTAATTGGATGTATGCTTGGGGTAGCCTTCGTAGTACTATCCTTAGAGCTCTTGATAAATTGAAATGTATTATTTAGTTGTTTTATGTGTGGTTCTCAAGGGCAAAGCCTTGAGAAATAGCATGTTGAGGTTCAAGGTTTCGAACCGTAACTGTGAATTATAATATAAATAATTGGGCTCCACAATGCAATCAAATCACTCTTTAATAAGAGTTATAATATACTAACATTGCGTTTAGCCCTGATGCAGTGCATTGAAATTAAAAAAAAAACATGTATCAATAATTACATATTGGCGTAAGTGAAAATATTGGATTTATGTGCTGATATTAACGTCTATGAGAGTATTTGATTCTATTTTATTAACTCTTAGCTTAAAACTTGCATTGCTTCGACAAGTAAAACGCTGTTTGCTGTTTTAGTGATCTTTTTCATTAACGACTTAGTTTTCCTCTTCCTTATACATTACGTTATGATTGTTATGTTAAACAATAAAATAATTGTAGTTTATCGCTATCATTACGCAAAAAATTGAAATAAAACTATGAATTCGATTGATATTTTTCCGCTATTTTTTTTGTCCACGTAGAAAATTATGTGAAACACATATTTATTACCTAAAGTAGATTAAATTGGTAGATAGTTTAATAGAGTTGAAGATTCAGCAGTTTTTGATGAATTTAAGCAAACTGTTTAGCTAAAATTAACTAGCATAAAACTACTCCACCACTATAAAATAATGATTTGCAAATGTTCTACCAAAAGTGTAAATAGAAAGAACAGATCCTTTAATAATTTGCTGGCCTGTTTTTTCCAGGAACTAAAAACTAACGTCGTACTTAATTATATTCTTTATCGTTTTGATTACACTCAGAAACGCTTAATACAACTTATGAAACAAAAGAGAGACAGGCTCTTGATATAATAACCAACTAATGATAAGATGAACAATCTTGAGTTAAATACTGAGTTACATTGGAAAAAAATGTTTTACTCATTTAAAGCAAGAGTTCTCTACCACCAGCATAATATGAAATTTCAGTGAATTTAAAAATTTAAAATGACGTCAAGATTTACTAATAATTTTTTCGTTTAAAATTAAAGCAAATAAATGAAGGTTGACTGAATAATATATTATTTTGATTTGAGTTTTATGGAGTTGGAGATTAGGATGACATTAGTGATCGTGTTGGATTTGAGAGATTTGGTTTTTTTTTTGCTTGCATTAGCCATTCTCAACCACAAGCAGAGAGAAAGTATATCCAATGCATTATTGCTTCATTGGTGGTGTTAGGTATTGACATGACTCGACCAACTGAAAAATACGTTTTCCCAGCACGGTTTGTTTAACACGGTCTTGAGTGCATACTACGCTTACGCTGTAAAAAGTTTATCCATTATTGTATTGTTACATTTTCCTCTAAGTACAGGCGACTTAGATAAATATTTTTTGCTTATTGACAAAAATGGCTTATTCAGTTGTGTATCAAGCCCAGAATGTTTTGCTACATCACTTTAAAGGTTCTACCATAGAAATAATGTGGGAAGAACACAACCAACTTTCGTTAACGAATAAGATACTTTTTCATTGTGTCATTCTTCATTGTGTTGTATTGAACTGGGACTTCAACTTGCTAGAAAAGCAGTTCAAAAATTCCTCAAATTATAAATCATATTCAGAAATAGATATCAGAATAGCCGCACTGCATATAATGCTGAAAACCAATATACGCACTATTTTGTGCCAACGACATTCCGTCCCCGAGTTACTCCGTGTTTCCGGCTCAGCATTTCCACCCAATAAATTTAGACACCATGTTCTTCAGACAGCAACTAAAGGTTTCGATTCGTTATATTTGCAAGCTATTAAAATTCCTACGACAATCATTACTACGACAACCAACGCTTCATACGCAAAATTGAAGACGGATACAAGTCTCGTTTCCACTGAATATAGTTCATCATTACTAATCTTTTTTAGTTTTCATGATGATTCAGTGAGTATTGGATGTTTTGCATGCAATGGGATAATAACCGGATATAAACAAGAAAGGAATTTCTTTACGCTCACGATTTCTAAACTGCAAAATAGAAGTACATTCTGTACTTTCCAAAACTTATTTGGGATTTGGAAAGCACTGCATTCCAATTTACAGTTTCACGCATCTACATGGGATGAAAAAATGCTGCTTAGTCGGTTGGATGAAACACACGAAGTTTACAAAGCTTACTTTCTATACACAAATTGTTCTGTGTATGTTGGTTGCTATTACTTTTTTCATAGTCACCTGGCTCTTAACTTGATTCCTTCATTAGGAGTTTATGGGTTCCATATTGTTTTTCCAAGTATTCTGAAGCAAACAGAATATCTGCTAAACGTTATATTACCGAAATCGTATTTTTTGGATTCAAATCTTGGAGCTCTTTTCAAACCGTTTAATATCAATACCTGGATGTGGACTGTATTAGCTGTCACTGGAGTTTCCATTTGGATGATTTGGGCAGAGAAAAATAAGCTTGTGGAGGTACTTTTCTGGAATTTTTCGGTAGCATTTGAGCAAGAGCTAGATCAATTTGGGAAAAGCAGACTTCATGGGAAAGCTATAATGATGTTATGGATATTTTCTGTTGTATTGCTACGGAACTTTTACAATTCCTCACTTTATTCCTTCATGACTTTGGAGAAAGATCATACCGAATTTCCACAAACCCTTGAACAAGTATTAGACCAATCAAACTTTGATCTGCTGCTATCTGATTCTATCATGGATGAAATGCAAATAACCATTGACGATCCGAGCATATCTAATCGGCTTAAAGAACTGTATCTAAATATTTTACTTAAATCCTACTTTTTTCCAAGTCAGCGATACCATCAAGTATTGCAAAATATTTCGGAAGGTAGGGGACTACTTGTTTTGAACTACACCCTTGATCCAACATTACATTACAATGCAGATATTGAAACCCGATTTTGGAGAGCGAATGACCATTTCGAACAGCATGAATTTAACCGATTTGTTGTCATGCATAAGTCTGAGACTGAATGGGATGTGGCTTTCCTTAGGCAAAAACGGTTGCGTCAGGTACTGCTAAAGGAAGCTTCCTTCTTTCTGAGTTTTCAATTTTGGTCAGTACGATCTCTAACGTTTGCCACTCACATGTTTTCACAATTTTTGGGTGCATTTGTGCACTCAGGAATTTATGAGTTGTTAAGACAACGTTTTCAATTATTGCAAACGTTTCAGAGGACGAAAGGATTACATAAAAGTAGAAAAATGGGATGGAGTAAAGGTAAATTGATTAGTTATCTTTCGTCACAACGTAAATTTGAGATTGAGGATGATGAAAAGCCGACAAAAGTATCAGCATTCATGGGTGTGTTAGTGGTGGTTGGATGTATGCTTGGTACAGCTGTCGTTGGATTATTTTTAGAACTCTTGGTAAATTGAAATTTATTATTTAGTTGTTTTAAGTGTCTGTACCAAATGCAAAGCTTGGAAAAAACGATATTCAGGTCCAACGTTTCCAACAGTAACTGTGAATTAAAATATACATAATTGGGCTTCACAATTAAATTAAACCATCCATCATCCAGATAAACCCTTTCTAAATGATTTTTCAGTATTTGTAGCCACAGCTGCAACATCGGAATTGGTACGAGGATGTTTTCATTTTTCCTTTTTGGTATTGTGATATAGCCCACATGTTTGTATTTTGTGAACACATTATTATTTATAGTCAACGTCCTGTCCCTGGATTTGACTACCGTAGTACACTAATACAGTGCAGTTGTTTTCTGCATATTGTAACGCACTATACATCTCACCAGTACCCCAGATACATGGTGCAAAGAATGTATTGACCCATATTTCGTTAACCGAAATTCCATTTTTGGTTTCCTCTGACAAATGGGGACTGGCTTTTCTGCTAAATATTTTTCTTTATCAATACCTTAATTCCATGTCTTACAAGGGAACCTTTTCAACTGAAGTTTGAGTTAAGATAAACCAAATATTTTTTCTACGATAATTTTATGCACTAGAAATCATTCTGAAATCAGCTTGCTGTTTATTGTTTGGTGTGTAAGCAATTTAAATTTCAGACCAAGCTACTTAAAAGTTAATTCTTATGCTAAAATTAGTGTTAGAATAAAATATTTTACAAAAACAATAAATTGAATCCCAACTATACCATCTTACAAACCGATATGTAGCCCAAAGAGTTTTAATGTCGTTCCATTTAATTAATATGTAAATTCAAAAGTTTAATTTTGTATCTAACTCTTTTTAGAATCAGTTTTAAAGCATAAAATTGTCGTAGAAAAAATATTTGGTTTATCTTAACTCAAACTTCAGTTGAAAAGGTTCCCTTGTAAGACATGGAATTAAGGTATTGATAAAGAAAAATATTTAGCAGAAAAGCCAGTCCCCATTTGTCAGAGGAAACCCAAAATGGAATTTCGGTTAACGAAATATGGGTCAATTTTTTTTATTTCATTTTATGCAGAAATTATATCAGAAGAACCCTTGGATAAAGTTATACAACGTATTTTCGTAAATACTTCAGATTGAATTAGTGGGGGATTGATAAGCATTGGTTATCAGAGGCCATTGTGCCATTTAAAACTTGAATATCAATTTTAGTTAAATAAGTGGACTTTGGCTTAAGACCAAAAAAAGAGCCGAATATGTATACGGCTCCCGAACGTGATTAATTTGGGATTGTCAGCAACAACAACAAGAATTTGTGTAATTCAAAGTACATTCTTTGCACCATGTATCTGGGGTACTGGTGAGATGTATAGTGCGTTACAATAGGCAGAAAGCAACAGCACTGCTCTGCATGCAACTCAGATTACGATATCAAAATATTGTCAACTTCAACGGTTTGTTTAATTACTAGTCTAGGAGTTTGAATGACTGATACTATATAAGTGGTACTGAAAACGCATTATTCATGAGTTGATTTCAAATTTCGATAATTTTTTTATTACGATTGAAATTCTACCATGATTGTATGCCTTGGTATACATTGTTCGTTTTATCCAATTCGAATATTAAAATGCAATTAATTATAATAAAAATATTCAATTATTAAAATTCTCAAAGTTGTCAAACTTTATTTAGTCAGAGGCACATTCGACTCATAGTAGTCGCAAATTCTCATCCGCTTGTTATATAAAAAATTGGAACAGTTTACAAGACATTGCTTCAAAATGTTAGTAAAGGAGAATCTGATTCGCTACATAAAATATTTTGTGAAAGTCCACAGAATTTGGGGAGCCTGTCCATTTCAGTGTGCCCCACATTCCGATAAATTATCCCGAACAAGTAAATGCAAGCAGATTTGGGAACTTTTTAAAACAACAATATATTCATTTTATGGGGTTATTTTATGGTTTTATGGTAAGCTGGTTGATAGCAGTAGAAACAATGGTTTGTGCCTTATCCAAATGGATGCTTATTTTGAAACAAAAAGCTTTCATGGAGCAGTTAAACCTATTTGTGCAGTTTGAGCATGAGAATGAAAAATGTTAGTAAATAAAAAACGAACCAAATAAGATTCAAAATAAAATTATTAAAAACACGTAAAAGATTCTCCAATGGGATGGGCCATGGGCTGCGTTGCATTTTGGCTGTTGGATCTTTATTTCGTTCAATGCTATTGTTTTTGCAATACCTTCAACATTTCCAACGACGCCTGAGCTGGATTGCAATGGTTGGAATGCTATGGTGTGCTGAAATAGCAGCTGATTGATTTGGCCATGTCATGTCAAAAGAAAGCATTAGAGTGGTAACCGACAAAGTAGTACCAAAAATTAAGAATCGACGGCAGAGAAGGTGGGCGCAGAGAAAAACACGCGAGGTCATTGCAGCCATTGAAACCGTTCATGGGGTCGGTAAACTATATGGACGAGCAAACCCCTTTAAATGTATTGAGCTTTTGTGTCAACCAAATGTAAGTTTACTTATGGCACGATAAACAAAAATGAAAACTTGTTATTTATTTAAACATCACAGCAGCATTATGACCTCCAAACGTAGGATCTGTAACTTGATCTGTATAAAAACTTTCTAGCTTAGTATGTACCTTTAGGTATATATTGAAAACACTCGAGGTGTCGTCTGTGTGGGGGCACGATAACTCAAAAAGGTTTCACTTTTTTGAATTCTGTTTTCACTAATCAATATCTTAGGTCAAAACTCAGATCGAGTTCGAAGATGGGTCAAATCGGTTCAGGGGAACTCCTGGGTCACAGGTCAGGTCAATGTTTTTGAATAGTAACGTGTAGGTTGTGATATATCAAAATGAAGGTACTGGTGAGACTAGATCAGTGATACTATTTTTGAAAGTTTTTGATAACCCCAGCGTGACCTATGACCATGATAAGGTTAAAATATAGCAAGGTGCGGGTTGTGATGTATCAAAATGAAGCTACTGGAGAGAACAATTCATTAATGGGGGTCCCAAATTCTTAGGTAACCCCAGTGTGACCTTTGACCTTATTAAAATAAAATAAATTCTAGAGGTGGGGATCATTCAGAAGGGGAGGGGGAATTGGGAAATTTTAAAGGTACATCATTACATCTCGATCTGTCGGGATTATTAATATTAAAAAAGTATGGATAATTTGAATTTTCATCGCCAATAATAAATATGCTTTAACATTGATTAATTTAGCAAATCAAATAAATTTTTATGCTTAAAATCATTATGTTCGGAATTATGAAAAACAATTTAATTTGTTTTTAAACGAATAAAAATCCAATGAAATTCTGCTGCACTATAGAATAAATATATTGCATGAGGTTGCATGTTTCGAAACCTTTGCTTTTGAACTTTCACTGCTGTGATTATAATTGCGAATGCCAACTAGCACATGTGTGATTTCTATTGTATAATATGTCAATTTACAAAAATCATGATATGATGCGTGTATATTTCAGCAGAAAGAAACTGTTGAGAATGATTCATGCAGCTCTGTATTATGTTTTAATAATGAAATTGTTTCTCATCGTCACAGATTAGTTCTTGCAATCGACCGTATACTAGTTAAATTATTAATGCATGACATGCGCATGCCCCGACATGACGTGTTTGCTTTGTAACTACAGACCGACAGAACAAGACTACAATATAAGACTTGATTGTAATAAATGGTCAAACCAATGACAGGCTACAACATTTACTATTCGAACTTCAATCACAATCATTTTTTTAGCTTGCTGAACAATCAATAATTTATACCAACAAAAATTCAATGCTTCTCTGCTCCCTCAGCCACAACCCTTTTTGCACAAAGTAAATCTTACGGCATAAGTTGGGAACGCACAATCGAACATTCGAGAACATTCTCCTACCCTATCTATCAACATATCATTTTATATATAGTCTATGAATTTCTAGTCTTACATACTGAATGTTTGAATTTGAACAGTTACATACACAAGTTACAGAAACTTATCAATGTAAATATTATTTTGATATGGGAGATCGTATACAATTTTTTGACTTGAGGTTAACAACCGTGCATTATTGAAAGTGATTTTTCTACGTTTAAAAAAGAAGAAATAAAAATACATTTACCACGTTGCACTTCATCCTTGGAAAACAACAACCTTTCCCGAAGAATTCGATTTTTACTAAAATTACCAAGTAAGGTCACCAAATTGCGAGCTTCAGTTAGGATTGTTAAAAGAAACAAAATAACATAAAATCAAAATTTTCTTTCCAAAGCTACCAGAAGATTTGCCGAGTAAAAATAGGTAGCTTTGATGGTATCATCCAATATTCCAATGCCACCAGCTCTCAAAACAATTTCTTTGCAACTTTTTATCTGTTTCCTCATACATTTCCTATTATTCCTTGTTACAACTTCGGAACGCCACCCATTTAATATAGTGTTGCTGGACTCATAGAGAGAGCATCCAAAATAAAAGCTAATGGCCGCTGCAAAAACTGCCACTGCCGCAACAAATGCCGATACGCAAGTAATTTGAATGTTACCCAATTGTGAGCCAAGAATCGTTACATTGACTCCAACTACTATTCCCACAAATGTTGTTTGAACGATAATGGAAAATAAAACTTTTATGCCGTCTTCAATCAAGTTTGCTACGATATAGACTTCTTTGTACTGACGCATGACTAAGTAGTTGAGCTCCAAACTACAAACTCGTTGGAGAAGTTTTACTACACCGAATAACATTGTTATTCCAGCGACAGTTATGTTTCGGAAGTTGACTGATATCGCTATTGCCCATATATACATTAGTAAGAGTCGGGTGACATATCCCCAAATAGTACGCGAAAAATTTGGTCATCCAAAGGTGAGTGGGGATGACAAAATAGCAAATAACAAATGAATGTTATCACAGTTTCCCCATACGAGTAAGATTGGTAAAACGACAGCACCAGTTGTGTAGCTAATTACGACCCAGTTTGTTATAAGACCTACATAGTCTGTACTTTGGCCATGGTAAATATTTTTGAATTCTGAAAGTGTGGAAGATACCTGCGGTTTAATACTTTGTATGTGTGACCTGGTAAAAAATGTTTTTTTAAAAAATATTCATTGCTTACCATGAACAAAAAGTTTTAAGCTACATAGTTTCCACGGTTGAGTAACTTCACTAAGAAAATATGTATCCCCTAATTCATTTGCCCAGTTTAGCGTGGAAGTTAATTCCGTTCCGTATAAATGCAAATAAAAGTCAATACATATTGAATATTGAAGTGCAATAGTGAATAATGAAAAAACTATACCATTTTCAAATGGTATTGTAGCTGGAACATGAACTGCCGTAAAAAACGTAGCGTATACTGATGCAGCGTTCAAAAAATCTGTCAGAAAAATATTAATGACTACATAGGGAATAAGTTTTTTCCAATCATTTTCCTTCTTCCACTCCCTTGTCTTATCGTCCCAGTAAATTGGATAATTGTATAGGAAATTATTTACGAGTTGGTTGAGTTTGTAGGCTTGATGAACATTTAGACTTGATATTTTTGTAAGAAAAAATAATAATGTTTTTTACGTTATTATTTCCTTATGTTATTTATGCGCTATTACCTGTAAGACTAATGACTTTTAGAGCTTCTGGTCGTCAAATTAGTAGAAGCACAACGGTAGATTCGTGTTTCAATCGATTATCATGAGAACAGCAAGTATTTCGTATTTAATTGGCTTCGCCTCTGGGACATTCATTGCTGACAAGGTCTGTGTGTGCTCCATTTTCCATAAATTCATAAGCATTCAGTGTAAGTTGTTTTAATACCTTCTGTGATTTATTTCTAGGCCATCGTTATATACTTTTTTCTGTTGTGAACTGATAACACAAATTTGGTAAATCAAATGTAAATGCTAATTTTCGGAAGCATGTCATGGTTTTAAGTGATGGTTTATTATTAACTAGCAATTTATCGCTAGTTTATCGCAAGGTCATTTGTGTCCGTCGTTACTTTCGGGGACTCGAGAACGCTTTGATGCTTTAAAATTCTGTTTACGCCAATCACTTGCTGAGGTCAAACGAGGAATCGAGTTAATTTTTTACCAAATCAGAGTTACTCTTGGTGGGAAAGATCATACCAAACTGTTCAGAGCTCGGAAATATTTGAAAATTTCGGATTGCTAAATGAATCAGCATTTAAAAAAAACCAATTGAAAATTTTCTTGGAACTAAGTTTTTTCCCCGATACCAATTTTTTCCGAAACACATACAATCCCGCGTAAAAACACCTGCCAAGTGGAATAAAAATATTTAAACAAATGTGGAATATGGTATTAAAAGATTATCGAAAAATGGATGCCTTGCAATGCGTATATAGTTTTTTTATAATTCAGCTCACAAGATGAGGGTCAGGTCTTGCTATATTTTATTTGGCTGGGAGGTGGTGTAGTATGTGGAATTGTTGCAACGGAAATTCCCGAATCGTTTAGTCGAGTTTAGAAAATAAAACCCGGTTCAACACTTTTACGTCTCAAGTGGTATACTAAAGCACACAAGATATTATCTATATTAATTTATTCGGACAATCATATTGTAAATGACGTGTGCGTTTGCATGTTTTGATGAACTTCTTTTGGTCTTTAGCTTTTCGGCTGATCAATAATGCGTGCAAAGCTGGAGTTGATTAGGCACATCCAGGAAATCTAACTCATATTGTCGTACAACAGAAACGAGCGCGACAATTTGAAAAGCCAGACGACAGGTTCGGGTTGTAATACAACGTTTGGAACGTATGCTTGTTCGGTTGAACCTTTGAGGTGAAGTTCAAGAAAATGAAGAATTTGTAAAGGACTGCATCAATCGGGAATTGTTACGTCTGCTCCAAGTTTTGCAAAATTTTGGATAAATTCCCTTGTACATAAATCTCCTGCATATATTTATTTTAGAATACTTAAAATTATTTCGAGAAAGTGAATATTTTGCAGATTTTTCATTTTTGTTAATTTTAACGTTAATACATCGACGTTAAAGTACTAACAACTTTTATTTATTATAATCAACATTATAATTTCTTTGTGTGGCTCGGATTTTGATACGTATTAAGATTCGCTTACAAACATGTACATAATTACACCTTTTAAATTTAATCAATTCTTGCAATTTACTTGTATTTGGAGTCTAATAGATATTGAACATTAAGATAGTTTTCGATATTAGATATGCGTTATCCAAACACGTTTGATAATTTTTTTAAACTACTCCAAATGACTAGCAATGTCAACCGCGCTCGCATGTCACAAACATAACATCATTACTGTTTTCATCGTTTCATCATCCTCTCCTATTCAATGAGCAATATCACATAAATGATGTATTCTTTCTGCTTTTATATAAACGTTTTCATATCGTGCATCATTAGGTCAACTCATACATTGCGTTCATTTACTAAAAAAGTAAATAAGTCGAAAATCCGCGAACCATGAGTACACAGTTAAAAATTGGAAAGTAAAAAATCTTTCAACTTTTTTAAACCTCATCCTTCATAAAAGCGTAAGTCAAACGCCACGTACCAAAAGTACATGCAGTAGGGAATGAATGAGGGGTTAAAAACAGTTTTTAACCACTTTTTAGAAGATTCAATTTATTTCATTTTGGTAAATAAGCTTCCGATTTAAAACGCGCAAGCAAAAATTGTAAATTTTTTTGGCTTATTTTCTTTTGAAAAAAATAAGCCTCAACCGTGAGTTGACCTATTATCTATAATCTAAGAGAGTGATCGCTTTAGTTCATCCCATTTAATAATATTTAGCAGATATACAGATATTATGATGAATCCCTGTTCTTTCTATCACGAATCCGCCTATGGTTATTTGTTTGTAGTGAAAAAACATTCTGAACATAGCTCTCTACAGCACGATTTTCCAGTCCAGTATCAAAATTAATTCCTATTTTCGATTAAAAGTATATCGTGTTGAGCATAAATGTTCTCATATTAACTCATGTGTTTCTCAAACTCTTAAATTATTTAATTTATTAAAATTATTTTATTTCCAAATTGTAATACAAAAGGGCGCTTCTCAACAATCAGTAGCTTTGAAATTTAAGATACGATTGATATATAATTACACGATACCATTCTTTCTTTCATTTCCCAAAAAAACATATATATATGAGTAATTGAAGAACGATAAAATATTTACCACAAAATAAACACTCCTTCTGAACTGTATATTCATCTTGAAGCATATATTTTGTAAATGTTCTCGTAAATTCCCTTTTATTCCCACAATTTATTTATTTATTGAAATACAGGAGGGACCGTTTTGTGTGGGTAGGAATATGCATATATATATACATATTGCTGATATACCTATAGTGCCCTATAAAAATGCTAAAAAGCGATGATATATTGAACCGCGAAACAAAATTCAATTGTCTTGGAATCCATGGGACAGTACTGCCAGTAAATCATACACTCACTGCATAATTTATTATTGGTAGGACACATGCTTTTGCTACCATATCACGTCTTTTTCACTTCATTTAAGTTGAAATTTCTTCAAAAACTTGCGAAAGTTTACTGTCGAAAATTACAGTAAATAGTGCAAAACGTAAGATTTTGAAAGCAGTTTTAGAAGCAATATCAAATTTCAAGGAGTTTGTCAGCTAAATATAATTTTTTGGCATACTTGAAATTGATTGAAATATTTGAAATATTGAAAGACGTTTTAAATATTTGGTGACTAAAAAAAGAAATTTTTGCGATGCAATATGTAGTCGCCTTCCTTGTACAATGTGTATCGGACTCTGTTTAACAAGGCTTTTTAGTTATAGAAAGTCTATTTATTTCAAATATGTACATATAAAATTAATCACTAATTTTTAAACACTACTTTCAGTCTCGGAAAATCTGGCAAGCCTATGAAACGGCATACAAATCGACAGACATCCCCAATTCTTTACAAAATAGGAAGCACCGAATCCTTAGGTTCTTACGAGCGGCATACGAAAGAAATCTATTCAAATAATCATTCTTGTCTATACATACAAAGGTATCGTACCATCAGGTTGAAGCGTTTGAGTTTGCGTGTTTAGATTAATTACTTTTTACTTTCGTTTGGCTAGGATCTACAATAAATACAATACATATATCCTAAATCATATACTCAAGCTTAATTGTAAAAGATTTAATCTCAATATACTGACGAAACACACTTGAAGGGTATTGTTGTTTTCACGCTAGTATCTCCAAATTGGTCGGTTCAGCATTTTTAAGATTCAACTTTTATCTCTCTTCACGGCTACCATCTAAAACATTGTTTGGTTGATAGTGAATCAAATGAAAAAAAGTTCTCCCTCTGTTGTCACGATCTTTGTGTGTTCGTTTCCAATTTTTACACAAACTGGAAGCTCTAGTTTACATTTATTATCACCCTTTTTTATAAAAAGTGTCACCACTAATAATTGTTCCCAGCTCAGGAATGATGTCCACACTTTTATTAACTATTATGCATATTGGCAATTTAAAATAAGCTAATATCAATCAAGTTTAGAATCTATCCAAAGAAACTAAGCTATTGTACGGTAGTAGTGATTTATGGGTTTTCCCCCAATTTGTCCATTTCGTATTGTCCACCTAAAAAGGGGTAGAAAATGGGACAAAGTGCGTACTTTTGCATATTTAAAGTATTTATCCATTTTTGCAATTAAATCCACCTGAATGGAGACATTAAAATCCGCTTAAACCCGGATCCAATTCACAAGCGTTATAATCCCCATAACATGCCCTGGTAACACCAACTTCAAGGTATGTTGAAGTACAGAAATAGGCTACCGGGTAGATGGGTATGGGTGATAGGAAGAGTCATTCACCGCACAAAAGGTTACAGTTCGAACAAAGGATATCCCGCCTATGCATAAGGGGATAATACAAAACATTTTGTTAGTAGGAAAATTTGCCCCGACACATCTGCCCGAAGGAACAAAGCGATCATACTTTAGTCTCAATCTACGTGTTCTTTCCCAATTCCTTTGTCGAGTTTAAAAAACAGGAAGTCTCGATGCCTACCTCTTTGACATTTTAAGATATATAGGATAGCAATCAATACAAAACATGATACTTATCTATTCATATTTGTCAGATTGAAGCGTATATGGAAAAATATTTTAGTTTGTTTTCTTTTCGCCCATTAATTACAACACGTATATCCTATATCGTAAATACGAGAGGTATATCGAATTTCATTAGTATATCCAAGCATGCATGATGTTTGAAAGACCGTCAAAGCAATATAGTGGCTTTCAAACTGCGCATAAAAGTTCAACAGCCGGTCAAAAAGGAGCGAGGTTATCGTATTTAGGTTGCCCTCTACGTGTTTTTCCGACTGTTTCGGCATGTTTACAAAACCGGAAGCCCCAAATTTGAGCCCTTCTGACATGTGAGGTAGCAATGGAAAAATCTAGTTGGAATTTTGGTTTCAAGTTAAACAAACGTGTGTAAGATATCATCTCTTTAAACATCAAATACAAAGAAATATTTGAACGATTTGAAAACATGGCATAATAACTCTTTTAAGGGAATTAGCAAATGAAGACTGAATATTATACTTTCACCACACATGCATCAAAGCCTTTAAAATCCCCTTTTCAGCCTTAACATAAAAATTTGGCTGTATGTGTTTCTATTTGGATATACATTTTACAATACCAAATTGTTTATCCTCAGTAACAGCTTGAACCGTGAGTTTCAATTAACGTTTCCTTCCGCAAGGTGCATTTTTTTAAATTGTGAATTATTTTGAATAATGAACACCAGTTTTACATAGGGTATTGCAATTTTTATTTTTGGAAATGACCGTTACAATCATATTTGCATTTCTAATTGAATTTTAGCAAATGATTCGTCATGTTCCGGCATCAACTGAACCTGGTAATATCAGGGTTGCTATTAGCTGTGGCCCCTATTACAGAAACTACAGGTCACGACTCTTCATGTTTATCTCGACTGTTTCCTCACCTTAACAGGAATTGGGAACAATTCGTCATTTACTTCTATCGAACTAATGGATTTCTTAACGGTTGTTTCCAACCAAGTCCATTTTTGCATTCGAGGTTTGTTGCGTTGAACAACACGATCATAGAAAACCGAGGGAATTATCGTTTTTCAAATACCTTCAACGTAGTTATTACTCCACTTCAAGGAAACTACGAGGATGCTCTTATCGTTTTTAGCGATATATTGGTACCCTCTCGATCTATGATTTTATTTACTTGGAGCACCTCATTGACAAATCTACATAATGAAATATTTATACTCGAGCAATTGCAAACAAGAGGAAAGCTTCAAATATTTCAAGCTTTGAAATTGTTATTATCTTTGCCTCAAAGTTTAAAATGCGAACCAAATGAAACCCGAATAATGGTAATTTGCTTTGGATACTGTTCGTCTACTTCAATGATTTTAACTAGCTTCACCAAGCAGTTTCAACTAAATGACATATATTCGATGCATAGGAATTTCTTTTGGAACGCAAATAGAAAAATTATGTTTGCCCTGGTGGAAGCTCCAAGTGGTTTCTTGATTGGACACAGTCAGCCCAGCAGTTGCCTAAGCCAGAAAAGGCGAATAAGTTCTTATTGCAAGACAACCATTGAAGCCATATTGACCTTCTCGATAAAGCACAATTTTACAGTTGTTCTGTTTGATTTCTCCCACCTGCAAATATTTCACGCCGATGAAAGCTACATTGGTAAAGCGGTAATTATTGGTCCAACGTATACAGATGAACCATCGTCCCTTCTATTCGAGAGGGCCCGTCAACCATTTTATAGGTTTAACTCGGATAGCTTTTTCTACTGTGAAAAGAAAGCGAACAGTGATCATGCGTTGGCATTCGGTGTTTGGATTGAAGCGTTTCCCAATGATGTGTGGATGAGCCTATTCTGCGTAATAATAATTGTGACTTTATTCAATTACTTTAATCATTGTACACTAGAATACGTAGTACGTAAGCTAATCACCTATATTGCAGTTATATTTGCCCATAGAGAAGTCTGTACTCGCAATTTAATTGTAATATCATGCTTGCAAATCCTGTGTCTACAGCTATATGGTAATGGTTTGACAAGTTTAGTAACCGTAATGCTAGAACATAAAGGATTAAAATCTGTTAAGGAACTGATTGACAAAAATTACACAATAACGTATCCAACCACAACTGACATGTCAAGTGAAGCAGATTCGGGGACGAGTTCAAAGCACTGGGTCTACCAATTCAAATATCTTTCGTTTATATAATAATCTTACAAACTTGCTTGACTATGTGCAGCTGATGCTAGATAACCCACAGCTCGCTATCGAGCAACCTACATCCATTAGGGAATACATTAAGGAGTTGCTGTCCTCACATTTTAGAAAAAGATTTGGATCTGCTAGCAGATGTTTCGTTCTTGAAAAAACATTAGTGCACAGAATGTACACTTGGACAATGAAAACTGAAAATCAGTTCTGGCTCTATGCTACTTCCCAGCAAATTGTGACATCCGGATTACACGACAAATGGGACGAGTGGGCGTATTGGGATACAATGCTATATAACAAACTACTACATTCCAAATATTCACCTGGTTCCGATACGATTGATTGCAGCAAATTTATTGGTATATTTATCCTTTGGTTTGGTTTAATCATCCTTTGGTTTGGAGTCTTCTGTGTAGAAATCATGGTGTTCAAAAAGTTCTCCGAAACGAGCGCCCTTGTGCGTCATAGCTTGAAGCGGATATTTCTGAGTAACAGTCAAACCGAAAGCTTTACTCTGGTTTATAACAGGCGTTTAGTTTCAAATCTACAATCCGAACTGGAAGGAATTCAAGCCAAATATGACCAGCTACACCGCGATTTGGAATCTCTTCAAAGTGCCCAGGAAGTTACGCAAATGAAGTTAAAGAAACGTAATATAAATACAAATTTTATGGATGGTAGGGAGAGAGCATTAAATGATAAGGTGCGTGTGCAGGCCACGAAACATACATCCAACATATGTGACCACGAAATGCATATAGACACTGAGAATTGCATTGGCCAAGTCACCGACGAGAAAACTATGCCAGTAAAAATTAAGTTATTCTCCCAGAGCTACCCGGAAGTCATCATAATGAACCCTAATGAGCTTACAGATGACCGAATCTGAATTCATTAATGAAAATCTCGCTATTACTACAAGACGCGATAATGCAGAACTTTACAAGAAGAAATAGAAACTGGAATATAAATCGAAAGCTTTGATGAACAAACCATATAAAGTTCACCTACTGGGGACGATACAGACTAAGAACACCGTTAACGGAAAGCCTGATGTATCGGGAAACCTCAAAAAGAGAGGAAAGTTCAAGTGCATATTAAGTTAATTCGCAAACATTTTAGGTCACATATCAAGGAAATGGCATAATTTTACAGGCAATGTCAATCTTAACCTTAACAATAATATTTGGTAGACACTAAAAGAGCTCCGTCTCACTTCACCCCTTATAGGAATTTAACCTCGCAAATCCACGATTTAGTTAAGTGTCAACGGAATATTTCTGCATCAATTATAGTAATCCATGTCAATTAAACTGACCTTGTGATAACAATATTCCTTTACAAAAGAGAATTTTCTCGTGGTACGAGAAATATCCAAAACCTATGTGAAACTTTACGCCAAACGGAAGCACAAAAATTTATAAGAAAATAACGCTGATAACAACTCCACGTAACTCGTAAACGAGCATTCACAATTGAATAACAAACAATTATAATAACATTTGAAGTTACTTTTGCAATCTGTGTGAATAGCATGATATACAATCTATCTAAGAAGACAAAGATTTTGTACTTTAGTCGTGATCAACGTGTTTTCCCCAATTTTTTACTCGTATTTATAAAACAGGAAGTATCAAATTCTACAGTTTATATAAGGGATATAAGATAGCAAGCAATCTATTCAAGTCATTATTCTTGTCTATACATGCAAATGTATCGTACTGTCAGGTGGAAGCGTTTAAGCTTGCGTGTCTATATTAATTGCTTTGTGTCTTTTGGCTAGAATCTAAAATACAAATATTGTGTATGTATACCCTACATTGTACATTCAAATTTACTTGTAAAATGTAGATTTATTCTCACTATAAAGCCAGAACACATAATTTGCATGGGATGTTAAACACACTTCAGATATATAGTTGTTTTGAAGTTTTCCATCGGGGGTAGTAACTTGAAGGGTATTATTGTTTTCACTCTAGTATCTCTAAATTGGTCGGTTCAGTTTTTTAAGAGTCAACTTTTATCGCTCCACACGTCAGCCATCTAAAATATTGTCAGTGTTTGGTAGATGGTAAATCAAATGAAAAAGTATTCGTTGTGTTTTAACGATCTTCGTGTGTTCGTTTCCAATTTTTACACAAGCTAACAAAACTGGTAGCTCAAGTTTCAGGGTCCAAATTTATTGACGCCCTTGATTTATAAAATGTGGCAGCCGTAAAATATTTTTTGTTGCTTAGGTATGGTGTCCACGCAAACAATTTTTCAAAAACTTTACATGTTGACAATTTCAACATGCCTAGTAATAATTTGTGAAAAGTATAAAACCTACATATCCAAAGAATTTAATTCCAATTCTTTTGTAGAATTCAGAAAACAGGAAGCACCTAATTCTAAAGCTCTTATATGAGGTATAAAATAGCAATCTATACAAGACAGTTTTTGTACAAACATATTGTCAGATTGAATCAAACGTTTGTGTTTGCGTGCTTAGATTAATTACCTTTTGTCTTTTGCTTAGTAATTACAACAAATTGCAAAAATAATGGTTTTTAAATTGCTGACCAAAAAAACAATTTACTGGCTCAAATTAATTGAAACTCCTTTAATTAACTGGCAGGATTTGCTTGTTTGCACGCCACTAGCTCTCCATAGCTCAGCTCACTCACTTTTAAACTTCTTGTGTATACCTCTGTTTCTTTGGTTGATGGCGAATCAAGAAAATAAGATACCCTTACGTGGACATGATCTGATTTTCATTCTGCATTCTGTCAAACAGTTAACAAAACCGGTGGCCAAGGTTCTGCTCATTTTTACGTGTAAAGTAAAATTTAGCAACTAAAAGTAAACTATAATGTAGCAAAACATACTTTTCTAACTTGGATATATAACGGTGCAGGTGCCAGTTTATAACTTTTAAAATATACAGAACACGGTCATGTCATTCCATTATAATTATGTACTCGATTATTTGATAAGCTACTACTGGACCCGGTCTTAACATAAGCAGAAACTCTCTGGTTCTAGTTTTAACAACTTTCCCCTAGTTTTAAGGTGATTTGTATAGTATAGAATGTACCTGAAGGAACAAAGGCATCGTGTGTGCTTTAGTCCTTATCTACGTGTTCTTTCCCTATTTCGCTGTCGAGTTTGAAAAACAGGAAGCCCTGATCTACTTTTTTAACATTTTAAGAGAAATGAGATAGCAATCATTAAAAGACATTATAATTACAATCATATATCGTCAGATGTATACCTTTATGTTTTCGTGTTTGGATTAATTACTTCAGTCTTATAGCTTTCACCTAGCACTAACAATACACATATCCTACATCGTATAATGTAATGTATAAAAGGTACGTATTTTGAATCTCATTACAAAGTACATAAATGGAAACATGTCTGAAGTTTGAAATACATTGTTTCTTAGTACTACCAATACTTAGACATACTCAACTTTTCATGGACATTAAATGGACACTCTTCGTGATAAGTATTTTCATGGACTTGGCAAATGAATAATGACCACAATGCTTTCAAGATTTTAAATTCTCTATTTCAACTTATAAATTTGTTTATATGTGTATCTTTCTATTGATTAGTGACACATACATTTTATAGTACTAAATACTTGACTTAAATACAATCTAAAGGAAAGTTTAAATTGACTTTCACATTTTCCCGTTGTCAATATTGTCATAAATAAATTGAACTCTTCAATTTCAACGCACAAAGGGCACCTGCAATTGTCCATTATTGGAAAGAATGATCAGATACTACTTCAAAATGGATTATTGACAACTTGTGTTGGAAGTGACCATTATACAATTAAGTTTGAATTCAAAATGGAATAATAAAAAGGGATTCACTATGTTTAAGGTAGTGAATTCTGGAATACTAGGGTTGCTATTAGCTGTGGCTCCTATTCTAGAAACAACAAAAGAAGACTCCCCCTGCTTATCTCGACTCTTTCCTCACCTTAACAACAATTGGGAACAATTTGTTGTTTACTTTTATCAACCCGACGGCGTTTTCAATGATTGCTTCCAACCAAGCTCGTCTCTGGAATCGAGGCTCGTTGTGTTGAACGACATGACCACACTAAATCCAGGAGATTATCGCTATTCAAGCACGTTTAACGTCGTGATCATTGCATTCCAACAAACGTACCTAATTTTGACTTTGATGGAGCTTGGCAATACATTAGTTCCCTCTCGGTCCATGATTCTATATGTTGGTGTTGGTACATTGACAGACATCAAAGATGTAAAAGCAAATTACGAAACATATCAGATAGAAGGACACCTACCAATATTTCCAGCTTTGAAAATGATAGTGGCTCTTCCTCCAAGTTTAAAGTCGGAACGAAATGAAACTATAATAACGACACTTTGCTTTGACTACTGTTCTTTTACTCCAATGATACTAACAAGTTTCGCCCAGCATTTTAACTTGAATGATATTTATTCAATGCATCGGGATTCATTTTGGAACGCAAATGGAAAAACGATACCTGCACTCGTAAATGATCATGAGGGGTATATTAAGCGAGTTCGGAAAAACCAACAAAACGTATGCCTTCATAAGAAAAGGAGAATGCATTATTATTGCGTGACCAACATTGAAGCAACATTGACCTTTTCAAAATAACACAATATGACTCTACGTCTGTTTGATTTCTCTCAAAATCGAAGGTTCCTAACATACAAATGGTATAGAGGCCCTGAGGTATTGGTTGGTCCAACGTATTCAAGTGACACAGGGTTGGACACACTATTCGTGATTGTCCGCAAACCGTTTTATGAGTTTAACTCGGACAGCTTCTTCTACTGTCAAAAGAAAGCAAATAGTGATCATGCAATGGCATTTGGGGTTTGGATGAAAGCGTTTCCTAATGATGTTTGGATAAGCCTATTCGGTGTTATAATATTTGTGACTTTATTCACTTATTTTAATCATTGTACTTTAGAATACGTAGTACGTAAGCTAATCACCTACATTGCAGTTATATTTGCCCACAGAGCAGTCTGCACTCGCAATTTAATTATAATATCTTGCTTGCAAATCTTGTGTTTACAATTATATGGTAATGGCTTGACAAGCTTAGTAACCGTAATGCTACAACAGAAAGGATTAAAATCTATTAAGGAACTGGTTGAAAAAAATTACACAATAATGTATAGTGAAGAATTGGGCGTGTCTTCTATCGAAGAGAAATACGGCGACGATTTCGAATCACTGGGTCGGCCAATTTCAAAAACATTTCGTTTATTTAATGATACCATAAAAATGAAAGACTATGCCCAAAAGATGGTGGAGGACTCACAACTCGTTTACATGCAACCTACATCCAAGAAGGATTACGTGAAGCAATTCTTGTCCTCACATTTTAGAAAAAGATTAGGGTCTTCTACCAGATGTTTCGTCCTCGAACAAACATTAGCGCACCAAATGTATTCGTGGGTAATGAAAACTGAGAATCAGTATTGGCTTTATGCTACTTCTCAGCTTATTGTCGCATCAGGGTTACACCACAAATGGGATGAGTGGTCAAGTTGGCATAAGATGTTGCGTAAAAAACTACTAAAGTCCGAATATTCACCTGGCTCTGATATGATTGATTACAGCAAATTTCTCAATTTATTCATCCTTTGGTGCTGTCTAATCGCAATTTGGTTTGGAGTCTTCTGTGTTGAAATAAATGTTTTAAAATTGTTTTATGAAAAGTGCGCCCTTGTGTGTAATATCTTGCAGAGGATCCTTCTGAGAAGTAGCCAAACCGAAATTAACACTCTTGTCTATGATATACCGTTAGCTACAAGACTAGAATCCGAACTTGAAGGGTTTCAAGCCAAATATGAGCAGTTACACTGCGATTTGGAATCTCTTCAAAGTGCCAAGGAAGCCACGCAGAGAGAACTGAAGATGCGTAACTTGATTATACATTGTTTGGAAGATAGAGAGACGGAACCAAATGATAAGGCACGAGTGCAGGCCACGAAACATACATCTGACATGCTTAAGTGTGAAAGTGAAATGCTAATAGAGCCAAGTCACCGACGAGAAAACCAGACCAGTACGAACTAAACTATTCTCGTCCAGTGAACCTGAAATTATCATAATAAATTGTAATAAACTTACCGACTCTGACGACGACGACAATTCATGAATGACGACATAGCTAATGCTACAAGACGCGATATTGCAGAACTTCACAAGAAGAAATAGAAACTGGAATATATTTGAAAGCTTTATTGAATCAAACATATAAAGTTGACCAACTGGTAGCAAACCAGCCTACCAAGAAGGTAAAAGAAAAGCCTGACTTAACGCAAAACCCCAAAAAGAGAAAAGCGCTTGACTGCATATTTTGTAACAAAATCGTTAAAAACAGTTCATTCGCAAACCATTTTAGGTCATTTTTCAACGAAAACGCATATTCTTGTGGGCAATGCCAACCCATGGTAACTAGACAACGGGTAATGGTAATTGCAAATTTTAATGCGGATTTTGCATTTAACAAAAATAGGAGGTACACAAAACCTTGTATCTCCTCTTTTCCACTACAGAATGCAAATGCAGTATCTTCTCAATCAATATTAGCCCATGTTCCTTGCAATTGCAATACATTTGATTTTGTAAGATAGTAGTCAAGGATTTATTTTGGAACTGTTGTTAAAAACGAAGAGTTTGCTGAAGGTCCTCGATACCTATTTAGAGGCATTTAGATGCCAACCTTATTCACAATTAGGAGGGATTTAAGTAAACACGTTCACTTAGCTTACAAAAAGAAACTCCAAGTCAACTGTCAAAATTGGAAAAAACAATTTGTTAACATATTTAATCTAAAATATCGCTTACAGGGTCATCTAAATGAAGCTACACACCAATGTTCAATTTGTAGGAAAGCATTTAAATCATTGTATAGACATAAAATGTACCTAATTGCTCTTAATGAAATAAAAAGTGAGAAAAAATCAAATTTTGAACTGTGTGAAAACTATGCATTTCTCAAGTTTTCCGATAACCCAAAGTTGTCCGATAACATAAAGTAGTCTAATTTTGAATTAGTAAGAGAATTGCTGTTTCAAAACCAATTTAAGGATTTTGCTTGTACTTCGTTTCGGGTTGTTTACATAGGACTGTATGAATCATAAGAAATTATTTTTGCAAACATAATTATACGCATAAAAAATTATAAATTTTCTTCTTAGCTTTCGAATTGTCCTTCATTGAATCCGAGATTAGTTGCGTTAAACAACACGAGGCTTATGAACCGAGGTAATTACCGCTTATCTGGCACGTTTAACATCGTTACCACTCCAGCCCGGGCGTAAAAATTATTTTCTTGCACGGCAAACGTATATTTAAAACATCCCGGAAAATCAGAATATCAGGAAGAAACCCCGATTGTTTTGATACTGTTTGAGATTGAATCTATCAAAAAGAACACAGGTATTATACTTAAGTCGCGATCCTTTACAAAACAGGAATCCTCGATTCCAATATGTTTTATAGAAGATACTATTATTCTTGAATACTCATACAATCGTTTTGCATTGTATGATAGAAAATTTTAAATTTGCGTGTTTCGTGTAATTACAAGCGTGGTATAGAAGTTTTCGAAGGATCTATTTTACTTTAGTCGATACCTTCTTCTACATTTTCAAAGCTTCGCTCGCGTTTAATGAACAGAAACAGGAAGCACTGAATTCATAAGCTCTTGTAAGGAATATAAGATATCAATCTTTTCATACTTGTCCATACATACAAACGTATCCTATTGGCAGATTCAAGCGTGTTTGGACTAATTACTTTTGGGTTTTTGCCTGGCTTTTACAACACATGTGTCCTAAATTGTAAATTCAAACTTACATGTAAAGGATAGATAATATTTCGCCCCAAACGCTATATTGTATATTCAAACTTCTAAGAACCAGGTAGAAGCTCAATATGCTGTCCAAAGTATGCCTACGATTTTCGTAATATTCTATTAGAATTAAGAGGTTTTAAAATGTCCATCAAATAGGTAATCTACCGGGGAAAATTAATTGAAATTCTTTCAATTAACTCAACGGGTTTTGTTTTGGCACACTAGAATCTTCCTATAGTGCTGCCCAGTCGCCTTTACAACTTCAAGGGTTTACTTTCGTTATGCATGCGTAATCTACCTGTTAATTTCCAATTCTTTGCACAATTGTATTTAAAAAACCGAGTTCCCAGGATCTATTTATTTCAACAGATTGCCATCAATTAACCGAGCACAGTACAGGTTAGCAGCCTATAATTCTCCGAGAAAGTTCGTGACCATCCAAATGTTAAATGATGGAATATATTTAAACTAAATATTAGTTTCTCGTCTTCAGCAGTTCCACTATTGATTTGTGATTTAACAACATAAAATTTGATCAAATTATTGATACAGACATTTACTTTACACAATAGCTCAATCTTACATACAGATTTCTTATTAAAGTGTCAGTGTGGTCACGTGTAAAGCTGAATTCATGCACCTCAAAATCTACGAGAGCGAGAAATTTTCTGAACTTTATGGCTTAAGCCTTGTCGTACGACAAGAATTGGTCTTGACATAACAGGAAGACTTCTCGTAATACCTCAACAGCAATTTTTGGAAGACAATAAACGAGCTCCGTCTCGCTTCACTCCTTATAGGAATTCAACCACACACAGCACTAAATCCATGATTTAGTTAGAGTTAGTGGGGTATTTCTGCATCTTTATAGTAATCTATGTCAATTAATTTGACCTCGTGATTACGATATTCTTTTACAAGAGAGAATTTTTTCAATGTATGTGAATAGCAAGATACAGAATCCATCCAAAAGAACCAAGGTACTATACTTTCGTCGCGATCAACGGGTTTTTTCCAGTTCTTTCTCGTATTTACAAAACAGGAAGCACCGAATTCTAAAGCTAATATAAGGGGTATACGATAGCAATCTATTTAAGTAATCATTCGTGTATATACATACATGCAAAGGTATCATACTGTCAGTTTGAAGCGTTTAAGTTTGCGTGTTTAGATTAATTGCTTTTGACTTTTTTACTAGGATCAACAATACATACATATGTATAGCTTAAATCATATATATTCAAGCTTATTTGAAAAAGGTGAAGCAAACCTCAATGTAGTGACCAAACACATAATCTGCATGGTATTTTAAACACATTTAAAAAAATTAGATGTTTTTAAGTTGTCCATCAGGGCAGTAACTGGAAGGGTATTGTTATTCTCACAATATTGTATTCCCACCTTGTTCAGCTCAGTCACTTAAACATTCAACGTTTATCGTTCCTAACGTCAACCATCTAAATTATTGTCCAAATTTGATTAATGGTAAATCAAATAAACAAAAGTTCTTCTTCTGTTGTAACGATCTGTGTGTGTGTGTGTTCGTTTCAAATTTTACAAAAGCTTACAAAACTGGAAGATCTAGTTTCAGGGTTTACATTTATTGACACTCCTTTTTGTAACAAAAAGTGATACCCATAAACAATTGTTCCTAGCTCAAGAATGACGTCAACATATGCTTAAACACCTATGCATATTGGCAATTTAAAATAAGCTAATATCAATCAGTGATAACTTTCATGAAGTTTAGAGTACATCCAAAGAAACTAAGCTATTGTACGTTAGAAGTGATGTATGCGTTTTCCCTGAATTCTTTTGTAGAATTTACAAAAAGGTAATACAGAATTCTAAAGCTATTTTATGGGGCATTAGATATGTATGATATTTTACGTGGTGACTCATACAACGTATTGTATTGTCGGATTGAAAAGTTTACGTGTTGGATTAATTACATTGGTCTTTAGCTTTTGCCTAGAAATTACAATACATATTTTGCTTAATAGCAAACTTCTTAAAACCAAGTGGAATTTGAATCTCATTATAGCGTCCAAAGTATGCATGAGATTTTACTGATATGCCATTCCAATCTAGTTTTTTTAAGTTGCCCATCAAATAAGTAAACCAGTGGTTGAAATAAATTAAAACTCTTTTAATTATCTCGGAAGAAATTATTGTTTGCACGATATTAGTTCCTAATAGTTCAACATCGTGAGTTTAATATTCCAGTTTTTACCTTCTGTTTTTTGGTGGATGGTAAATTTAAGAAAATCGGTTATCATTATGCATTATTTACGTGTTCTTTCCAATATTTTGATACAATTTTTGAAAAATCTGGGAGCTCTTGTTATACCAGTTTGAACCTAAAAATTCGTTTTATAAAAAACTAGTTTAAGTATATTTTTCACTATTCAATGTTGTGTAACAGCATAAGGATATTAGACAACGAACTTCAAGGATATTAGTGGACACCCGTTATTTTCTTCATATAAAAGCTCAATCTTTACTATTTTAATGTACAATTATCGGTGCTTACGTGTGATATAATCAGATATAAATCAGATAAAGATTCAATGAATTCGATTAACGCTTCATTGGTTGCTGGTGCTGTTCCTATCATCCTTCTGACTTAAACGAACCTGCTGAAGTTTAAAATATGTAATTCAGATCTTGTATGTGTAACCATGAGAAATATAATATAAGTTCAAGTTCACAAGAACACCTTGATCAGTGCAGATACATATAGAGGAGCAACGCATCGACTAAGAATATTAACAACCAACCAGTGCTACAATTAAATAGTTTGTGATTGAAATATCAACTTGAAAACTTGCTGTTAAAATGTTTCCATGTAAAATTTACCTTGGTATGTTGCTACTAGCTATGACTTCCTTTTCAGAAAAAAGAAATGGCGATTGCGAATGCGTATCTCGATTGTTTCCTCACCTTAACAGCAATTGGGAACAATTCGTTATTTACTTCTATCAAACCAATGGATTTCTTAACGGTTGTTTCCAGCCTAGCGCATCTTTGCGTTCGAGGTTTATTTCGTTGAACAACATGAGCATACCAAATCGAGGAAATTATCGCCATTCAAATACTTTCAACGTGGTCATCATTCCATTTAAAGTATGGTACGAAAATGCTCTCCTAGAGTTTGGCAATTCATTGGTACCCTCTCGGACTATCATTTTATTTGTTTGGAGTGCTCCATTGACAAATGTACAACCTGAAATGGTTAGGTACAATGAACTGCAGCAAACAGGAGTATTACCAATATTTCCTGCTTTGAAATTGGTAGTGAATCTGCCTACAAGTTTAAAATGCGAACAAAATGAAACCCGAATAGCGATACTTTGCTTTGGCTACTGTTCTCTTACTTCAATGATTTTAACTAGATTTGCACAACAGTTTCAATTGAATGACATGTATTCAATGCATCGGAATCTGTTTTGGAACGCAAATGGAAAACGAATACCTGGGGTGGTAATTGATACTCAGTGGTTTATTAAGCAAGTCCCGAAACGTCAGCAAAACAGTTGCATAAATCAAAAAAGGCGAATGAGTTATTATTGCGAGACAAACATTGAAGCAACATTGACCTTCGCAATTAAGCATAATATTACTCTTACTCTGCATTCTATGTCTCAACGGCAAAACTTTCTCATATATAAATGGTACAGTGGTCCTGAGGTAATTGTTGGTCCATTGCATTCAACTGATCCATCACTAAACCCACCATTCGTGATTGCCCGTGAACGCTTTTACGATTTTGACTCGGATAGCTTTTTCTACTGTCAAACAAAAAGGAACAGTGGTCATGCATTGAAATTTGGTGTTTGGGTAGAAGCGTTTCCTAATGATGTATGGATAAGCCTGTTCTGCGTAATAATATTTGTAACTTTTTTCACTTACTCTTATCATCGTAGACTAGAATACGTTGTAGGTAAACTAGTCACCTATATTTCCCTTATATTTGCCCATGATGGAGAAACTTGTGTCCGAAACTTAATCGTCATATCTTGCCTCCAAATCCTGTGTTTACAATTATATGGTAATGGTTTGACAAGCTTAGTAACCGTTATGCTTGAACCGAAAGGATTAAAATCTCTGAAGGAACTGGTTGAAAAAAAATACACAATAATGCATTATGAAGCCCCTGGTAAGCTTTCATTTGAAGAAAGATTTGGTGACGATTTCAAATCACTGGGCTTACCCATTGCAAAATCTTTCCGTTCATATAATAATCTTACATCAATGGAAAACTATGCGCAGATGATGATGGATAACTCGCAGCTCGTTTGCAGGCAACCTACATCCACTAGGGAGTCCGTAAAAGAGTACTTATCCTCGCGTTTCAGAAAAAGATTTGGGGCATCTAGTAGATGTTTCGTCCTCGAGCAAACATTAGTGCACAAAATGTATCTATGGAGAATGAAAACTGAAAATCAGTTTTGGCTTTATGCTACTTCCCAGCAAATTGTGGCATCCGGATTACACTACAAATGGGATGAGTGGGCGAATTGGCATTGGATGCTCCAAGACAAACTACTGAATTTAAAGTATTTCCCTGGTTCTGATACGATTGATTACACCAAATTTATCGGTTTATTTATTATTTGGTTTGGTATAATCATCATTTGGTTTGGAGTCTTCTGTGTAGAAATCAATATTTTTAAAATGTTTTACGAAAAGTCAACCCTTGTGTATCGCATTCTTTCTGAGAAGGCATAAAGTAGAATCTGAACATTCAGAGCTCCATACCAAATATGACCGGCTACAACGCGACTTTAAATTGCTTCAAAGGGAGCTAAAGAAACGTGACTTAGTTATTGAATGGTTCGAAAATAATCAGAGGGGATCTAATGGTAAGCTGCGAATGCACTCCACGAAACAAATATCTGACACAAGAAGAATTGAAATGCATACAGATACAGAACACCGCATAGGCCAAGTCACCAACGAGAAAACAATACCAGTACAAACTAAACTTTTCTCACAGAGTTACCCAGAAGTTATCATAATAAACCGTGATAAACTTATCGAATCCAAGTTCATGAATGCCGACATCGCTAGGGCTACAAGACCCAATATTGCAGAACTTGGCAAGAAGAAACAAAAGGTGGAAAATAAATCGAAGGCTTTGTTGAATCAACGATACAAAGTAGACCAACTGCGGACGAGTCAGGCGAACAAGGAGGTTAAAGAAAAGCCTGACTTATCGCGAAACCCCAAAAAAGGAAAAATGTTCGAGTGCAAATTTTGCGACAAAATGGTAAAAATTAGTTTATTAACAAAACATTTTAAATTACATTTCAAGGGACAGGCATACTCTTGCAGAAAATGTCAATCTTCTTTCACAATTAGTCACAAAGGTCATCTAAATGAAGCTGCACTCCGATGCTCAATTTGTAAGAAAGAGTTTAAAACATGGTATGGATATAAAAGGCACACAATTGCTCATCTTATAATAAAAAGTGACAAAAATAGAACAAATTGTGAACTATGTGGTAAAAGGTTTGCAACTAAATGGTGTCGTGATGAGCATTTGCGAAAGCATTTGAATGAGTTGACCAAGAAATGCCTCGTAACGCATGGGGATTGAATGGGAAAGGAAATGATGATTGATGAATGCTTTTCTGTTATTTAATGATTTACTGAGAATGTTGTAGAATAGCATCTGGTGTATAAATAGGCTTTAAATAAAATATATCCTGGTGTCCTAACGGCGTAGATTCACTTCTTTTGGTTAATCCTTTGTCCGAAGTCTCCTACCTGTTTATGGATAGTTGGTCCTCACTTCAAATCAAATATTTTTCAACAGGCGTTTGGAACAGGAAGATGGAGACAAACAACGATATTATTCTGCATGTTACGACTCGAGAATTTGTAAGTGGAAACATGAGTTGTACAAATGATGCTTAACTTATAATGCTGGTTTCCAATCGCTAAAGGCAGTAAAATACACGAAACAAACTTCTTTTGAATCAGAATGGCTACGTTATATCTTGGTTGTAAGTAATATGGACAATGTAATTGATTGAGAACTATTAAAAAACGTGGCTTCACAAAGCTGACAATCCAGAGGCAGAGTATCGTGATCCAACCATATGGTGCTGTTCATATGCCTCCAGAATTCACATTTAACTTGAATTTGTTGCATTGCATTCAATATTTATTCTTCCGATTAAAACTTGAGTACACATGTACATATGCCCCGTTCTCACCTCAACCTTTCTCATATGATATATTTGAAAAAATAAAACAAAAATTGTGAAAAAATACATGTGTCTTATTTCACTTTTTTGTTGAGGTTGCAACCGACAGTTATGTCAGAATTGGCTCCAAAAACATTTAGGTAAATATAACTCAACAAATGTGTAGGCAATAACTCATACTAAGTATTTCCTACGATAAAAAATTACTGATTACGAAGGGCTACAAAATATACGTACCACTGGATTACCATTTTTGCCCACCGGTTTTTTACAGGTATGTGAATTGCAGAATTTGTCACTTTTTCGCATCCAAAATGAAGGATTTTACAATATTTACCACCTTTTTACCAAAACATTCACTACACCAAATTAGTAGTAAATATGACAAAAAATTATTTGCATTTTTTAAATTTTACTTTGAAACACGTACAATGCAAAATGAAATATCAAAAGGAAGCCCGTACCTTAAGTAACACACAGAAATCATTTTTATTATCGAATCTTTTTTGAAATCGGAATGGAGATTACCTAATAGAATTGAGACAAAGCGTTTAGAAACTGAAAAGTTACGTTACGTTTGTTTAATGCACTCTCGGATTGTCGTATAGCAATGTAAAAATATTATTCTTACAATTAACAATTTTTGTGAATAAGGGACACCGCTTTTCTTTTGAACCACACTCACCCTAGCAACACTTTTCCTCATTATTTAAATAATTATTCCATAACAAAACAGTAATGGAAAGCCCAATCAAAGCCTTCTTAGACCTTTCTGGACTGTCACGCTTTCGTTTTGCTCCAGTAGGTACTGCCTTTGCTTCTGGTCTTATGAGCAAGATAATTTTCCCCAGTTTATTGACCATTTCTAGTTTCCACAACATGCTAATTCCACGTTTATGACCTTCAAAAGAGTTCCAGCTACTGTGTTTGTGTACAGGCGAATATATTTAATATATTTATTGTCAGTGTTAAATATAGATATATGTGACAAACGTCATAATAATATTATATGTAATGTATGATCGAGTTTTGCATCAACAATGTTTTGATTTAAAGTAGGCACATTTCCTCGTGTGTAAACAGTAGTGCTTGTGTAGAAATAGTTTAGTCAAGTAGTCATACTTAGTATTTCATGATAATTGTATCAATGAATGAGTGGAGATGGCTATTTAAACCGTTGAATAAATGTGAGCATCATCAATTGCTCTGAGTAAATCAGAATACTTAACAGTCAGTATAATCTTCTGATTTCTCTATCTATCATCTATGATATTCTTCAGTTTGTAGTTTAAGAATGATAGTTGGCTGGATGCTGAATTCCTTGAAGTTAGATGGTTGTAGATTACGTTCTTTAGATCGCCCTTACAATAATTTAAGCAGTGTTTGAATCAATGATCCGAATCCATTACGCTAATGAAATGTTCCTTCATATTAATTACCCTGTTGTTATTCAAGACCATTGTACTTGGGTAACCTGTTACTAAGCCCTCAAACAATCAGCACATCCACTCAATTGAAATAAACTATGAATATCTGAAAGAATTTTATCTCGCAAATCAATAGGATTAGATTTTAAATGCTTATTATCATTTAGGTTTCTTATAGATTACATTTGGATCTTCAAACATCATGATACGTCAAAGTTAAAAAAGATGGGCAGTTTTAGTAAAAAAGTGGGCCTTCAAAATTAAAAAAGTGATAAAATATGCATTTTCGAATAATGTAAATTTCGGTGGGCAAATTTGGTATAAACGGTGACACTTTAAATACATCCCATTACGAAGCTATTATACTTAAGTCGCGATCTACGTGTTCTTAAGTCGAAGCACCGATTTTTTTCGCACTTGAAAGTGGTATAAAATATCAATTTTTAAAAGTAGTTGCTCGATTCTATTCATACAAAGGTATTGTATTGTCAAATTTGTTCGGTTTGTATGTTTAAATTAATTACTTTCGGTCTTTGGTTTCCGCCTACCATTTACAATACATACTCTGCTAAACCCTACATTGTAAATTCAAAGTAATGTAAGAGGTAGGTTGAATCTCATTATATTGTCTAAAATTTACATGAAATTTTAGTTCTATTCAAAACAAGCTAGTTGTTTTCAAGTTGCTCATCAAATAAGAAAACCACTTTTTAAAATTAATTGAAACTCTTTCAATCAACTTACAAATTCTGTGTTTACAATTATATGGTAATGGATTGACAAGTTTAGTAACCGTAATGGTTGAACCAAAAGGAATAAACTCTGTTAAGGAACTGGTTAACAAAAATTACACAATATTGCATAGTGAAACACCTGGCTCTAAATCAGCTGAATGTAGATTTGGTGAAGATTTCGAAGCAATGGGTCTACCGATTCCAAATACCTTCCGTTTACACAATTTCACACAAATGCAAGACATTGCGCAGATGATGCTAGATAACCCACAGCTCGTTTACAGACAACCTACATCCACTAGGGAGTCCGTAAAAGAGTTTTTGTCCTTTGATTTCAGAAAAAGATTTGGACCATCTAGCAGATGCTTCGTCCTGGAGCAAACATTAGTTCACAAAACGTACACCTGGACAATGAAAACTGAAAATCAGTTTTGGATTAATGCAACTTCCCAGCAAATTCTGGCATCCGGATTACACTACAAATGGGATGAGTGGGCGTTTTGGCATTGGATGCTCAAAGACATATACTAACTTCCAAATATTCCTCCGGTTCCGATACGATTGATTATAGAAAATTTCTTGGTTTATTTACCCTTTGGTTTTTTCTAACCACCATTTGGTTTGGAACCTTCTGTGTAGAAATCAACGTTTTCAAAATGTTTCACGTGAAGTGCACCCTTGCGTATCACAACTTGCAACGATTCGTTCTGAGAAGACAAAAGGTAGAACCTGAAAATTCAGAGCTGCATGCCAAAATTGACCAGCTACACCGCGATTTGGAATCTCTTCAAATGACACTTGAAGCCACACAAAGAGAGTTGAAGAAACTTGAATTAAATACACCTGGGTTGGAAGTTAAAGTGAGAGAATCAATTGAGAAGTTGCAAATCCACGCGGCGAAATATATATCTGACATAAGTAGAAGTAAAATGCATACAGACACAGAGCACTGCGTGGGAAAATTCACCAACGCAAAAACTAGACCAGAAGGAATTAAACTATTCTCACAAAGTTACCCTGAGGTTATCATTATCAACCGCGATAAACTTATCGAATCCAATTCAATCAAAGACGATCTCGCTAGTGCTACAGGACGGGATAATGCAGAACTTGGCAAGAAGAAACACAAGATGAATAATATAAATGAAAAGATTTGTTAAATCAACTATATAAAATAAACCAAATGTGGACGAGCGAGACTAACAAGGAGATTAATGGCAAGCCGGATTTATTCCAAAGCCCCAAAAAGGAAAAACAGTTTGAGTGCATATTTTAAGTGTAATAAACATAAACATAAACAGCACTGAGTGTAACTCAGTGCTGCCGAACCGAACCATTTGGGCCATTAAAACGCGGCCAACCGCACCGAGTCGAACCAGTTGTTGCTTTACTGGCTCGGCCGAACCGAACCAAACCAATTCGATTCTATAGATTTTATCGATCCGAGCCGAACCAGTTGTTTTTTACTGGCTCGGCCGAACCGTACCACTTTAATTTTCCGATCCGAACCGAGCCAAACCAACAACTATAGAATCGAGCAGAGCCACCTTCATTTATTTTTTAACTAGTTCAATCCGAAGTGTATATACTTTCAAATCCTATTAGGCATGTAAAAGATAGATCGAATCCCATTAATGGACATACATACATGTAAGGGGTTTGAAACACAATGTATGTATACAATCTAGTTGTTTTCAATTTGTCCATCAAAAAAGGCAATCCATTGATGTGAAACTTTATAACTTCGGACAGTTTCAATTAACGCGGAGGATTTATGGGTTTTCTCGTCACTAGTTTCCGATAGTTCAACTCAGTCTCTTTTCAAAATTCAAACTCATACTACGCATCTAATCTGTTGAATAGCGAATCAAGGAAAGTGAGTTTTTGTTACGAAGAAACGATTTAGGTTTTCTTTCCTAATTCTTCAAAACAACTGACAAAAATTGAAACCCAAGTTCTGTCTATTTTAGAATGTAAGTGTAAAGTTTACCACGTAACATTTAGCTGCAATTTAGGAACCAATACTTTATCGGTGGAGATATTGATTTTTCAAACTACCCATTAATTAGTATATCTTAGCCTGGTTTGCAATATTGGTGCCAGTTTATAATTATTAGGATGTGTGAAACAGAATAACAGCTGATAGCTGGTATTAAGTTCTCCATTAGTTTTTTAAACACTCATCACCATCTCAACATTTTGGATAACTCTTTCGTTTCCTCAGCTATGTTTAATTACATCGGGGGATTTTTCTCTGTGCTCTAATTTTACATTAAAAATTATCCTCAGCCACTTTTTAAAACTTTTTACAACTGTATATTTCGGTCATCTGAACTAATATATCTGCGACGTTTGGGGGCAATCTGCACAGTTAAGAATTTAACCAAGCAATTGTACGTTGGTAAATACAAACGTTTCCCCAATTATTTATTTCAATCTACAAAACAGGAAGCACCAAATTCTATAGTTCTTTTAAGAGGTAGCATAGACAAGATAGCAAAAGATAAAAGACATATTCTTTTCTATTTATGTCAAATTATATCGGTTTGCATGTTTATAATAATTACTGTTGGTCTTTAGCACACGTTTAGCATTTACAATACATTTACATGCAAAATTGGAAACTCAAACTTACTTGTATATGGAAGAATGAATCTCATTATACATAATATGCAAAGGATACAAAGCATATTAAAATACTGTTATGATGACTCAGCAAGTCTCCTCAAAGCGGAAGCAAGACCCTTTCACCGAGAATTTAATGAAGGACTATATATCAGAAAATGTGAAAATCCAATTCCAAAGGAATGCAAATCAGCCCCATTTGGACATCCCTACTTCTCCCACTACAGATCCACTTTGGCCTCATTTTATTGTCACCATGATCAATCAAATCACAATCGTTTTACATTTTTACAAGAAACATTACCATATTTTCCTATTTCACAAAATTTACATCCGTTTCTCACTTTGTATTTCAACATTTGCTCCTGATGACGATGCCAGCTAGACATCGAAAGCTAGAGTATATAATAAATCGTGAATTCATTCTTTTAAAGCTCGTCCATGCATTCCGCAAAACCTCCTTAAAATACAGTTGTTTTTAAGTTGGCCATAATATAACCATTCCACTGGTTTGACACTTCATTATAGCGACCAGTTTCAAATACATGAGAGGGGTTTCTTGTTTGCCAGCTAGTAGTTAGCTTTCTTTAGTTCAGTTGAAGATGGGAGGGTCTGGGTATACTGTTGATTGGCTGGGAGGTGGTGTAGTAATCCAAATGGTATAGAATCGTTCCAAAGCAACCACGGCACGGTATTTTGTAAAATAGTCAATATCTTTGGGTTTTTTCCAATTATTTAACCGAGTTTGAAAAACAGGAAGTCTCGGTTTCTATCCCTTTTACTTTTCCAGTGGTGTACAATAGCATACGAACATAATTCATGTTTAGGTGAACTACTTTTGGTTTTTTGCTCGCCTACCATTTACGATACGTATCTGTGCAGATGGGATTTGAAAAACATTCAAAGCAATTAAGTTGTTTTTGAACTATTGCGCATCTAATTTCAACGAGCCATGAAGAAGAAAAACAAGCTATCTTAATTAGGTCGCAGTCTACGTGTTTTTTCCGGTTGTTGATCTACGGGTTTGCAAAACAGGAAACCCCGAGTTCTAGTTGTTTTGGCATGTACATCCAGTTGGAGTTTTGGTTTCAAACTGTACGTACGCGTTGTAATTTGCTCAGACTTCTTAAAATACTACGAAAGACTTTTATTCGTGTCAAAAGATGGAAACAACCTTTTTTATTGATTTGGCAAATCTGTATTCTATATCCTACACCTGCGTAGAATTTTAGTGGGTCTGTCATTTTCAAGCATATGCAGTTTTTTACATGTGAAGACAGAGAATGAGATTACGGTGTAGCGGTTAGAGAGTTGGTACGAGTCTCATGACGGACAGATTCAGGCCCTGGTACAGGCAATACTTTTTGCTTCGTTTGAAGGAGTTAATCTGACGATGAGATGACATCAAATGATGTTAAATGATGTGAGTGACAATTCTTAATTTTTTTTGAAGCCATGGAATTGTTCATTATTACGTTTTTAAACTGTTGGGTTTTAATGAATGGATTTATTTTGGACATAGCATGCTATATGGTGAAAGGCTCATAAAAATAACAACTTCAAACGGAATAATCAACAATTCAATTGCTTCAAAACAATTAAATAATGTCATTCCATCATTTGATGTCAGATCATCTTCTTACTAATTTCATCAAATGAATATCATTAGGAAAAGTGTGGAAGTTAGGAGTAGGAAATTGGAAGAAACTGGGAGGATTGGGAAATTGGGAGTAGGAAATTGGAAGAAACTGGGAGTATTGGGAAATTGGGAGTAGGAAATTGGAAGAAACTGGGAGTATTGGGAAATTGGGAGTAGGAAATTGGAAGAAACTGGGAGTATTGGGAAATTGGGAGTAGGAAATTGGAAGAAACTGGGAGTATTGGGAAATTGGGAGTAGGAAATTGGAAGAAACTGGGAGTATTGGGAAATTGGGAGTAGGAAATTGGAAGAAACTGGGAGTATTGGAAAATGACGGCCTTATATTGGATTGGAGAAGGCCTTATATGACAAGAAATTTTGACGAGGCAACGGGTAATTAAATGGGTATACACTGATTGCCTTTCCATTTATAACCTGTTACCCTGTTTACCGATTTTGCTTATATAAGGCATGCAATTTGCATGCTTTTAAAGCTAGTTCTTTATATCAATCAAAGCTTAAAAGCAGGCTTTACGCATTATTTCTCTTTCATAGGAGCACCCTTTCCTAAGTTTGACTTTCACATTTCCTTATTGCAACTTTTAATCTCAGACATCAATGCTTTCATTTATTCTAGCCTTCAACAACCAAAAATAAAGCTTATAATTATCAATTATCGGGAATAATTACGAAGTATATCTTCAGAAGTGAATAATGATCATTTGTTTTGAAAACGAACATCACAATAAGTTTGCATTCGAAAGAGAAAATAAAAAAAGGATTCAATATGCTACTCTCTCAAATAAACGTACCAATATTGGGGGGCTAATCTATATTATAATGCACATACGTGTGGGAGATTTGAAGAACAATCTATACAATCTATTTGTTTTAATAGTGCCCATCAAGTAGGCAATCCACGTGTGTGCAGCTTTGTAAAAACTGACTCAATTAACTTGGCGGGGGTTTTCCGTTAGACTTAAGCAACCAGTGATCTGAAAAACAAAAAAACTCTTTCATCGACTATTTCAATTAATATTTCAACATGTGGAACATGTAAACCAGAATTTGTGAGACGCGTGCTTGGTGGTAATTTGCATATGGTATAAAATATCTTTGGAGGAGCCACACCCTTTGTACGTTGGCCAATATCTACGTGTTCCTTCCCAATTCTTCAGTCGAATTTACAAAACGGGAAGCACCGAAGGCTAAAAACCTCTTGTGATAGGAATAAGAAAGCAATCTATACAAAAAACATTATCCCTCTCTACAAGATTTAAACGATCCGTTTTGCGTGTTTGGATTAATTACTTTTGGTCTTTATTTTTCGGCTACCACTTACAATATACATAAACACCATACCCCATATTGTAAATTCAAAAATGTTAGAGTTAGGAATAGTAGAACATACAATACTCTACAGTCTACTCATACAATTTTATAGTATTGTCAGATATATATGTTTAAGTATGCGCGTTTAGATTAATTACTTTTTGTCTTCAGGGCTTGCTTAAAATTCACAATACAAAGCGTGCTAAATCCCAAATTCAAACTTCTAAGGAGTTGATTTTAATAATATTCAGCCCAATCTACTTGTTTTCAATTTGTCCATCAAATAAGCAAGCCACTGGCCAAAATTAATTAAAACTCTTTCAATTAATTGGGAGGATTTTCGGATTAGCACACAACTAGTTTCCCATATTTCAGCTCAGTCTCTTTTTAAAATCCAAACTTATTTGTTAGATGGTTAATCAAAGAAAATAAGTTTTCGATACGTAGCAGACACGATCTAAGTTTTCTTTCTCAATTCTTCAAATGAAAAGGCACACCTGGATAACCAAGCTCTGCCTATTTTAGGATGTAAGTGTAAAGTTTAACACGTGGTATTCAGCTGCAATTTAGCTACCAATACTTCATAAGTTAGGATGTAGAATTTAGAGCTATCCATTAGTTAGTATATATTCACGTCGTTTCTCATATTGGTGCCATTTTATATGTATTAGGAGGTGTGAAACACAGCCGTAGTTTAAAGCTGGTCTTAAGTACTCCATTGGATGTTCAACCACTAATCACCATTCAACATTTTTTTAAGCTTGTTTTTCTCCAGATATGTTTAATTATCTCTAAGGATTTTTCTCCTTGCTTGAACTTTACATTAAAAATTAAATTCAACCACTTTGTCTGACTTTTTACAACCGTATATTTCGGTCTTCTGAAGTAATATCTCTGTCATGTATGTTTAAAGTTTTTTACATAGTTTAAAATTGAACCAAGCTATTGTACGATAGTAAATATAACGTATTCCCCCAATCCTTTGGTTGACTCCACAAAACAATCCCCTAACCAAGAAATTATTCTAAGGCTCTTGTTATGTGTGTAGAATAGCAATCAATACGACAAACTATTCACTTCAATACATACTATCAATGTCTATTGTATTATCAATTCTTCAGTCGAGTTTACCAAACAGGAAGTACCGAAGGCTAAAGCTCTTGTGATGAATACAAGGTAGCAATCTATACAAGACACTATTCCTCTCTATACATACAAGCAAAATCGAAACATATAGTTTTGTGTGTTTGAATTAATTACTTTTGGTCTTTAGTTTTCGTCAGAGCTTACAATTCAATATGTGCTAAATTCTAAATTCAAACTCCTAACCAGTTGGTTTAATTATACTCAGCCCAATCTACTTGTTTTCAATTTCTCCATCAAATAAGCAAACCAATGGCTACAATTAATTGAAACTCTTTTAATTAACTCGAGGGATTGTCTTTTTTGTACGCTAGTAGCTCCCCATAGTTCAGCACAGTCGCCTTTTAAAATTCAAGTTTAACACCAAGTCTTTATGGTTGATGCTGACTCAAAAAACAAAGTTATCGTTCTGAATGCGTGATTGCTTGATCTTTCCCAAAAACTGGGTGCCGCAACACGTCCTGTTCTAAAATATAATTATGTAACTTAAAAACTTTACCTTGAAAAATTTAAATATCCATTTTTTATCTTAGCTACTAATAATTTTCTGGATTAGTTTGATTTTTGAAACTATCTTACTAATTGTTTTCTTAGTAGTCGCTTAGCTTCTGAGCAGGAAGGTACTCCTGAGTCGAAGCTCCCGACCATGCACACAAACCCTTTTCATTCCTTATAGTTCTACATGTCTGGCCTTGAAAGCTCAAACTCAAAAAAACGTGATAGAGATACCAGAAAAAGTGAAATTTCTAGTGCTGAAAGCTCTCCTGAAGCGGAAACTAAAAGAGACAGAAAAATGGCTGGTGGAGATAGTGATTCGGACACTCAAGGCGATCCTGAGAGCATGGAAGCTATTTTTGATAAACTAATTCGTAGCAGTGAAACAAGAAGCAAAATTGTGCTAAAAAGTGAGCTTAATAAGCTAGAATCAAGTTTAAAGCACGCGATTAAAGTTGATCTGGACCAAATCAAACAAAAGCAAACGCAATTCGAAGCAGACCTGGCTGTCAAAAACAGGGCAATAGCTAAACTTGAGCACTCAATGAGAAAGAACAATGTAGTTATTCACAATTTTAAGGAATCGGCAAACGAGACATCAGCAGATAGGGAATGTGCAATTCACGAACTAGGGGAAAAGCTTAAAGTTACAATTGACTACGCAGACGCATACAGATTGGGAAGACGAACTGAAGGCAAAGATCGGCCTTTACTCCTAAAAATGATTCGCTTCAAAGACAAGATTGCACTGTTTCAAGCAGCAAGATCATATGAAGAGGAGAAATACTACATAACAGACGATCTTACACAAGAAGGAAGGCTCATCAGGTCCAACTTAGCAACGGAAAAAAAGAAAATTCTAGAATCTGATCCATCAAAGCAATGCAAAATCAGGGGAAAAAAGCTCATTGTCCAAGGGGAAAACTCAACAAAGGTTTACGGTTTCAATCTGGAAACAAAGCAAATTGTAGCCATCCCACACAATCAGCTACCCCCCAGCTCCAGCACCTGAAGAAATGGCCGGCCACTACAATCAGATACATCCATACTGAAAAAACTCAAAATTCTTCACTGGAACATCGAGGGCTTCCTCAACAAAACCCAAACCTTCTTCCAAGATCTTCTCAACCCACAACCAACCTTCTTCTTCTTATGTGAAACATGGCACAATCATCCTATCAACTCAACAAATCTAACATCCAAATATCACATCATTGACTGCAAAGGGGAACGACAAGCTAGCAGAGGCAGATACACAGGCGGATACATCCTTGGCATTTGACTCGACTGGATCCAGAAGGTCAAAGTAATAAAACAAACGAGTGAGTATATTAAAATAAGGTTAACTGACAACGGATTCAAACTAGACATTGTATTTGCATACCTATCACCATCATCAGACATAAATGTAAATGAGATATTTGAGAGGGGTAGTAACGAAATGCATAAGCTGATCATTGGAGACTTGAATGCACGAATAGGTAATTTTCAGAACCTTATTCTAAGTGACTTAAATCAAACCCAATTAACTGATAGGAAAAGCAAGGACATTCACTTGAACACACGAGGTAAGATAGTGATAGAAATATTAAAAAACACAGACCTAAAAGTTTTAAATGGTTCTACTGAATCAGATTCATTAGGCGAGGTTACGTTCTGTAATAGAAATGGTAGCAGCGTGGTAGATATTGCATTGGCATCAGAAGATTTATGCAAAACCATGGACCTCCAGGTACTTGATTCACCTGAATCATGTCACTTTCCAATACTAATAACAAATTTATATGAAGAATCACCTATATGCAAGCAGAAAGGGTGGCGCAGTACATGGGATAATAAAAAAATACACCCATTTAATGATCACTTAGACAATTTACTAAACCATCACCCCTCTGATACAATCAACATGCAAGAGTACATTGAGAATATGCAGGAAGCAGCCAAATCGTGTGAGTTGTTGAAATACCAAGAAGTAGGGAAGCCAAAGCTTATTTATGGTCCACGTTGGTTTGATAAGGAATGCCTATTGAAAAAGCACGCAGTGTATAAACAACTAAAAAATCTACGTAAATCGCCAGACAAATTCAGGGTTAACACACGATTAGAATATACTGAAGCTAGGAAAGATTATAATAGATTAAAAATTGAAAAGCGTACAGTCTATAACCAAAAGATACAGCAAGATCTCCTTTCTGTAAAAAACTCTAGTAATTTTTTCAAAGCTCTGTCACTTTTTAGAAACAGACAGACTCAAATACAGCTAACAGAACAAGTCAAGCCTAACAAATTTAGGGACTACTATGCAAATCTTTTCCACGAAGAGTATAAAATACATGAAGAGATGTTTCAGTCGTATGAAAAGGAAGACAAACTTCTTGATAACGACTTTACATTCAAAGAATTAAACACAGCAATACGTATGCTGGCTAGGAGAAAAGCTCCTGGCCCAGACGCCATCATTAATGAAATGTGGAAGGCACTTAATAACACTCATAGATTACTGTTACTTGATAGTATAAATGACATATACAGAAGTAGGAAAATATCCGACACTTTAACAACCATTAGCATGTCTCCAATCTACAAAAAAAGGAATAAATCACAACCAGAAAACTACAGGCCTATATCATCTCCGCACACACATTAGGACCGAAAGGTTTTTAAACTTTACTTGTAATTGGAGTGAAACACGAATAATGGTACAACTTAGGACTAAAGCAGACCAGATAACAGTTCAAAATCAAACACATAGGTTAAACCGCCTCAAGCATTTCTACGACCCCGCTGAAGATAAAACATGTAAACTATGTAATAATGGTGTCGAAAATAACTATCATGTAATGTTTGAATGTAAACTATACGATCTAATAAGAACTAAATTCCTTGGTATATATGTTTTACCGGATAACGAAACTGGATATGAAAACTTCTTTAAGTGTATGGATAAAGATAAGCTAAGACGTACTACACTTTTTGTTAAATTTATGCTAGAAAAAAGACATACGTGTTAACAATAACCTGTGTAATGAACATTTGATATCATGATGAAAAATGTATGTAAAATGTACTGGTTGTAAGGGCTGTGGCCAATCAATCTTGAAATAAAACTATATTATTATTATACTAATTGTTTTCTTGTAGCCTAGTTTCCAATGCTAGAGGAAGTAAATAACTACTTAAGTATAGAGACATTCCCGATTACTGATTTTACAGATTAAAATTCAAGACTAGAGTCGCATCTGTGGTTGCCCTACATTTTAATGGTGATGTTATAAGATAAAACTCAACGGTATTAACTGACGTATACATTCTACTTATCACAACAGATGAAGTTAAGTTTCATTACTAAATTAGCGGTGTAGTTACGTGATTACTTTAGAAAGTCATAGTTTATTTGGCTTCGTTTAACGTTTCATTAGATGGTGTGTCAGTAAATCCTATACCGCTTCTGACTTTCATAATTTTGGTGAAAATTCAAGTGTTTGAGATATGTTGATCATTATGTTAAACCTTGAGAAATACAAAAGGATTCCAACTTTCAACAACGCGCATAAGGAATAACACAGATATATAAAAAGGAGCATTGTCAAAAACTGTTAGTAAATGAGCATCACTAAATAACTAAATATTTGGAATAACAAAGTAAAAAATCAGTGTTACAATGTTTGGGTATAAAATATACCTGGAAATTTTGCTACTAGCTGCGACTACCGTTTTAATAACAACAGCCTGCGAATCTGATTGCTTATGTCAACTGTTTCCGCACCTAAACAGCAAATGGGAACAGTTTGTAATTTATTTTTATAAAACCCAGGATTTTCATTATCATTGCATTCAGCCGAGCCAATTTTTGCATTCAAGGCTCGTTGCGTTGAACAATATGGGCATAGAAAATCGAGGAAATTATCGTCATTCAAATACGTTCAACGTCGTCATTCTTCCAATTCAAGCTTACTATCGTCCTTTTCTTATGGAGTGTGGCGATACATTAGTACCCTCTCGATCCATGATTCTATTTATTTGGAGTGCTGAATTGATAAATATTCAAACTGCAATATCTACACTCGAGAAATTGCAAAATCTTGGAGAACTTCCAATATTTCCAGCTCTAAAACTGTTAGTAACCCTGCCCCTAACCCTAAAATGCGAACGAAATGAAACACTAATAACGGTGTTATGTTTTAAATACTGTTCTTCCACCCCAATGATTCTAAGTGGCTTCACTCAGCAGTTTCAACTACATGACATCGGTTCAATGCATCGAGATATGTTTTGGAACGCCAACGGGAAAATGATTCCTGCATTCGTACAAGATCGTGAACAGTTTATCAGAAATGTTCCGAGGTATCAGCAAAATACTTGCCTAAGCCCGAAAAGGCGAGTTAGTCATTATTGCGTAAAAAACATTGAGGCAATGTTAAGCTTCTCAACAAAACATAACATGACACTAATTCTGCATAATTTTAATCAAATGCAAAAGTTGGGCGCTTTGGATTGGTATGAGGGTCCTGAGATTGTTGTAAGTGCAATTTTTTCAATAAAACCATCGTTGCGCCCACCAGTCGTGATTGTTAGTGAACCATTTTATCAGTTTGAGTCCGATAGCTTTATCTACTGTCAACAAAAATCGAATGTCGATAACGGTTTGGCATTTGGTGTTTGGACCGAAGCATTTCCCAATGATGTATGGATAAGCTTGTTCTGCGTAATTATATTGGTGACTTTTGTCACTTACTTTTATCATCGTACATTGGAAAACGTTGTAGGTCAGCTTATCAACTATATTTCTATATTATTTGCTCATTATGGAGAAACCTGTAGCCGCAACTTAATCGTAATTTCTTGTTTGCAATTCCTAATTTTACAATTATATGGTAATGGTTTGACAAGTTTAGTAACTGTAATGCTACAGCCGAAAGGATTAGACTCTATTAAGGAACTGGTTGATAAGAATTACACAATCATGTATAACCCACAATCACATTTGACGTCTTTTGACGAGAGATACGGTGACGAGTTTAAATCATTGGGTATACCCTGTTCCAAAACGTTCCATTTACATTACCAATGATATTACAGCCTATGCACAGATGATGATGGAAGATTCACAGCTTGTATTAATAGTACAAACATCCCAAAATGAAATGGCGCAGGTGTTTTTAACCTCGCGGTTTAGAAAAAGATTTGGACCTTCAACTAGATGTTACGTGCTTGAGCAAACATTAGCGCGAAAAATGGAAACCTGGAGAATGAAAACTGAAAATCAGTTTTGGCTTTATGCTACATCACAGCAAATTGTGGCATCCGGTTTACACTACAAATGGGATGAGTGGGCGAATTGGGATAGTATGCTGAGCAACAAAATACTAAATACAAAATATTCACCTGGTTCTGATACCATTGATTACACCAAATTTCTTGGTTTATTAATCATTTGGTTTTGTCTAATCGCCATTTGGTTTGGAGTTTTTTGCGTAGAAATAAGTGTTTTCAAAATGTTTTCCGAAAGGTGTGCTCTGGTATATTATAGCTTGGAAATGAAGTTTCTGGGAAGCAACTAAACCTAAAGAGGTGTGGAAACGGTACTGTTTTCAGTTTTTGAATTGAACTTCTAAATATTGGATATAAAACAGAGTTTCACAAGTTAGCAGACAACCCATCTAATATTTAAATGGTGAATGTCAATCAATCAACTTGTATAAAAACTAACCGTCAATTAATCAACTGGGTTTCAAAGAGTAAACGTCAATCATTCACCTATTCTTCAAGAGGAATTGTCAATCATTCACCTATTCTTCAAGAGGAATTGTCAATCAATCACGTGGGTTAAAAAAGTGAATGTCAATTAATTAACTATTGCAAATAGGAATGGCAAATTATCTTATCCTTAATGCGTAAATGTCAATCAATTGCCTAGTTTTAAAAAGTAAACTTCAATTAATGACCTAGTTTATAAAGCGGAACTGTCAATTTATAACCTAAAACTATAGGTTTTATGTACTATCATTCGCAGATATTATTACGTTATTAGTAATGTCTTTAATGCACTACTCGGATGGCATTTACAGAAACCAGAATTCATAGTTTTTATTTTGTCAAATGATATTTTTGCCATCAGTTTCCAAATCATGTACGTGTGGTGTTGTTGAAGTTTCTGATCTTAACCAAGCAATATTTTTAAAGCAAAATGGAAATTATGTCAAACGTACATCTCCAAGATGATTGGTTACAAGTTAAGCATAGCATGCTTTCTCATTTTAAATATTCCACGGTTGAATTTTTGTGGGAAGAACAAAATGATCTTTCTAATGCCGTTTTCTCTGACTGCATAATTCTTCAATGCATTTTGTTAAATTTCGAACCATTCCGCTTACAAGATAAAATTCGAAATTTGACTCATCGAAGAATGGAATACTGGCTTCCCAAGCAACTGCTTCCTTACGTTGTCGAAGTCAACGCCAATATCATAACAAAGCATCATTTTTCATCGCACGACTTACTTCTTTTATTAGATGCTACATTTCCTGGGGTGAATATTATAAATCGTGCCTTGCAAATTGATGTTTTGGATGGGGATAAGCCTCTTAAAATCCCAAATGCCATAATTGCTTCATTGCATGATGAGCACGACACATTTGACCCTTCAATACAGGGCATATCAAATGAACTTGAAGGGACAGTGTTGATGTTTATTAATTTTAAGTACAGTTCAGTTAAAATTGGTTGTTTCCATTGTTATAAACTGGCAAATATTCAAGCCTCATATTCGATTACTCTAGAGCATTTAGAGAAACATTCACTGTCATCATTTGAAAATATTCAATTATTTTGGGAAAACCTGCACCTAGTTTGGAACTTCAATTATGCAACTCCAGGGGAATACTGCCATGCAATGTACTCCTATAAACTTTACGCCCGTTATCCCGGTGAAACGTGTTGGCTCTACGATATATTCTTTAGTAACAGAAATGCCACATTGAATAAAAAACTTACGTATTGGAATGCTCTTGCTATTTCTCGAAGAAGAACTATTCCTGAGCCATATGATTATAAACAACAAATATTGCCGTTTGGAGCACACCAAGCCATTTATTTCCCTCAGATTTGTTTTCCAAAGACTAATATCTTTGATACAAAGTTGTCTGCATTTTGCACTCCCTTCAGCAGCAAAGTTTGGCTCTGTATTCTGTTGTGTGTTTTGAGTGTTTCACTTGGTCTTATTTTCGCAGAACATGAACCTGTTTCTAGAGTGATGTTGTGGCAATTTGCAGTACTTGTTGAGCGGAATGGACACGTCATTTTTGGGAAAAACTTAGGAACCAAAGGAATGCTAGTTATATGGGTTTTTATGGCAATTTTGCTTAGAAATTTTTACAATTCTTTGCTTTACTCCTTACTTACAGTAGATTATGAGCCAAGTGACTATCCAAACAGCTTAAAGGAGTTCTTAAATCAATCAAACTATGAGATTTTGTTACCTTATTCATTCGTAGAAAAGTTGAGCAAGTTACATGCATATTCAGACAGTCGATATTTAACAAATGAATTGGAAGACCTTTATTTACATATCATATATAAATCATTTACAGTGGATGATACCTTGCTGATTGGAGCTATGGAAAATGCATCAACTGGGGATCCTTTGCAAGTTATTAGTTTGCAAGTTCCAAAATTATTTCCTCGTGATCCATTTAGAGATTTGGAAACTCTTTTAAAGTACAAAAATAACATAAAAAAGACAACAGAAAAAGTTTTCAAGAAATTTGCTGTTATTTTTGAAGGAGCTTGTGCAAACGAGTGGAACATTCCATTTTTAAATCACCAGAGACTTCACAAAATCGAGATAAAGCAGACCCCCATGTTTATATCGCACGAGTTTTGGATCGGTACATATTCTAGCCATTTAACTAAATCATTCCTAATGTTGTTAGGATCTATGGAACAGTCTGGAATTTATAAATATTTGACTAGTCGCTTTATGGTGCTGCAACAAGCCAAATTTTTGCAAAGTTTGAACAAATTTAAGAAATTAGGGACGAGCAATGCTAGCTTGATGAATTATGTGTTACGGAATAAGATCGCGGAAAATGTTATTAAAGAAACCGAGCCAACTAAGCTATCTGCTTTTACAGGAGTGTTTGTAGTCAGTGGTTTTATGTTAGGTATATGCATCGTGACTTTTTTAATTGAAATAGCAGCTCGGTAACTTTCAGTAAAAAAGGGCTCGTTTGTTGCGTGGCCACTAGTAATTTTTATAACAGCATTTATGCAGTAGAGTGCTTCTATCCAATTTATTCACACTGCAAAGCAAGAGCACACTCAAGTAATGGGTAGTGCTTTCAATTTAAACTATCAACAGCGTAGCATCTAGTTTTTTAATGCAGCTGTGATGGGATGTTAAACATTGCACTCACCACCCTCTCATTTTTATTGATTTATTTAAATCTTCGGTTTAAATTTTAAACACTATAATTTCAAGCAAATAAAAATTTGAAATGGCGCGTACGGAGCATTGCATGCTATTGGAATCAGAGCGACCCTATGTTTTTTTTGTAAATTGTAGGTGAAATTGAATTGAGAGATATTTTATTGGAGTTATTACGTTATGCATGCCCCTTTATTAGAATCATGGGTGGAATCCATTTTGTCCGGGTGGAAATTTCCACTATCTACTGGACGGGAGTATCGTCTTAGGCTCTCCATTTACTTTCAATCAATGTAATAGGGAATTGTCTGTTGATTCTAGGGAATACATGCGGGTTCAATTTTCATTTTGGGATTTTGGAATTCAAATGTTGTTTATCGTATTTACGAGCATTGATTCAACTATTGAAATGGGAGCAAAGAAACCCAAACCATTATTACTACTTGACCCGCTGGTCTATAGCTGGTTCTCCCTGCGTTATAATATTATCTTTGGCAGTATGCAAGGCAGGGGAAATTGCAGTTGCTGTTACTGCAGTGACACGTATCTACAAACGTATCCAAAGTAAGTCAACAAATTTACCGGATTTAAAATTTCTTAACTTGGATCACCATAGACATTGCGGTGCTTCAGTGAGCTTGTGACTTCAAATTACTGTGTGCCCAATTATGTGCCATCATTATGTCTAAGAAATCAATTTAGTTTTCTTTACTACAGATAACCTGGAGTGTTGAGTAATAAGATTTTAAATAAGATGTTTTGAGGATTGATTTAGGTGTTGTGGGTTGTGATCGGTCAATATGGTTATGAATTTTAAAAAGTCTCCACTGCAAGCTATCATGCATAAGGAGACTCCGTTCGTAAAATCTTTTTAAAATATACACTTTTACACAAAAAACTCCAAACCAAAAGGTACTTAGGCATAATAACAGAATAAATATACCAAGAAATTTCCTGTAATCAATAGTATCCGAACTAGGTGTATACTTTGGATAAAATATTTTTTTACTACCATAAAATGCCATTGCGCCCACTCATCCCAATTGTAGTGTAACCCGGATGCCACAATTTGCTGGGTAGTTGCATAAAGCAAAAACTGATTTTCATTGTCCATGTATACATTTTGCACAGTAATGTTTGTTCGAGCGCATGACATCTGTTGGAAGGTACAAATCGACGACAGGGATCTAAAATGCATGATCTCTCCAGACGTCCGTTTGGTATTGGCATTATCTCTCCAGACTCCCGTTTGGAATTGGCATGATCTCCCCAGACACCTGTTTGGTAATGGCTTTATCTCAAGGTTTGGGGAAATTTGAGATCGTGGTATTACAGAAATCTGCATTTAATTCTCTACATTGTGATACCAAATTCAATAGGTCATACCTTGTTTACGTCAGCAAACAAGCTCGGAGAATGTTGCACGATTTTATTTAGGTTGACATGATATCAATGTAGAAGGGCTTGTATTACCTTTTTATCATTAATGTTGCATAGCAAAATGTTCCTTAAGAAATTCTGTTTCTGGTGAAAGTAATTAGAAATTCATAGAAATCTTTGCTGATTCAAAAAAAAATTAGAAACAAAAGAGGAAAAAAACATGCTGTTGTGTTTTTCCGGCTTCTTGAAAAATTATGAAATACGGAGATAAAGCCATTACCAAACAGGTGTCTGGAGAGATCATGCCAATTCCAAACGGGAGTCTGGAGAGATAATGCCAATACCAAACGGACGTCTGGAGAGATCATGCATTTTAGATCCCTGTCGAAATCCTTTTATAAAATGTGAGGATAAATACTTTTTTAATATTTCTTTTATGGATGTAGTTCGCACCAAAGCAAGCTGTGAGTCCTCCATCATCCTCTCTGCGTAATCTTTTAAGGACATGCTATTATTAAATAAACGGAATGTTTTTTGAAATCGATAGACCCGGTCCTTTGAAAACGTCACCGTATCTCTATTCGACAGACATCTGAAGCGAATATTCATTATACATTATTGTGTAATTCTTGTCAACATGTTCCTTAACAGATTTTAGTCCTTTCGGGTGTAGCATAACGGTTACTAAACTTATCAAACCATTACCATATAATTGTAAACAAAGGACTTGCAAACAGGATATTACGATTAAATTACGAGCACAGATCTTTCCATCCTGTCCAGGTATTATAGATAGGTAGTCAATGAGCTGACGTAAAACGTATTCGAATCTTTGATGAAAAAGGTAGGCGAAAAAAATCACAAATATTATTACGCAGAATAGGCTTATTCATACATCATTAGGAAATGCTTCCAGCCAAACTCCAAATGTCAACCCAGATCATCACTGTTCTCATTCTTTTGACAGTAAAAAATGCTATCCGAGTCAAAGTCATAAAACGTTTCACGGGCAATCACAAATGGTGGATACAACCTTGGTAGCTTCGAATATTTGGATGATGGACCAGCAGCAATCTCAGGGCCAAAATAAGAATGCTGAATGCGAAACTTTTTGTTTTGAGAAAAGTCATCATGCAGATCTAATGTCATGTTGTGCTTCGCAGAAAAGGTTAACATGTCTTAATGTTTGTGTCACAATGAGAATACATTTGCCTCTTTTGGTTAAGGCAAATATTTTGCTGATGCTTTGGGACATACTGAAGAAATCCATGAGGATCGTTTACCACTACAAGGATCATTTTTCCATTCGAGATCCAAAATGAATCTCGATACATTGAATACATATCTTTTAAATTAAACTGCTGGGTGAAACTAGTTAAAATAATTGAAGAAGTAGAACAGTGTTGAAAGCAAAGAACCATAATTAGTGTTTCATTTTGTTCACATTTTAAACTTAAAGGCAGGTGTTATATCAGGACAAAAGTGATTGATACTACCGGGAGTCGAACCCAGTCTCAAAGGCTTAGCGCGCCCCTGTCATACCGCTAGACCAAGTATCCCACTCTGTCCTGATACAACTCAGTATCTCCTATCATCACATCTCCCCTTCAAGCTTCTTCTCCGTATAGAAGGAAGTCATGCCATATCTAGGTCTTACATCTTCCCCCTTTTTTTTCGCTCTCAGCTCTGAGGCTTCGAGTGCTCGTCAGGGTTCTCTCCTCTCTCAGCCACCATGTTATATCAGGACAAAAGTGATTGATACTACCGGGAGTCGAACCCAGTCTCAAAGGCTTAGCGCGCCCCTGTCATACCGCTAGACCAAGTATCCCACTCTGTCCTGATACAACTCAGTATCTCCTATCATCACAGCAGGGTTACCACCAATTTCAAAGCTGGAAATATAGGAAGTTTACCTTCAGTCTGAACTTTTTCTGGTCTGGAGTTATATCTTTCTATTTCGATTTTAAGGAGTGTCACTTCAACATTCTTGATATACATAATCATGGATCGAGAGGGAACCAATGTATTGCCACTTTCGATGAGTGCATCCTGGTAGTTTCCATTCATTGACGTAATAACACCGTTGAGCGTATTTGAATAGCGATAATTTCCTCGATTTGATATACTCATGTTGTTCACCGCAAGGAACCTCGAACGCAAAAAAGGGCTTGGCTGGAGACAACCAACTCCTTTGGTTTGATAGAAGTGAATAACGAATTGTTCCCAGGTGCTGTTAAGTTGTGGGGAAAGTTTAGATAAACATGTTGTTTTGGGAAGAAAAGTCATTGTTATTATCCATCCCAATATTACCGGGTTCCTTTGATGCAGTAACATAGTGAACGGGATTTTGTAGTGAACATAGCTTCCTGTTTTTATAGATTCGTCTGAAGAATTGGGAAGTAACATGTAGATATATTCGTAACAATATTGAATTCAATCCACTAGTAACTCACATTTCCATGCAATTTTCATTTGGACGAATAAAATCATTGTTTCAAGTGAGAAGCAGAATTGAAATGAAGCCGAGTAAATTTATTCAGAGATAGTTTAAAATGTTCTGAAGAAAAACACTTTATGAGAAAAGGAAGCTGGACCTTACTATTCAAAAACATTAACCTGACCTTTGACCTAGCAGTTTCCCTGAACCAATTTGACCCATCTTCGAACTCGATCTTAGTTTTGACCTGATATATTGCTTAGTGAAAACAGAATTAAAAAACGTGAAACCGTTTTTGAGTTATCGTGCCCCCAGACAGACATCCTGGGTGTTTTCAATATATACCTAAAGGTACATAATAACCTTACTCTTGAATTTCATGTAGCAAAATAACAAGACTTTATTCGAGTGGACGGAGAGCAATCATGATGAATGCACCCAATTCATGGATTGTTATCAAACCACATTTAGAGCTCTTGCTTAAAATAGCTTTCACCCAACCATTCACCCTTTTCTATTTGTTCTCACTCATCTAATCTAAATCTGAGAGTGTTAACCGAAGCTGCCCAGTTATCCCAAACCAGGCACAGAATGGCAATTCATGTCATTTAAGCCAGTTTCTTCCCTAACCAGAAACGTGTCAAGATATAAAAGGGTATAGATTGAAAACAATTTTCTTTTATTGCTACAAATTTCGTCACTTTTAGGTCAATGAAGACTAAATCCAGGCTAAATGAACATTTTAATACTAACAAAATACCAGGATTTGTTTCACCATCTCATTGTTGCTTAAAATTCATTTGCGGCAAAATCATAAAACCAGATTTAGTTAATTTTTTCATAACTCATTTTAAATTACATTAATGCGCATGATTGTTTTACATCGGATACTCTTTTTTAATACGAAAAGTCGTGACGTATGGTTTTTTCATTAGAGGTCTCAATTTTCACGTATTTAATGCGGAAATGTAACTTCCGTCATTCATATCCATTAGGACAGCCATTAGACTAGGTACAAGTCATTCTCAGAAGCATTTTAAGATACATAGGTACTCACAATTATTTTCTATTTAATGGTATACGACAAAGACGGAACTAGTCGCATGGGTAATTGTTTTCATTAGCAGTAAAATATTTAATAGCGGAAACGTAACTTGCGTCAGCCATATCAATTAAAAAAGCCACTAAATTATATGAACGTCGTTCCCAGACAGTTGTTAGCATTCAGCAATCATAACCTCCACGTAGCACTCTGAGTTTCTTCATTAGCAATTTGTACTTATCGTCAGCCAGAATTGTAATCCACTCCTGCCTAAATTTCCACAACTGAAAAATGATGGGAATAAAGCTACTGATCCTACAATTTATTGTATTTTTAACCGTGGTACAGTTATATACTAAAGTAATTTTGTGGATGTTTTAATTCAAGTCGCTTTAAAACAAATTAATCTTTTCAGGTTGGCCAATTCACGACTGCTGATAAATTTGAGGGCATCTATCCGGATGTCCGAAACTGTTTTAAAGGAAGACGAAAGTACGAAGATGAAGCAGCTGCATGGATCGACTATAACATAAATGGCTGCAAAAGGGATGTTCCGGCAAGTAGAATATCCTACAAGTATCAAAAGCTATAAATTACATGATCATTAGTACTATTTTGTAACGTTGATGTACTTGCAATGCAGGATGGAAACTCCGTTTGCTTTAAATACTGCGTACTTATAAGAGGACAAATGATGTCCCACATTCGTCGCCCATCGTGGGAGGATTTACAGGCATTAGGTGTTCCCTTGGAAGAACGTTCCAAAATGATGGACGAAAAGCTGATTGGATATGAGTTCAGATTTAATCTTGGGTCAGTATCCCGTGGGGCTGCCATGAGGTTGGGTGTTGATACATATCATGCGGACCAGGAGTTGGAAGCGGAAATAAAGCGTGTGGAAGAACTGGTAGACACGTGTCATGAATCAAGTATGCATTTACATATAAAGCTTTAATTACATATTTAAAGCTCAAAGCAAAACAAATTTCAAAACATTTGCACTGAAATTAGGCTTCATTGTACCCAAGGCTGAGTATCGTAAAGGTAATCTCGATCGGTGTGTGAGTCTTTCACCAATCAATCAAGAAAATTTGGGAAAGTTGATAAGTTGTCTTGAGGATGTTCTGGTAAGACACAATGTTTATATTCAGATTTCTAGGGCATGCTCAAAAATTTAGTACATAATTATAAATTTTCCATTTCTACTTTTACAGAAGGAATGCTAAGTAAAAGCGGCTTTCTTTGGCTCCACATATACATTTTTTGCAAGTTACTACGAATCAGATCGTTAGTGATGGTTGGAGAATGTTGATGTATGTTAGGAATAAAAATTGATACACCTAAACTTAGCCTTTTCATATCTGAAAAGCCATTGCCGGAATAACAACTATTCTCATGGGTAATTTTGTGTGTAAACATATTTATTAAGGAGTACAAATAAATCATTTGACCAAAACTTAAATTAGCTTCGCGTCGTGGCGAAATAACATGCACAATTTTAATGAAGTCCGAAGATAATTTCATAAAAATACAGCAAACTACGCCAATTAATACATCTCATAAGAATGAGACAAATCAAGGAAAACTTTCAAAGTTTATTCAATTTAGGTTAGCAAAATATTGTATTACAATACCAATATTTGATTCATGGCCTCAATCATCCTATCCGCACACACAGCATGAAACAAACGTAAGAGAGAACTGACTCAAACGTTTAAATTGTTTTTTCGGTGAAGATATAACCATGTTACTAGAAGACTATAGAAATGCGTGCTCACTTGTAGAATGCATCATGGCGGATTCTTATCTGCTACGGAAGAAGTGGTCAAGACCAGGCATGCAAATGAGAATGTACAAGGGGCATCTTAATAGCGATATTCATAAAGCAAAACATGAGATGGAAAAGTCTGGGCCAATTTTGTCTGGAACGTCATATGGAGGTTTGGCGTAACGAAATATTAGTTCTATATTTTATTAATTTTTTTGTAAAAAAATGTTGCGAAGGTCAGCTGCTCATGTTTACACTACACGTACCAGCATATGAATCGCAATGCTAGAAAACGCAAAAAAACCAAATTTGTCTAAAAAATGCGTTGAAATATTATGTTAGAATTACATCTACGTCTAAAAAACCACGCTACGTATTGCTGCATGTGGGTAAACATGAGCAGCTGACCTTCGCCATATTTTTTACTAGAAAAATAGGACCAATATTTTGTTACGTCAAACGTCCATATGACGTTCCAGACAAAATTGGCCCAGACTTTTCCATCTCATGTTTTGCTTTATGAATATCGCTATTAAGTTGCCCCATGTACATTCTCATTTGCGTGCCTGGTCAAGACCACAATTCGATTGCTGTTCCTTCTGTTCCCAAACTCTGAATGGTCCTTTACTCTCATAAACATCGACTAGATACTTCCATAAACATGTCATAAGATATATAGCATAGGATATTATACATTAGGTAGTTTTGATGTGTTTTTTAACAAAGAAAATGTATGTAAGAGCTGAACTTGCATGCCTATCGTTACAAAGAAAATCGAACAAAATGTCTGAAATTCTTTCCGAAAATCATTGGCATTCATATTTATGGTTGAATTTGTTGTTTTAGTATTTTCAATTCCGCTTTTGACCTTTTCACATTTATTTTTCGTTGTCATCAATTTGTTTCTGGTATGATCTGTCATGCATTTCCTTCTTCGTGTTCAAATCGTTTGTTTCAGTTCATATCGTATTTAATGGAGAATTTGATATTGGTTTCTTGTTCAATTATTGGGTCTCCTAACCTGTACTATATTTATAATACTATGAAATTAAAATATTTAGCATTTCTAATGATACTAACTAAAAATGTTAATTAATTTTACTTCATAACATGAGATTTGTGCTATTAAGAGTTGTACTTACTTTCATGTGTTATTAATTTCTGCAATTAATTTCCAAAGTATCATTCTCCAAATTTGTTTGAAATCTGTTACTTTGTCTTGACACAGAACTATTTTTTGGATAAGTTTTTATTTGGGATGTTTGTGTAAAAATAAAAAAGGAAATACAAACCTCCCAAATACTTTAATTTTATTAATAGCAAATTTTTTAAGACAACTTGAACCCGAGTCCCATGATTAAAATCTTAACTTATTTACTAATTTGAATAATTGGCAATTTGGAATGTTTGCAAAAGTTTGGGAGTTTATTTGGGTTTTTGGTATTTTGGGATTGTGACTGGACACCGTTTCAACCCAAAAGTAAGTTAAATGTGTTTTTATTTTCGATAATTAAATTTTATTTTCAATTCCACAAGTGTCATTTATTTATATAGGTACAAAGTTTAGGAAAAACCCTTGATCCAATCCAAATTATACGTCCTTGATTGCAATTTGGATAGTGTTTTTTTTTCTTTGAAAGTATTCATCTGTAAATCCCGGAAAGACCCTGAGCGTTTGTATGCATTTATTGTAATTATGTTGGGACTTGATTTTCAAATTTATGTTTTCATTTTAATGCCAAGTTATGAATTAATTCAGCTTTTACGTGTAGTCTTAAAAACATAAAACCGGGTTTTAATCTAAACCCGTTGTAGCCTAAAATTAATTTGCGGGAACGTTATGATATCAAAAAATTATTACCATACAATTCATAACTCAATTTATGATGAATAGGTACCCATGATTGTTTTGTACTCTGAAATCCGTAGTTAATAGGAAAACTTGACGTATGGATTTTTTTCAGAAGCATTGACGCATTAAATGCCGAAAACGTAACTTGCGTCAGCCATATCAATTAAGAAGGCCAACAAATTCTTTGTACTTCATTCCCAGACAGTTGCTGATGCTCCCATTAAATTTTGGCGACAATATTTAGCAGTCGAGTGGCAGTATCCGAGTTGTCCGCAGTAATAATCGGTACTCATCATCAGTCGGAATTGTAAATCCACAAATTGCAAAATGATGAGAAGAAAACTGCTGCTCCTACAATTTATTGTATTTCTAACTGTGGTACAGTTATAAAGCATACGAATTTTAGCGGATATTTTTATTGACTTCGCTTTAAACTAAATTTATCCTTTCAGTTCTTCCAATTTGCTACCGCTGATATACTTGAGGGTATCTATCCGGATGTCCGAAACTGATTTAAAGGAAGAGAGCGATTAGACGAATACAGTGCGGCTAATACGAACAAGTATTACACAAATGACTGCAAAGTGGAATTTCCGGCAAGTAGAAAATCCTCCAATAACCAAAAGCTATAAACCACGTGATGATCAATACTATAACACACATGATCTAATGTATTTTTACTTGCAATGCAATTTAGGATGTAAATTCCATTTGTTTTAAACACTGTTTGCTTTCAAGAAGAGAAATGATCGTCGCTGAAGATTATCCAACAACATATGATCTATACACCGAAAAAGAGAAAGAGGAAAGGCGGATTGCATATAATATTAGATTTCATCCTCGGTCAGCATCCATTAACTCTCGTCGTATGTTGGGAATACATCGGTCTGGCGATCCTGATGAGGGAGAAAAGCGTGTAGAAGAAGTAGCAGCCAAATGTCTTGAATCAAGTATGTACTAGATTTTGATTATGGTTATGCTTCATTGGTTAAAATCTCAAATCAAATTTTCAAATTATTTTTAAATATTTTTAGACGTCCTTGTACCCAAGGCTGAGTACAATCGAAGTAATCGCTGCAAGGGTCTTACACCAACACATCAAGAAAATTTGGGAAAGTTAATACGTTGCTTTGAGGATGTTCTTGTAAGTCAAAATGATTTTAGATTCATTTTTTTCGGACATTCTCAAAAGTTTAGTACATAAATATGTATTTTTACATTTCAATTTTACAGAAAGAATGCTGAATAAAAGCGGACACCTTTAGTTCCACATTTATTATTTCCTAATTTACATAAATACAGTTAAGGTGTAATATTGCTATAATTTGGATACAAAATGGAAATAAAATGGTTTACTTTGCAATTTACAAATACATTTTTTCAAGATACTTCAAGAACGCCTCTACATAATACGTTGGCGGAAGACTTTCACTAGTAATTTAACTTGTACCAGTATTTTAATCAGCACATAAAAACTAAATAAGGCATAAACTTCATCATCGCAAAGATAAACTACAATATCTATCCGTAGATATCCGTAGTTTTGTTGATTTTGGTAATTTATGAATATCAATTATCATGATATAAGATCAATCAATTAGTGAATGCCAATTAAGGTGGCCAATAAATTGTGTGCACGTCATTTCCAGACAATTGCTACACCCATTAAATTTTGGTAATTCTAATTATCACGTACTTTCCGAGTTGTCCACAGTAAGAATTGATACTAATTGCCAGTCAGAAGTATAAGCCATCCTTCCTTGTTACGAACAAGAACTTGCTTAAATTATCTCAGCTACTAAATGATGGGAATAAAACTACTGAGGTTCAAGCCAGATATACAGTGGATTCAAACCCCCTTAAAAAATTCTTCACAGACAAAAAAGCTGATTCTCTTGATTTAATAATGCATTCAATCAAGAGAATCGAGAAGGTGGATGAACAGGATGAAAAGAATTTTGTTTTGCATTGGATAAATCCATTTGCCTACAGATTGTGGTTCTGTTGTTTTACTTTGCTTGGAATTAATTTTTTGGCAACGGTTTCCTCAACCCAATTGTTCTTGGATTCCTTATTTAAGATTATAGGTATCATAGGAGTAGTTTTACGGCAGTATACCAATTCGGTAAATAGAAAGAATCTGATTTTCACAAGTTTCTTTGCGATTGTTTTCTGTATTTATTGCGAGAGTCAAATAACTAGTTTGGCTATAATTCAGCGCCCACCTCTCATCATGCAGTCACTTAATGAACTGGTTGAAAATGGATATAAACTTTTATACAATTTAGAGAAAAATCCCAAATCTTATGAAGTAGACTTTAAGGTTAGGAAACTTGGGAATAAATTTAATGACAGCTTCCTCAGTATTGGTAGCACACACAACTCCGCTTAAGACACTAAGATTACTTAATATCTTGGTGCTACGGGTGGAAATACAAAATATGCAGCCTTTGGAAGTAGTGGAGATATGTATTCCCATTTATTTTATAACACGATATTTGTTAGGCAAGAAACTGGCTTAAATTACATGAATTGTCATACTGTGCATGATAGATTTAGGCCATCTGGACAATATTGGGAGGGTTTTACCATTAGTCGTCACTGGTTGGCAAAATCCCTTTTGGCTATTCACGCAGCAGGAATGCAACCGGTTTGGGATAATTGGGCAGCTTGGGTTAACACTCTGAGATTTAGATTAGATGAGCGAGAACAAATGGAAAATGGTGAAAGGTTGGGTGAAAGCTATTTTCACATGAAAAGTTCTAAACCTGGTTTAATAACCATTCCGGAATTGGGTGCGTTCATCCTGATTGCTCTCTGTCCACTTTGTCTAGGCGTTGTTATGAAATTCATTCTAAACTTAAGAGTGAGGTTATTGAATATGGAAACGCGATGACAGTAATTGAGTGGAAATTATTTAAATCCACTTGTGTGTACCCTACTTTTCGAAAGTATGAGGAATGAATTGTCTACGTTTTTCTCTTTAAATAGTAGGAGTACTCACTTAACGAAAGGTTTTGTTTGCGAATCGGACTATTTTCTGTTGTCGTGAAATATTCGAATAATAATTAGGTCCTTCGGTGATAGTTGTTAGAATAAGGTCGCTGAACTGCATACACGGGAGAATAGGAAACTGGGCGATGAATAGGAATATTTTTGAATTTTTGCACTCACAACATTCAAAACTACATAAAATACTTTCCATAGAGAATTAATACCATAATAAATCGATTCAGCACATCAAACAACCTGTAAATGCTGGGTTTCAGCAAAATCGGTGAACGTTTTGAATTTTCGCGCCATAACTTTCAAATGTTTTGACCCATTTGTCTGAAAACCAATACCAGGTGAGCTCTTGAGGTGTACTATCTGTGTGCCAAATTTGGTGGAAATGGGTCATCGCATGTCGAAAGGAGAGTGGTGACAGACAGACAGACGGAAACTCTTAGTAAAGTTATAACTACGCTGACTCATATCAGCTACGTAATAAGCTACTTGAAAATTATTCGATTCCTTTATGTTACTTTTACTACAAATGAGCATCCCCTTTTATTTATTAGCCAACACGGTCTTAGTTTGCATTGATTTTTAAGGCAATTTCTTCATTAAAGGAACGCAGAACTCGAACTTTGAAATACGTTGTGCAATTAATAATCTTGCCAAATTTCCTAAAAGTTCTTGAATTGAATGTTGTTGATATTATTTTTGTCGGCCTAATATTTTCTCTTCCGCTTTTGACAGTCGCTACTTTTAGTTCTCCTTTTCATCAATTGGATTGTGGTATGATCCGTCATGCAGAGAAACGCTTGTTGATGGTTTAAGCAATTTAAGCATATGAGATCCCGGGTTACCATTGCCCCATCCCGGGATGATGATGATGATGATTTGGCTCTACTGAAAAAAATGAGACCGTCTTTCTCAAACGTAACCATTATTTTGCAGAACATTGAAAACAAATTTTTATGTGCTATATTAAAAGACCTCGCAAAAATATTAGATGTATATTTTGTTTATAGTCGGGTTATGTTGAGACAACTGAGCTGGGGCTATCTGAAGTTCGAACACCATAAATCGATTTACTCCTACGTACATTGACCGATTGACCTGAAATTTGGTATGGTACATATTGAATGAATTCCCCATAGGGTATTTTTATCAAAATTTTAAAATTCGAATTTTGAGCAGGAGATTTCAAATTCAAAATCTGAAATGTTTTTTTCACTTACCCATTACTATTGGATCGTAAGCTACACATTTTAAAAGCATTTTACCATTAAATTTCAAAATTAAAAATTGACCGTTAAGATTTTGAAATTGAAATCTCCCGCTCAAAATTCGAATTTTAAAATTTTGATAAAAATACCCTATGGGGAATTTATTCAATATGTACCATACCAAATTTCAGGTCAATCGGTCAATGTACGTAGGAGTAAATCGATTTATGGTGTTCGAACTTCAGATAGCCCCAGCTCAGTTGTCTCAACATACCCCGACTATAAACAAAATATGCATCTAATATTTTTGCGAGGTCTTTTAATAAAGCACATAAAAATTTGTTTTCAATGTTTTGCAAAATAATGGTTACGTTTGAGAAAGACTGTCTCATTTTTTTCAGTAGAGCCAAATCATCATCATCATCATCCCGGGATGGGGCAATGGTAACCCGGGATCTCATATGCTTAAATTGCTTAAACCATCAACAAGCGTTTCTCTGCCGTCATGCATTCCTTTTTCGTGTTCAAATCATTTCCTTCAGTTTGCATCGTATATACATGTACTGGAGAACATCATATTGATTCCCTATGATTGCGCAGTACGTAATTAAAATTTGATACAGCAATTGAAGGATTTGAGGTAATTCTGATTTTTTGCTGACAAAATTTCGGAATTACTGGTTGATTAATCAATTGTTTCTTTTATTTCAGAAACCAGTTTAAAACTGACAAAAAAAAACAATCAAATGCAGCTCTTTGAAGCGTATCGGACTAGTCAAATTTTTGTTATCATTATGAATATTTTTTTCCAGTGATGCAAGCTTGGGCTTCAGCAATCGTAATATCAGAGATGTATTCAGACATCCATCATGTCCAAAGGAGAACTTCCTACGTCGCTGTGTATAATTACGGTGGCTTGTACAGCACAATTTGTTGGTTTTTTTTAAACGATTGGATTCAATTCCAAACCGGGAAAGGAGTTTCGAGAGAAAATCTATCTGATCTTTGGTTCCACTTCGAATCTATAAGGGCCCATTTCATGTTGTATACTTGTGGATTGGGGAATAGCTCCGGCATTGATAAGACTTTGCATTCAAAGAACTTTATTGTTAAAAGTATGGTTTAGATATGCTCCTTATTAGTATAATTGTCAGTAATTATTTTTATGTTCAAAGTAAACAAATGTAAACCGTATGAGCTGCGCTCCACTTTAGTGGAAATCCGTACGTATAATATGCAAACATAAATTGTTGAAGCTGATTTAAAGCAACTGACGTAACATTTCGAATTAGAAAGGAGCAACGAAAGCCACTGAACTATTTAATAAGCACCAAAAGTATTTTAAGTTTAACTTTTGTATTTTGAAAATTTTATATTCAATCCTACAAATTTCATCAATTATAGGTAAGTAAAGACTACATTCAGGTTAAATAAACATAATAATCTAAACAAATTAATATAATATGCTACCTAAGCATCAGGAATTTCACCTTGTCATTATTGCTGAAAATTCATTTGCTGAAAATGATAAAAACAGTTTTACTCGTGCTTTTCATAACCATTTTTAAATTACATCAATGTGCATGTTCATTTTGTATCGGATAATGTTTTGTTACTACGAAACGTCGTGACAAATGGATTTTCTTATTAGAAGTCTCAAGTTTCAAGCATTTATTAACGGAAATGTAACATCAGTTTGGCGTAACCATTAGAACGGCCAATAAACTGTGTGCACGTCATTCTCAGACGCATTTTAAGATGCATAGGTACTCACAATTTTTTTCCTATTTAATGGTCTACAAAGAAGTCGGAACCAGTGGAATGGGTAATTGTTTCCATTAGCAGTAAAATATTTAATTGCGGAAACGTAACTTGCGTCAGCCATATCAAATAAAAAGCCAGTTAACTACGTGCACGTCATTCCCAGACAGCCTTGGTTCAAAAGTAACTTTAAGCAATCATAATTATATGGTAACACTTCGAGTTCTCTTCATTAGCAATTTGTACTCATCGCCAGCGTCAACTAGAATTGTATACCACTCCCGCTTAAATTTCCACAACTGAAAAATGATGGGAATAAAGCTACTAAGCTTACAATTTATTGTATTTCTAACCTTGGTACAATTATACGCTACACAAATTTTAGTCGATATTTTTATTGAGTTGGTTTAAAACAAATTTATCATTTCAGTTCTGCCAATTCGTGACTGCTGACAAGCTTGAGGGTATCTATCCGGATGTCCGAAACTGCTATAAGGGAAGAGAGCGAGCAGGGGAAGACGTTGCGGTTGAAACCAATGAGTCTTATAAAAATGACTGCAAAGCGAAAATTCCGGCAAGAAGAAAGATAATCCTTGAATAATGAAACTCTTAACCTGTACTATTTTCTATTACCTATTTTCATACATTGTATTGTAGGATGAAAACTCCGTTTGCTTTAAGTTCTGTTTGATGAGGAGAAGATATATGATCGTCGATTATGTACACCCAGACATTGCTGGCCTCCAATACCAATCAGAATTAGACCTATTTGATAAAATGGAGGAATATCGGACTGGAACTAATTATTCGGTTCTTGCCAGTTCTGTAGCCAGTGAAGCTATGCGAATGTTGGGAATTTATTCATGGTGGGGACTAAATCTGGAGTTAAATGCGGAAGAACAGCGTCTAAAAGAACTAGCAGCCAAGTGTCATGAATCAAGTATGCATTAAAATCTTTATTTATAAAAAGACTCAAAGCAAAATTAACATTCAAAACATTTTTACCGATCTTAGGCTTCATTGTACCCAAAGGAGAGGATGGCGAGTGTCAGAGTCTTGCACCAATATATCAAGAAAATATGGGAAAGTTGATAAGTTGTATTGAGGATGTTCTGGTAAAGACACAATTTTATGGACACATTCAAAATTATTTGAACATACTCAAAGGTTAAGTACATAAATATGTATTTTTTGTGCTTTTTACAGAAGGAATGTTAAATAAAAGCGGATTTCGTTGGTTCCACATTTATTATTTGCTGAACATAATTATATAAATAAGATGTATAGTAAGATTTGGTGATGCTATAATTTGGAAATAAAATGGTATAAATATTTAACGGGAAATACAACTACTGCATCTAAAATATAATTTCTACCAGATAAGAAAAGGTAGAGGGACGAGATGACATTTTGCAAAGTCAGGAATATCATGAAATTATCCACGGTTTAAAAACCCCAATTCCAATTGTTTGCTTTGTCCAACAAAATGCTTTCACCAGCATTTTGGACTTCGAAGGTGTCAAAGGCAGAGCAAGAAAATAAAAACAGTTTGTACAATAATGCAAAAGCAACTATGAACCAGTTGGTACATCCCAAAATTAGTTTAAACGCGTTTTTATAAATTTTTGGTATTTCAATTTTATTTTTATTCTACAAATTTCATTAGTTTATATAGCATGAAAAATTAACTTTTACATGCACATGGTTTGATTAAGTACAGAGCATTTTTTGATCCAGTTCTCCTTTCTATTTCCTTGAAAAGAATCTATATAGTTTTTCTGTTTGAAAGTATTTTTCGGTAAAGCCCGGAAGAACTTTGAACATTTGAATGTATGTTATGCAATTATGTTGGGACAGGTTTTTTAAATTTGTTTTAATTCTTGATACCAAATTAATTATTTTTGCAGCTTTTACGTGTAACCCAACTAACATTTCGACGCGATCTGCATTCTAAAAATGTGCGACAGATTCGTTCGGCAACGAGGCGGTGTTTGTCGCTTTGATTCCATTCGGATCGCATGCGGAGCTCGATACTTAGCCGACTCTTTTAAAGCGCGATTGATGCGACGGTAGCTTAAGAACCGTACATGATTAGTATGTAACCAGCACGATGTTCGAATGTAATATGCTTGTTGATTTTACTGGTGGTCGGCGTTTACTTAATGCAATTGATCTTCGCGATATGTTTGTTTACAAAAATTCAATTTATATTATTGATATACAAAATCCAACATATTTAACAGTTAACAGATACATTTGTTTAATGCAACAAATTTGAAACTTGAATAAACTTAAGCTTTCTAAGCCGTCAGCTACCTACTTCATTGTCAAATTTAAAAACCTCCGTTTTCTGCAACTGTGTTCATTACAAGCGTTTTTGACCCAGGATTTTACCTGCCTCTTTTTTTCGCCATCCTTTGTTGAGCAAAAGATGACTATTATAAATGCAACATGAAATTTTAAAGTACACATCGTCAACCAATGTCAAGTTACGAAAGGGTGAAGGGTTATTTAGAGCTTAATTAGATGATTACTTCACTTACTACATGATGATATAACTCCATACCTGTACTCAGTAGTTCAGGTGATGTCTTCAAACTTCTTCACACCTTCACACATAACCTTCTTTAAACTGATCAAATAACCAACAACTTGATCGGAATTGTCAACGTAAACTGGATTAATTATCTCCAACGAAGATTTCTTCCAAGCACGATTTTATGGATGAGAAAGATGAACTAGGAAGGTGACTGAGATTCGACTGTGCAACAGAGTATATTGCAAGTAATGTTTATGTTGTTTATGAAGTGGAAGATTTTTACCGCCTTGTTGATGTGCATAAAGTAGATTGTTGATCGCACGCCAAACAAGTGCTAATATACAAAGCGTTTGCACATTCGTACGTAGCTCGCTTTCCGCACGCGATCCGGCATCCTATTATATTATGTTTTTACATTGTCACATTATACTATTTAGCTTGTACGAAAATAATGCGGCCCAGATATGAGTAGTAGCACAGTAGCTTTGCCGAGCGCTTACCAACCGTGTCGCATCAAAAACGCAAATATGCCGCTTCAAAATGTTAGTTGGGAACCCTAAAAACCTGAAACCTGGGTAAAATCCAAAACCGTTGCCGCTTAAAATTCATTTGAGTGAACATTGTGATATCAGAAAATTGGCAGAACTGAAAAATAAACTTGTTTTAAAGCGAATTCAATAAACATATCGACTAAAATTCGTATGCTTGGTAACTGTACCACAGTTAGAAACACCTTAAATTGTAGGAGCAGTAGTTTTATTCCCATCATTTTGCAGTTGGGATAATTTAAGCAAGTTCTTGTTCATAACAAGGAAGGATGGCTTATAATTCTGACCGACGACTGGTACAACGTATTACAGTAGAGAACTCGGAGACTGCGTTGTAATTATTATTGCCAAACTTTTATGGGAGCATAAACTGTCTGGGAATGACATGCACATAATTTAATGGACATCTTAATTGATATGGCAGACAGAAGTTACGTTTCGCCATTAAATACGTCAATGCTTACGTAAAAAACAATCGTCACGAGTTTTCGTATGAACTTCAGATTACCCAGTGCAAAACAATTATGGGTACCTTTGTATCTTAAATTGAGTTATAAACAATTTTTAAATAACTTCTGATATCATAATTTTCCCGCAAATGAATTTTAAGACACGCCGGTTTTGGATTAAAACCCAGGTTTTTATGTTTTTAGGGTTACACGTGAAAGCCGAATTAATATATTAAGTCCCGTTTACTTAAGTATGAGCCAAGGGTCGCGCTACGAAAAGCTCTCCGATTTGGTTGAAAATTTGCAAGAATATAGATTTTGATGCGTAGATTACGAATCTGCAATCAGTAAATCGATTTAACAATCGTGGCGCCCCCCCCCCCCAGAGGAAAAAACCGCGGGAATTTTTTCCCGCTGCTGTTTTTGGCATTTCCTCTCTCTCTATTTCTGTGCCTAGATCATTTGTTGATGGGTGATCCTTTAAGATGAGTGTGTCTTTCACGTAAAGCAAACAATATTTAAAGCAAAGGGAGTTCTCATCCTGCATTGAAAGCACAAAGAAACTATAAAATATTAGTGATATTCATGTAGCCTGTAGTTTTTGATTATTGGAAGATCTTCTACTTGCCGAAATTTGAGATTTGCAGAAGCTCCTGTCTTTCTCAATAATTGTAGCCACAAAGTCTTCATTATGTCGCTCTCTTCCTTTCAAACAGATTCGGATATCTGGTTACATACCGTCAAGTTTGTCTGCAGTCGTCAATTGGCGGAACTGAAAAGATACATTTGTTTTAAAACGAATAAAATATCGCCAAAATTATTTTAGCATGCAACTGTACCACGGTTAGAAATACAAAAAATTGTAGGATCAGTAGCTTTATTCCAATCATTTTCAGTTATGGAAATTTAAGCAGTAATGGTTTACAATTCCAGCTGACGATGAGTACAAATTGGTAATGAAGAGAACTCGGAGGGTTACGTGGTAATAATGATGGCTCAACGGTAAAATTAGCACCTGTCTGGGAATGACGTGCGCGTAGTTTATTGGCTTCTTTAATTGATATAACTGACGGAAATTACGTTTCCGCTATTAAATATTTAACTGCTGATGAAAACAATAACCTACGTAACGAGTTTCCGTCTTCGTTTTGCATCATCCAATAGAAAATAATTGTGAGTACCTATGTGTCTTATAATGCGTCCGAGAATGACGTGCACATAATTTATTGGTAATCTTAATTGATACGGTGGACGGAAGTTACGTTTTCACCATTAAATACGTTAATGCTTACGAAAAAATCCATACGTCACGAGGTTTCGTATAAACTACAGATTATCTGGTTACAAAAACCATGGTACCTACTTTCTTAAATTGAGTTATGAATAATTTGTTTATAACTTTTCAGATATCATAATTTTTCCCTCAAATGAATTTGAACGGTTTTGGATTAAAGCCCATGTATTAGGGCTACAAGTGAAAGGTACTCGAAGACAAAGTTTGGCATAAAAAATTAAAAGGTAAATTTAATCAAGACCCATTATAATTGCATTAAATGCATACAAATGTTCAAGGTTCTTCCGGGCTTTACCCAAGAACACTTTAAAAGAAAACAAATACTATCCAGATTCCTATGAAGTAAGTTTAATATGGAATTGGATCAATAGTTTTTCCTAAGCTTAATCAAAAGACGCGCATGTAAAGGAAAAAATTATTTCTAATACCTATAATTGATGAAATTTGTAGGAATGAAAAATGAATTGAGTATTATCAACGGTCAAAAACGCGTTTAAATGTGCTTTTCGGCTGTACTGTCCAGTTTATTGTGGATTGCATTGCTTAGTTTTGTAATATCCGTTTCTGAGCGTTGATTACCAGTTTTAAAAACAAAGGGAACGAGATTTATAAATTTTGCGAAGTTGATTTGTTTCTGAAGTACAAACAAAGTAAATTTATGCACCATTTTGAAAGTTCGAATTCCAAAAATTAACGGCTTGTTAATTTGTCTTCACTGAAAAACAATTTGAATGGCAGATTCGCTTTTCTCTATTTCGTTTGCTTAAAGCTTTGCGGATCGGACAGGAATTGATGTTTTAATAGAATAATTACTTTGGCAATTAATATACATCAATGAAATGTTAACTTAAATTGAATAAACTTCCACTTCCTTTGAACATTTGCCTTGATTTGCCTTATTCGTAAGAGATAGATTACTTGATCCAGTTTGCTGTATTTCTATGAAATAATCTTTGGACTTAATAAAAACTGGGCTTATCTGGTCACGACGCGAAGCTAATACAGATTTGGATTAAAGTTTTGCTCAAATGATTTACGATAAGTTTTTATTTTTCCTTCCTAAATGAATTTGCTTACACACAAAATTTGTCAACGCGAAATTTAAGCATTTAAATATATTTACTGTATACAGTCAAACTGTTGAGGATGCAAGTGTTGAATTTACTAATCTCAAACTACATCAAAATTACAAGTTATTCGTTTCAAGAATAACTAAACATCCTATAACTTCCAGTTTATTTTTGCATTAAGTGCCCTTCGGGTTAGTTATTACATGTCTGAATTTTTATTTGTTCATCGAATGAAACAAAATTAATTACAAGTATTAATATTCGTTCCAGGAAGTAACTGCTACCACAAAACGTCTACCGCACAAACTGCTACAGATAAATTTCTGCAAAAAAAGCTGCTTCCCATGAAAACTTTAACGATAAAAAATTTAATTACGATTTTAGTTTTTATTATGCCAATGTCAAAGTTTGTAAAATTTTTGGTTTTTCCTCTTGAATCGTAAGTCTAACGTTACAACTACAACAATACGTCAAACGTAGTTAACTAAACATTAAAACATTTACCCGTCGGGTTTTCACACTCACTTCTGTTGGTTATTCATTTTCCTCATTATCAGTGTTCGTATCAAGCTCAGAATTGGCTAACAACACATGTTTGCCTTCATACTTATCGTTAGTAGTAACATTAACTGTGCGTATTAATTGCAACACCTTCAAGTAAATCTGAAAATTCTTTGTTTCCGGATACAAACATATTAACTAATGATTTTATGCCAATTGCAACTCCCACGATTGCATTAAACTACAAAAATATCATAACCTGAGTCCATTTACATTGCTTTATGAGACAAAAATCATGAGTACAAGTTGTTGTCGTAAAAGTTATTTTTTGGTAGCAGTTGTTTTGATAGAAGTTTGTATGAAGCAGTTTCTTCCTGATGCCTTAATATTTATATGTATGTCTGCAGACGTAAAATGCAGGACGTTTCCCCATCCAAAATAATTTCATTATGTCAAATGTATGAAGCATACTTGAAAAACCTTACTACCTTTGTTACTCAAATTTTAATCCAGCTCATAATAACCCAAATATTTAACAAATATTTATACAGTTGTTTATTTATTCCTCATCTTTAAGTGCTGACAATATTGAGTGATATATAGAGCTTATTCTAAAAAATATCACCAAAAGCCCTATTTATTATTAAAATATCCCATGAAAGCAGAAAAACGTAGACAATTCATTCCTCATACCTTCGAAAAGTAGGGTAGACACAAGCGGATTTAAATAATTTCCACTCGATTAGTGTAATTGCATTACCATATTGAATAACCTCATACTTGAGTTTGGTATGAATTTCATGTAGCAAAATAACAAGGCTTAATCCGAGTGGACAGAGAGCAAGAAGGATGAATGCACCCATTTCTCGGATTGTTATTAAACCAGGTTTGGAGCTCTTGCTGTAAAAATAGCTTTCACCCAACCACTCACCCTTTTCCATGTGTTCTCGTTCATCTAGTCTAAATCCCAGAATTTTAACCCAATCTGCCCAATTATCCCAAACCGGTTGTAGTCCTGCTGCGTGAATAGCCAAGAGTGATTTCGCCAACCAGTGTCGATTAATAGTAAAAACATCCCAATATAAAGCAGATGGCCTGAATCTATCCGGTACGGTATGACAATTCATGTCATTCAAGCCAGTTTCTTGCCTAACTGATATCGTGTTAAGATATAAATGGGAAAATATATTGCGACCACTTTCCATACCTGCATATTTTGTATTTCCAACCGTAGTACCAAGATGTTTTGCAACCTTAGTGTTATAATCAGAGTCGTGTATGGAACCAATACTGTGGAAGCTGTCATTAAATTTATTCTCAAGCTTCCTAACCTTAAAGTCTACTTCATAAGCCTCTAGATATTGCTGTGCAGTATATAAAATTTTGTATCCCTTTTCAACCAGTTCATTAAGTGACTGCATGATGTGTGGTGGGCGCTGAACTATAGCCAAACTAGTTATCTGACTTTCGTAATAAGTACAGACAACAATCCCAAAGAAACTTGTGAAAATCAGATTCTTTCTATTTACCGAATTGGTATACTGCCGTAAAACTACTCCTACGATACCTATAATCTTAAATAAGGAATCCAAGAACAATCTAGTTGAGGAAACTGTTGCCAAAAAATTAATTCCCAGCAAACCAAAGCAACAGACCCATAACGTATAAGTGAATATAATTATCCAATGCAAAACTTTGTTTTCATCCACTTCATCCATTTTATCATGGTTACAATAGTAAGCCAGATAATCAATATTGATTGAATGCATTATTAACTCAAGGGAGTCAGCTTTTATGTCTGCAAAATAATATTTCACGGGGGTATAAATCCATTGTTCATCTGTTGACTCTAGAAAAGCTTTTTTTGATGATGTTTCATGTAAATTATACATTTGAGCTGTGAAGTTGTGCAAACCCGAAAGTGATATGACTGCCATTAAGTCATGGTCACAAATGGTTTCCGTCAACTTCATTACGGAACTGGGACACAATTTTGCTTTATCGGATGTAAAGGACGAAAATCTAGAATACATTCCTACATTAATTTTTCTCAGATTTGCATTGTACAAATATTTTCTATGTAAGTCAATAGGTGGGAAATACTCTTCAAAATTTCCAATTTGAAGCCAACGGTGAGCACAAAATTTGTAGCACATGTAAGATAAGTTAGCAATTATCTTTGTGACACCCTTTGTAGTTTTTTCCTTGTCGAATTCTAGTAGCAACTTGCTAGCTGGGTATCTTTGAATATTGAATTCAAATTCATTTTCCAACCCTTTGTATGCGGCTTCGTAGTCCACTAGGACAAATATGGGGTATGCTGAATGTGTAAAGTCCTCGTAAAATACGTGTTCCACAACCTTCTTCATGTATACTTCATTGGATTTATTTTCCAAGGAGTCGTTATTGAGTACAGGGAAAAGGATTAAGGACGAGATTTCCTCAAAACGACTAACGTGTCGGGGAACCTGCTTAGAATACTCAAGTCCAAGCACCACGTATTGTAGGCAGAACAGCGATGGCAACGCCCCTTCTGAATACGGATTGAATAGGACATTTAATTTTTCAAGACTTTCCTCAATCACTTGCAGCTCCTCTGAACCATGAATATAAATAGTAATACATTGAGTAAAGTTTTTGTTGGGAAATAAAATTTCAAATAATTGTTTGCTTTGAGATTTTGCTGATGGAACATTTACAAGATACAAGCATATCAGCAAAAACCATTCAAACAAATTGAGTTTGTTTGACATGGTGGAATTTTACCGATCAAATGAAATTAGGAAATATATTTTTATATAGCTACCAATAAAACAATTTAGTGAATAAGTTTGACAACTTTTGAGTGGAGCCGCTATACTGAGCCAGTTATTATGAATATAAATGAATTTTTATGTGCTTTCGGAAATATGGGTGGTTAGGTGATTGAAATATGTAAAACTTATAAACGGGTTGATTGTGATAATCGCAATCGGTCCGACAAATGTGAGAAATTTTTGGTCAGCCAAGGGAGACTGGTTTCGTGCATGCAATAATTGCTTTTACTTCCTCTATCTCAGAAATGAAAACTCTTACGTGCTGAAGTGGTTTTCCCCAGCTTGATGCCTATTTTTTATCGTTTAGCATGAAATAATTAAAAACATTATTAATTTGTTTGAGCAAGAACAAATTGCATTTTTGAAGTCCAATTCTTTTTGCTGGGATAGACATAATAGACAATAGATATACATGTATACGTTTACCACAGCGTTGGCAAAAAAGCGCCACATTATTTTGGCTTTTGGCACACATTTGCTAACTCTTAAAGCCGAAAATATGGAATTGGCATTGAAATTAAAAAGAATTTACGAGCCTAACCTTCTAAAAAAAGTTTCAAAAATCACTTCATGAAGGATTTGGTCAGCTCAAAAGATGGAATTATTCGACACCAAAACTAAGCCGAATTCCGCCTACCGAATTGAAGTTAATACGAATTTGTGATTCTATTGCAGTCAATAATTTTCAAAGTTGGTCAAAAATTCCTACCTCAATAATTGAAGCATATCTCAGTATTTGGAATAGATTTATAGATGAAGAAAAAATGTTGCTTTGCACTGGCTCCATTCGTTCCTGGGGAAATCACCACTTCCCAAAAAAAAAATTATGGAGTGCTACCCCGTTAGAAGTTTTGGATGCAGACATCGATTCGGTAGCAACTTTTTATCCACTTGCGTTAAGTGATAAATCCAACCAACTCGGTTTCATCGGATGCAGTAATCCTACAGCTGAAGGTTTTGAATTTAGAGAATTTGAAAGAGTTTTCGAAAAATACTTTTGGCTATGCATAATTTTGGGTTATCAGGTATTTTTTCCTTCTACTGCGTGCTTGGTCAAAATGGCCACGGAAACTTTCAAAAGTGGAGCCATTATCCGACGAAATAATTTTCTACCGCAAATCTTGGTAAAATCTCTCCTATTTTTTCAGCTAGTAACAATTCTTTTGGAACCAGTTTACTTCACTGCAAATCAGCAAAAACTCCACTGATGCCTACATTGAAACGCTCTTTCAGGTGGAAAAATCAATTAAAAATAATTAAATTTGTGTGGAATATAAATGACTTTTTAAAATACTTTTTACTTCATCTTTTATTACAGATTGTTAAGTACTTTATAGGATTCTTTTTGGTCATGGCAATTGGGCTGTTTATTGCTCTGTCGGCTTCCCATTCCCTAATTTTGCTTTTGTAATGCCTTTAATCATAGTATACTTTACATATCTTTTTAGTCTCTTAACCAACGTCGAAAAGCGATTCTTGACACTTATTACGTAACTGAATCAGCGTAGTTATAACTTTACTAAGTTTGTCCGTCTGTATGTCTGTCCGTCTGTCATCACTCTCCTGTCAACATGCTTTGACCGACACAATTATTCGCACATAGGTAGTAAACCTCAATAGCTTGGCTGGTATTGCTTTTCAGCCAAATCGGTAAAAGCGTTTCAAAGTTATGGGCGCGAAAATTCAAAAATCCATAGATTTTGGTGAAACCCGGTATGTAGAGGTTATTCGATGTGCTGAATCGATTCCTTATGGTGGTAATGCTCTATGAAATGTATTTCATGCAGTTTTGAATGTTTTTGAGGGCGAAAATTCAAAAATAGTCCCATTCATCGCCCAGAATTCCCATTCATCGCACAGACTTCCTATTCATCACCCAGTTCAGCTACGTGTCTAGGTCTGCTTACCAGCAGTTTATTATTATTTTGATTTGAGTCAAAGCACGTGAAGCGTAACGAATAGCTTTTCAAGATGGACTATCATGCAATAAAATTATCTATCCTAAAGATATTAACACTCATTGACCCGATGCTAGTTTTCTATATTCTAAAATTGACATTGTTGTATTAGCATTGCACCCATTCAAAGATATTTTACAGGATGATACAAGAAGGTAAACCAAACCCACAGAAAACCGTTAGAATTTCAAAAATACAATAGCGATTCTAACAAGACCGTTTATGGAAATGAATATAAAGTCAGTAGCTGTTACGACAATTTTAAGGACAAGAGTTGACTTTCATGGGAAACTGGGATAAAAGTCAGTGTGCGTTGATAGAACGTAAATTTAAACAAGTGATCCATATTTAGAACTTAATTATAAAAATTCATGCGCAAGCGGTTACAAGGTTGGTAAGGTTGGGCCACAAATTTAGTTTAAACAGCAGCTAATTTCTGAGCAGATTTCCAATTCGGCTTTCGGTTAGAATATAGTCGATTCAAACAACTTTGACCCCGGATTACTTGCTAACTTGTGAAATTTTAAATTTACCTAAGTTTTGGATAGTTTAGTTTTCGTTTAAAATTGTGTTTTAGAAACACTGGTGGAGGTGATTAAAATGAGTGAAGAATACGATGGATTATAGAAACCGTCTGCTCAAAATGCACATATGTTAACATAAACTCAGATTTTCAAAAAAAACGCATTTGGTATTTTAAATACAAAATAGCATTGGTCCCCAAAATAAGTTTTAATTTAATATTTTAATGTAATGCATTTTAAATACTTTTATTTTGCCCATCCTTGGTATTCATGTATAAGGGTAACAGTTGAGCAACATGAGTTAGCTCTCTCCGAAAGAAACAACGAAGAACACTTCTAAGTTTTTTATTTGCAACCCGAAGTGTTTCACATTAATTAAAAAAATTGGGAAAACATTGAGTATAATGAGTATGTATGGGCTTGGACCCAACATTATAAGTTTTCATATTTAGATCACCGTAACTGCTTCATTAAATACAAAAGACGCCATTGGAGAGCATTATTTTTCAAAAGCTCTATCTTAAAGCTTTCCCTAGGGAGAATGTGGAAAGGTGAAAATTGGGAAATTTAGATAACTTTAAGTGTTAAGCAAATTTTCCGACTTAACCGGAAATCACTTACAGGTCTAGGAAGGAGTTCTACAACCGTTTCTCAGTTTCTCTACAACCGATTTCTGGCAAATTCAGTCATATTTGAAGGGACCTATCTACCACAAAAACACTGTTTCAAAAGCTAATTTTTGATAGGATTGATAGAAAAAGCGATTTAAAATTTTTGACAGAACGCATTTTCCCAAAATTCAACTTCCTAATATACTTTTTAATGGATTTAGGAAACTCAATTTATACATTCATCCAAGGTCATCATCATCATCAGCTGCACTCAGAGTCAGGAGTCGGATTCACATCTTAAGGTAAAATGAATCTTACTTAAGTACATGTGTACCAAAAAGATAGGAACTCATAAAGGGAGCAATGCATTACATTCACGCCACCACTCTATACTACAACCTAGCAATGCATTACTTCAAGCCGTGCCACCGGCTTGAACCGTGGTGAAATCACTCAACATTAATTACTCAACATTAATTACTTCAAGCCGTGCCACCGGCTTCAACCGTGGTGAAATCACTCAACATTAATTACTTAAAATTAATTACTTCAGAAATCACTCAACATTAATTACTCAACATTAATTACTTCAAGCCGTGCCACCGGCTTGAACCGTGGTGAAATCACTCAACATTAATTACTCAACATCATCAGTGGCTTAATTTCATAAACTGATACGCCAAAGTAGATAAAATAACTTAAATGTTTAGGCTCAGCGTTTTTTCCTTGTTTTAAACTTGTTTTGCATTGTTAAAAAAATTTAATGGTTATCAGTGGCTTATCATTATTCCCTGATAAGCTCAATGTGCTTAGGTAAAAATTATTTGTATACCTATTCCCTTTTTTAATTTTTATTTAAGTAGAGTAATAGCTCTCTATCTCTATGGCTGTATGGTGAATACGTGATCAGATCAACTCTGGATCATTCATAGTGTGTTTTGCCGCTGCCCCCAAAAGAGGCGGAGCTTCATCTATGGTGCCGGAATTTTAATGTATTTTTCCCATATGACTTTTTTGGTACACATATCCTTAACACAGGAGTGTAACAAACTAGCAATTGAGGGCTTATAGATAAAAGAAAACTGAGGACATTTGATCCCTAGGATAACATCCAAGATAAGCGCGCATATCATGGATAATCTTCTCTCATGACTAGCCGATGAATGATATGCTACACGGTATACCTTACCGCCTGAAAAAATGAGGGGGTACGACTCCCCCCAGGAGTAACTCCGATTTGGTCCAAAATTGAACTTGATTCCTCATTTTACCTAGCAATTTCATTTTATTTATAGCAAATTTTATTTTATTGACGATCTTCTTCCCTTGAGTTGATAATATTGGGCTCAGAGCTAAATATTTATTAAGGGGAGCTAGTGTCTCTCTATTAAAATAGTGAAAATGGAAGAAATAATATATTATTGCATAGTTCTTTTATTTGTAAAGTTTTTCGTGTATTTAATGCCATTGCTTCTTATATTTTATTGAATTTAGTAAAACAAATGTGTATATATTTCAATTTGTTATGATAATATGTCATGTATAAAATTTTAAGTTTTTCATTTTATTTGGAAGACCATTAAACGTGTACGATACTTAAAGTAATCATAATGTTAGAATAATTGCAAATATATAGTTTCTAGATTCATATCAGGATAAACTACACAAAAAATGCCATCTCCGTAATATGTTTTGAACGTAATGACATTTCTCTCTAAAGTAAATTAAAAAAATTAAAGCAAAAATTGTTTTTCTTCTGTTGCAATGGGATAGAAATACACAACTTGGAGTAAAATTGTTTTTCCTTTACTTGTTCCCACACAACAATCAATTATATGAGAAATACCCCGACAAATAATCTACTCATCATATCACCATCACATTTCCGACGTAAAATTAATTTGCTCCCTGCCAATATTATCAGCAGCAATAACACTTTTATCCTCCTGTCCAATTATGTTGGACTTCCTAAAAAGGTAAATAAAAAAGAAAAAAACTCCTACCGAACAATTAACTGCATCAAACGGAGCAAGTATCCAGAGTAGCAATCGGGTATTCGCAAATGGAATTAGCATGCGTGTCAAATTAAGAGCGAGTTCGGAAACATACGTGACTCCCATTAAAACTAATAGTTTCAAATTGGTTGACAAACAGAGCTCCACTTGCTGCTTCAGAGCTTGATTTGTACCTTCTTCAAAATTCTTTTTGATATTTCATTTTGTGGCGATGACAGTTATCATATTAATGACAAGTAAAACTCCAGCAATGAAGAAGAGAGGGGAAACGTGAAACAGCTTGAGTCCAGCAAAGCACAAATTATCATCCTGTTCATCATCCATCCCCGAATCAACACAATAGTCTATAATTATTAAATAACATATTATGTGTAGGGATCAGATAACTGAAGAAATGTGTGGCTGGAATACACGTTTTTTATTGTTTGAAACAATACGTGTTGTTGTGGAAATGGTGTTACTCTAACTCTGCTTTTACTCTGATTTTATGCAAATGCAAATAATGCAGAATACAAATTTTAAAAGGAAAATGACGCTAGTCAGTCAAGTAACGGAACATTCATTGTTTCCATACATAGTTTCATTTTTTGCGTTGTAAATGATGTGTTATTGCTATTGTTGAAAACTATGAAGTTGTCGTGAATTAATTTTGTAAGGATGGGATGAATGTAGCAGTTGTGAATTTGGTGCGATGGGAAAATACTTTGCTTTAGAAATATGGAAACGGAAGGTAGAATAACACAGTTTAAGTTTGCATTTGCATACGTTCAAAACGGTTTGCATTCTTTTGTGCCTGAATGATAATGATACAGAGACTGATTAGACAGAAATTATTTAAATTTCCATGCAACGTTTGGTTTGCCTTTGGATGATGTCGTGGAATTAGTTCACGGCATCATCAAGTGTGGAATTAAAAAAGAGTTTATCACATCCTGACATTCGCCATCCTTCAGAATTGTGGTCAAGCAGCTTGAGACTCTATAGGAAACTTGAAGTATTCACAAGGATTTGTATTGTCTACGGAAACGTGATAAAATTTCATTTCTCAAAGTGGTATGTTTTATGAAGAGGTTTTGGTTATAACAAAATGAATGGCAAATTAGAATTTTTACACAATTGACGGATGCAATATAAATTGCTGATTTTAATTGAATGGTACAAATTTTCGGCTTACAAGTTCACGCAGTAGCAGTACCGCTCGCGGATTCAAGTCTTGAAATGAAATTTATTAAACTACAACTTTTGCTTGTACAATTTATATTACTGGATTTTACTCACCCGGTTTTCTGTGAACCAGGTTGGCACCCAGATGCAGATGAGTGGGCAGAAGTAACCTCCCAATTGCCTGAAGTTGACAATTTTGAAGCAATTTTGGGAGGTCCTTGTAATGCTTCTGTGGAACGTACCTGTGACATAGATAATGCGTTCTGTATCAACAGTACTTGTTCCTGCAACCCGTTCAAATATGTGCCTGACGTTTCCACAAACAAGTGCTATCCGAAAACCCACCATTTCGGAGAAGAATGTGAAGTGGATGTTCAATGCAATGACACGCTAAACGGCTATGGGAAATGTGGAGACAACAACACGTGTGTCTGTGCAGAAGGCATGACTCCAGTTCCAAATCCTCATCATTATTACCCTAAACTGTCTGGTTGCGTCATGGGTGAAAAATCTCCTGGACAAGATTGTTCAGATAGCAAGGATTGTTTTGGGTATCCCATAAGGGCAGAGTGTTTTAATGGTGTTTGTCAATGTTTGAAAGGGCACATACTTGCTTCACCTACTAATGAAAGCAGGAGCTCAAGTGGAACTGGCGGTTGTCTTCCTATTATTAATGTAATTTATGACAAGTGTGAGGATAAAACACAATGTCAACAAGGCCCACTAGGAATTTAGAGTGATTGCATCACACATTTCCCCCACAAACATCCTAAATATAAAATATGCGACTGCATAGAAGATGCAATATTCTCTTGGACTGGTAACATCTGTTGCAAAAGGGCAAAGCATATCGGAGATTCTTGCGAAGTTGACGAACAATGTCAGGCAAATCTTGGTTACCATTCCATCTGCTCTCTTGATAACCACTGTGTTTGTAACAGCACCGCTTACCCGAACGATGCCAACAATTTTTGTTTCCACGCTATTAATCGCATTGGTGAGGAATGTGTGGACAAGGAAGAATGTCAGAAAGGGACACTAGGAAAATTGAGTGATTGTAGGAAATCCCTCAAGTACGACAAACGCAGATCAAATCAAACTGAATGCAGATGCACTGAAGATGCACTAGGTGTACCAGTTGCTGGCGGTGGTGACATTTGTTACAAGAAAGCTGAGAAGGTTGGAGACTCGTGTGAAATTGACCGACAATGTGTACACAAGCTTGGAACGCTAAGCAAGTGTTCTCCCGACGGCCAATGTATTTGTATCAACAACTCTAATCCAGGCGTGAACGGGGCACTGTGCATGCCTTCACTTATCCCATAGCGCATGTATTAATGGACAATGTCAAAAATATAAATAAAGTCATGTTGATGGAAAACATTTGGTTTTAATTTTTTAATTTATTTTTTGAGATACTTAGAATTTTCTATTTACGTTTGCACACGTGTTAATGTTATATCATTTCATACTTTGTAAATGGATTTTATTGAAGCACAACCTCATAATAATTTAATAAAGCATATACATATAATTTCATATAATATTAATAATATTGTTGAACTTTGTTAATGGCATGCTTTACAGCAGTTGTTGCTGGACTTTCATCCGCATTCTAACATATGTTTTGTTGCTAAATCGTTCCATGTAAAATAGCTTAAAGAAAACTTTTATAACGCGTATTAATAAGGCTTTGCATACTTTCTCCTCCTCAGTCTATATTGATTCTCTAGTCAGCCCAAAACTGGAGTTTACTATTTGGTGGAGTAAGGCCAGTTCTATTTTGCTATTAAAAAATTGCCAAATTCAGAATGTTAGCCAGTCACCGAGCATGATCTCTCGTCAGTGCATTCCTGCTTACTCTAAAGCGCATAAAGATTCACTATAATTTATAGTCTATAAATAAAAATATGAAATAATAAAAATAATGAATTTTATTATGTCACTTGATTCCGGACTACATCACGAAATCTTAAGTAATACATCACGCTTTCATTCACAACGACTTACGTCATGCTCGTAAACTTGAAAATCATTTCATTGATATTTGTAGTGTTTGAGTCGGTGAAAATGTGCATTGCATAATAATGTAGATGTAAAGGGTTTCCTGTTTTATTTATTAAAAACCCTGAGTGTAAGCGCACCAGATGCTTTCAATTCAACTGTCCACACTAAAGGAAATGCTCAAGTGATTTGATTGGAAGCCTTTATTGAATCTACTCAACGCCAAACATTGTTAAATAAAAATAGGTATAATATATTCGTGTCAAAGTAAGATTTTATCACGAAAGTTTATTTGCAAAGATATGAACGTAATGTAAATTGCTGACTCTAATTCAATTGTACGATGATTTCCGCTCGTTTCCATGTATCATTTTTTGCAGCACGAATAAAAAATGCAAGTTATGCAATGGGATATAATATTGAAATAAAACTTTTTCTGTGACAAATTTTACTACTTAATTATTTTAGTTGATAGTAGAAGTGTGTGGACTGAAGTAAAGGCTCACATGAATCCTGCATACTACAACGTAACATACACATAACAATATCACGGGAATTTTTTGTGCCGTATGCATTAACAATTTTATGCACTAAAAGGTATGTACAAGTCTTGCTATTCCATCATTAAATTCTAGTTTCCACTTTTCGTGCAAACATCCTAATTACTCTATCGTAAATTCTTTATTATCCTCTGTTCTTGCAAAGGATAAGAAAAAAGTGGGCTTTACTGTTGATCGAACCCTCAAAGATGGAATAAATCCTTATCTTCATGATATTGAATCGTATCGTATGTTGTTGTAGCAATAATAACAATAGTAGTATTGGCAACAACAATAATCGAAGTGGATCCAGCGGAAGCAAATCTGTGGATCATGACAATGACTACCGTCATGGGTCTCCAGGGAGTAAAACGGGGGATGGGGAGTGTGGAAACTCTAACCGAAGCACACCAGATTCTCAAAATGCCCATGTAGCTCATCAACAGCATCCACATCTAGAAAGTCAGCTTTCAATTAGAGAACAACAGCATGCCGCAGCGTTGCATAGTGCCAACGAACACCTGCGGTCCAGTATAGAAAACTTGAGTGCAAATTGTAATAATCATGATAGCCCAACAAGCAATGCAGGTCAAAATCCACTTGGAGGTGTCAACCCATTCCCAATGTTTGGTTATAGTTCCATATTCCTTCCCAATTTCCCTTGTCCCATAACCTCACCTAATCAAGTCATAAGAGTTCCAGCTCATCGGCCCATGTCAAACTTTCAACTTTTTGGTCAGTCGGCGCTAGGACAACATTCACCATTAGATTTGAATGCTACCCCGTTATTCAGCAACTTCGATCCAAGAAATTCACTTCTACTCAAAGACAGACTGCATGGTAAGTACATTAAAAAAGTTTTACACACTTTTCTCACTATTTAAGACTTTTATTTGTGTCATCTATGTGTCATAAATTCATAAAACACAAGCATTGCATTACCCCGGAGTCCGATGTGAAACCAGTTCCCTTAACGTCTAGCATTCGTGGTTCTGATACAATTATTCATTCAAAATATACAATCCAATTTGATTAACAAAACATCCAAAATACCTTGGCTAATCACAATCTATAATATTTAGACAACAATTGTCACAATCAAAATTGACAATCGAAAAATCTCTGCTCAATCATAACTCTAGCATTTTATTTGGTGCGTGGATCAAAATATTCATTCATTTAGGGAGCATGTACCTGTACAAACCATGAAGGCAAGAATTTATTTAAGTATTGCAATGGCTCCTATAAGCTGCTTTTTTGTTCCGTACATTGTAGCGTAGCGCTCTGCTGCACTCCATAATAATACGTAAAGAAGTCTCTCAATAATTCAACATCCCCAGAGATTTTCGATGATACTTAAATGGAAATCAATCGCTGAAAAAATGTCTCGTTTCGTATGATACCTAGTTTGCTGGAGCCATATGAGATACATAACATAGATACTCACTTTATTCCTTGCCTCCACTCATATTCGAATTTGTACAAGTATTGCTACGGAAGCACTCAGCAAGAAGGCAAATGCTTTTGTAACTCACATTATAGTTTGTATCAACTTGCTTCCCCTCTATCTGCCCCGACATAAATGAAGGCTGGAGAGTGAGTGGGAATATATAGGAAACTGCGAGATCGGAGACAAGCTTTACGCTTCGTCTCTTGATACTTAGTGTCATTTGTCATTTTTTGCCTTGTCACATGAGACATGACTTCCAACTCTATACAAAAACGGAGGAATAACATATTATTATTGGTAATAATAATAATAGAATACAAGTACACAAAATTGGAGCTAACACAAAGGAACTGAATCCCTGCTACAAAAGTTGAACGTCGACGGAATAATGATATTTGATGGAGTTACGTGTAAAACAAACTTTTAGAAAGATTTTGTTACATTTAATATACCTTTGACAAATAACAATGTCAATGCATCATTGAGTTTTGCATCTGACTTTTATTTGCTTCTCTGTAAAATTATTCTTGAAGAATTTGCATTGTTGAATGAAGCAAAGCTATAGCATTTGTTTACTCAAAAGAATGTGCATTTATTTAGGTTTTCTACTATGAAATGTGGATTTTGCTTGTCTTGTTGCGAGGAATTTTAAGTAGATTTTACGATGTAAAACTGAAAGAAATCCATTTACTTGATGATTTTTTTTCTTCTCTTTTATAGCATCCTTGGCTTTGACACGGAGGATAGGACACCCATACCAAAATCGAACACCACCAAAGAGAAAGAAACCCCGTACATCGTTTACAAGACTTCAAATTGCTGAGCTGGAAAAACGATTTCATAAGCAAAAGTATTTGGCGTCTGCGGAGCGGGCCTCGTTAGCTAAAGCATTAAAGATGACTGATGCTCAAGTCAAAACCTGGTTTCAAAACCGACGTACCAAATGGAGGTAAGTTAATTATAATAAATATATGCATGCATCATATCCCATCCCATCCCATCACCATCATTTAACTGATCAGACGATGTCGAATGCAAATAAACCGGAAAAAAAATCATTGAAAAATGTAACATATGGTAATGATACTTTTTTATGACTTGTGGTTTTTGCAAGATGACTTTAATATTTGTTGCAAAACTTTTATAGCAAATATCACCATTTTTGTATGTACTCGAGTAAAGAGATATAGGGAGTCCGCTAGTTGCGGTAAAATTTCTGTCAAAATAGGACCACTTCACGGCAAAATAAATGATGCTCATGCATAATACATGCGCTCCTTTTGTAATAAGATGCGGAAGGTCAGAAAAATGTTGGGTTGGGTTGCGTTTTTGTGGCATTTGGTGCAAACTCCATATACCATGAAATAGTATCGCCCTCATCTTTATTGAACATTCGTAAAGACCAGAAAAACATTTTGAAAACATAATCAAAAAACAATAAGAACAGGAAGAATCTTATATTATGAAATGCATTTATTATAGGTATACTTACCATTGCCTAATGAGTTTTCGTCTTTTCTACTTACTCCCTTTTCTTAAAAAGTTATATGGTTACCACAACTGCGTTTAAAATGTACCTTTTCGGAACTCGTGGCTTGTGCACACGACGCATTCCGGTTTATGAATTTTTATTGTCTAAGCTTGTAAATCGCCATACAAATGATTTCATGAATTCGGGACTGCTAAAAACAATGAGCTATTATTTTCTAGGGATGATGATGCTGCACGCTTAGCCCTGTTATTACTGTCATTATGAAGAAATTAGCATGCAGCACGCTTTTTAAATCATACTGTTAGCTTGAGAATTCAAAGCCAGCCAACCAGCCCAAAATGAATTTTAGACCAAGTTTTTGCATTTACTTCACAAAATGTGTGCCCCTTTAAATGATTTGATCAAAGTTTGTTGCATGACAGTGAGACAGACCAATATTAATCATTAATTGTTTTAAAATCCAACAAAAAAGAAACTGCGAAATCCTCTATTGAATTTATTAAGTTGAAATTGTAGCAAAAGATTAAATCAAACGATTTTCGCATTAATATACTTATTGAGCGATTGCTCATTTTGACAACACAACTGCGGACAACTTGTTTAGCTTGAGGAAGGTCATATATATTTCAATGTAAGAAAAGGTGAAAGAATGACTGTTAACTGTTTGCATTTTTTTTAAACGAATAAGTACATGTGTGAGTGGCTCATCACGTCACAGTTTATTGACAAGCTTTTGGATCCCATTAATTTGATACTGATTTGTCTGCCTCTTTACCACGTTATCATTAAGAACATTGCACCATTTAGAGTCAAGACACGACAGCTTTTTAAGAATGAAGAATGTCTACAGAGAAGGAGTTAAGTGATTTGGACGAAGGTAAAAAAATGCTTGCCATCATCAGCATCTCATCTCATTGTCAGAGAGCTCTTTAGTTCTTGTAAAGTAGGATCAACGAGGAGGTACATACGACAAGGAGCGTTTATTATTAGTTTAAAACCTTTTGTCTCGCGACTGACTTGTGTGTACTTAAAAACCATGTTCGTAAGTTCCCTACATAATAATCGTAATAATAAGAGTACAAAAAAAGTTTGGCGACATGATGATACCAAGTGTTTAAGTGACATGGAAAGACCATTAGAGCAACTAATTACGCACGGCGCGGCAGCTCCTCCAATACTTTCTTATGAATCTTACATTGCTCATAATACGGTGCGGACATAACATGAGTCACTCACTCCTTCTTTTTCTTGTAATATATACACTCAAAAGCAAGTTGTAAATTGTGAGGTATGAGCATGCCACACAATACATTTGAAATCAGAGTTGTAGTTTTACAATTCACTTTGCAATATATGATGGTATAGGTTTTTAAGTAAAAATGCTGTCTTCGGCTGTCTATCAACATTGAAAATATTCCCTTGTTTCGGCTGCCTTTTTAACTGATTTCGCTCAAAAACGAACAAGGAAAAAAACCTTTTACTTTGCACCCTTTTATATATTTGGATGATTATATCAAAAGCAGGAGTGCATAGTGCATTGTCTCATGTTGTTTTTACCTTAACAAGTGGCATAGCTTACGTTTTTTTTACTGAGGAGTGTGTTGAAATGCTTAGATTTGACGATGAAGAGAGCTCTTAATCGTCTTCTGTGCACATTACCCCTTATCATCTGAAACTTTTTCTTTCCTCTCCACTCCTTCATAACAACGCAAAGTTATCGCTGTCTTATGAAGATTTTGATGGATGATGAACCCTTTCTTAAGTGAACAAAAAATATTTGCCTTCTTAAATAATAATCTTTACTTAGTTACACACACATTAGCTTCACACTCATAGAGCTCGCGTCGAGTCAAGTGCATTTATAGGAAGAGCAATAAGTAACATTGAAACGATGATAATAATAATCTTCATCATTCTACGATGGATTGGTTTCTTGTTTGTTTATATTTTGAAAGTGGTGATGATACATGAAAGTAAAGAGTTTGGCTGAGCTCACTCCATTTATCAAAACGTAAATGATCACTTTTTCCTTGCTGCAGTTATGCTTGATTTATATTTAATATCATGGTAGGGCCTTCAAATCCAACTCAACTGCGCAAACGGTAGCACTCGCCGTATCATTTCGAAGATGATGATGATGCGCATGAAACTTTTTAGTTTTGAATCGGACTCTATTATTAGATAGTCGTTAAGGAAATATTTGTTTTTCAATATATTATATTTTATCTTAATCAGCTATTATAATAGAAATAATAGAAATCTTTTTGATGTCGATGCATTAACAGATTATAAGGTCATCATCAGCTAGTTTTCAAAGTGATATAATAATGGGGATGGAAAGAAATGTTTTATTTGTTACGTAGTTTTCCATTTTTAACCTTTCAAGAATAATCAAAGAAAATCATATCAGTTACTCCCGGATTTCAGTCTCATCATCACCCACATGATCGTTTTACTCATATGCCACAAATACCATTTGAAACATTTCGACACTAAATGCATCCCCTAAAATGGTTAAGGGAAAGCGAGACAGTGAGATATAAAGATTTGATGAGTAGGGAACCTAGGCTGAAACCTACCCAGTTTGAGATTCATTCATATGTTATCTTTATGAACCTCTTAAAGTTTTACTTATGTACAGACAGAAAATCCACCCTTTAAGAACATGCTTTATTCCCTACGCATATTTCCATACAGACTGTGGCTGTATGAAAGCAAAGCAACATGAGTTTGAGCTCTGAAAAATCTTATTGTCAAAGCAAACCATATTTTTACGGTTCCTTATATTTCAAAGTTGGGAAAAACTGTAGGATGCAATTCATTGAGGTGTCTGAAATTTGGCAATCTGTAATGTTAAAATTTGCAAATTCATATGACAAAATACTTTATAAAGAGTTTTGATTGAGGACAATGCAGCCAAGAGGAAATGGTATAGAGGCTACTATCTACAATATACATAAGCGGTACAACTCTAATGAATAAAAAAGTGTTTATTCCGTGGTTTGTGAGTTGGTCAATCAGAAACATAAACTATTTAGCAAACTATAAATGACATGGTCATCATAAAGCTGTAACTTGGCTAATTGTCTTAGTATGCTAACTGTTAAAAATGAAAGGTGCATGGTTAACACACAGTAATAACAGTTGATATTTATGAAACTTTAAAGTTAACTTGCATAATTTTATTTCTCGGTTAATTTTTTTAAATTTACAGTGTAACTGGTAACCTTTTTCACTGAAAATACGCATATTTTATAGTCAATGTAGATAAACGGATTATTTTGACAATCATGTTGAATTTAATTGTTTGATAGGACATAAAAACATGCTTATGAAAATGAAAATGGAGATAAGTGGTGGTGATATGCTTTCATCCATTAGTTGTCAATTATAATATACTTCATTCAATCCGTAACACTAAGCATTTTTTGCTACATAAACATATTAGGTTGTTTCTACAATGTGAAATATTACATTTTGTGCATGATTAAGACAATTAAACTGTCTTATACATTTTATACTTGCCTGTCAAAAATTGGCCACTTGAAAACTTCATCATTACATGTATACAAAGAAGATTTTTCTGGACATCCTATCCAGGGTTATGCTTTGGTCTGTTTTTACAAGTCGGTCGGTTTGCATTGAAAAAGATGTGTTTAAAATACAGAAAAACACACATTACCGCTCTTGTAGAGAAGACGACTTCCAAATCTTATCCCACCTTATATTTCTTTCTAACAAAGCCGCTCACTTACTAACACTTACATGAAACTCGTCACTGTTCAGAATCTAGTAAATTAATGCATATCGTTTAACTTTGATCGATTTAATACACATCAAGGTTTAGTCCGTCGATTTTCCAACTCACATTTGAATATTTGTATTCCCAGAAACATGTAAATGTAAAACACAATATATTTTTAAAATATCAGCAGTTTGATTTAACCATGAATGTATCAAACGGTATCATAGCATGTTGACCAACAATGATGAGGATGAGTGGGTTAGGATGCTACTGTTCCATGTATTATTTGCTCAGGGTCTACGTAATAATCTAAAAGATCTGAATCACTCCTTACCGCACGAACAACCGTGAACATTAAACAAGGTGGGCGGAGGTGTAATGTGGTGTTGCTGTCTGCTTATGTACACTTGTACGTGATACCATTTCAAGAAACTCGTCCAGCTCCAGACACTCATTTCTACAACCATATAATAATCGAAGCTCAGTCTATCTTTTGAGATTTTATTCTTCCAACAGATTCACAGAAATCATCATCATTTAGCAATAAATCACGCATAGAATTATAGTTATAATACAGCGTCATTCCAATTTCTCCCTGTTGCTCTTCAACACTCGATAGCACGTAAGCTAAGCCCTTTGAATATTCCGATACAACCGTACATACTGGAAGGGGTTGAAATAAGGCGTAAAATGATGAAAAAAGGATTATGATAGTAAGAATGCATTGCATCAAAGGAGAACAGCCTCAAACCATGTGTTATGCAAGCAGCGTAACATACATTTACTAGCTGTAATAATTTTTATTGAGACATGACATTTTTTTGTTTAAGAGCATTGCAAAAGTTTCACAACAAATTTTTGTCGTTAAAATGTTCTTACTTTGATATTGACTCATGCTGTAGTTTACAACCCAACAATGAGTTGTTTCAAGTAAGGACGGACAAACAAGGCATTATACACCCTCATACTACAAACAGCTTTACCGTGGCTAACGATGCGATGCTTGCAATGCTCGTTCACTATCAACGGGAACAACTTAATGTTTCTTATGTACTGCTTCTATATTAAAAAAAGGTACACGACCACAATTGTCTTGCATAAAATACGTTGAGTATGACTGCAAGTCTTCAAAAAGCTATCAATCATGCTTGCCATCTACATATTATTATCACATCAATCGTTGAAAAATAAAAATCGTATTTGTTACAGCACACAATATTGTTCCAGGTGCAAAACCCGTGTGGTTGAGTCTTATGAAACCTGTCATCCATAAACAATTGTTCACTTTTCTATACCTTTATGGTGATTAGGTTGAGACATAAAATAGATAGATTGGTCCATGCTTTATGGAGACGTTATTGAGCAGCAAGGAAATTTGAAGTTATAAAAGTAGACGGCATTGGCATTCAAGAATCCCCTTCTATTTAAGATATGAAAAGTAAAACCTGTATAAAAATAAAGGTATATAACATGTAATTTCATAAGAGTTTTCTTTTTATTCTAGGAGACAAACAGCAGAGGAACGGGAAGCGGAACGTCAAGCTGCGTCACGACTCATGATCTCTTTACAGGCAGAAGCTCTTTCCAAGAATGTCTACTCGTCTGACGGAGGACCTCCCGCACCACGTCCAGGATGGGCTCCTCCACCTCCCCAACATCCATCAGGTGTTGGGGGACTTGCAGCATCGCAAGTGGAGTCTCAACTGTCACCAAATCGAACATCACCGGATGTAAAATACTTACAAATCACATGCTGATCTTTACCTTGCACAAAATATTACCTCATTGTCGAGTTCATCATAAGAAGCGAATTGCTATTAAATATAGCAGACTTGACATTAAGAGCTGCTCTGTTTTACTTTATCATTTTAGCTAAATTTCTTTGTGTCTATTGCCCATGATCTATGTGGCACAATAAAAAAAATAAGCTGTCAATGATTAAGAAAAACGAATATATTTTTTGCTTCGCTTGTTGCTGCTTTAAGGAAACTTCTGCTTTAGATTGAAACACGAAACAAAAATATGAACGGATGATGATTATAACGTAAGACATTAGGCCATCGGTTTAGACATCAGGTACTTTCGTTATTAGAAAAGCTTAGTCATGAATGATGTATAAGTATGCACAAGTATCTATATTATAAAACGCTATTATTAGGAACCGTGAAATAATATATCTATGTATATGTCGCTAATTCTACTGATGTGCACGTGTATATGTATGGAAATTAGAGCTACAATATCAATTATCTCGTGGCTCAGCATTGCTACCTATTATACTTATGTGCTCATTTTCATGAAAGCAATTTTTAAAAACGGAAACAATGTACAACGAACATTATGTAAAGTGGTAATTATATGCTAAGATGTTACGGTCATACATTCGTAGAGGTTCATTTTACTGATGAATTATGTGTGCGTGCCGTCGACACCATTCACCATTATGTAAGTGAGCCAGCTCGCACTTGAAAAAATATTGTATTTTACTTGGAAAATTGGATGAAAGGATACTAGCCGAGCAAAAAAAAGAAGTTGGGATGGCCAGTTTTATTGACAAATCACAAAAACTTTGTACTCCTTTAGCAAGTACATTGCTCTGAATGAAAAACTAATAATAATCACCGAGTTGTAATAATTATGTTCGTTTTACTATTGTTGTAATACATATAATACTTATGTATCTATTCAAAACTACTGTACATATAGAATGGCAATTGTAAATTTTTTGTAGGTAATTAGAGTAAAGCTAAAAACAAGTATATTGTACAATCAAATTTTCAATGTTAAGATACTAGAGTAAGCGTAATAGCGACGTTATTGATACAAATTTACTTATGTAATATACTACCACTAATTTAGGTTAATGTTCAATGTTCACCATACTAGATATAATGATACTATATTATTTACAACATTACAAAAACCCGTCGCTTGAATATCATCCCCTTTTAAGCCACGCACGTGCTGTTACTTTTACTCCACTAAATATTGTACATTTGAATGGAATTGTTTTGAAATGTGAGTTATAGTTTCTTCTAATAATATAACATTCTCGTATAAACTTATTATTGAACATTGAAAGTTTTTCAGTACACAGTAAAGGTCTTAATATTTGGATAAACATTTTTCGTTCTAATCAAGTCGTTTAGTAAGATTTTATTATAATAAAAAAACGGCACTGCATTTTTACTTACTTTGTAGCATTTGAATTTAAACTCATATTAATTCTCGACTTCCATATTTTCTTGGCACATCATCTAATAATTTATATACTGCAGCAATATTAAAATATTTAAATCGTTTCATTAATTGCATTAATTTAAAAAGTCACATTCATAATACACACAACGTCATTCACTCATATACTCCCAGATATAAAAAGTTTGATCGACTTTCAAGGAGAAACGTAATGAATAGTTTTTTTACCTGAGGTTATTCCGATTTTGAATTTGGATTCATCAAAAAATATAGTTCATTAATGCAGTTGAAAAAATATTCGTGTATCAAATAAGTATGTTCGTATTTAAACTTGAGTATTTCCTTCAAAGCATTATTTCTTTAAGAGGAAGAATTTTGCATCATGTTAAATGTATAAGATAAAAATGTAACAAAAGATCAAGTAGGAAGACGCTCGTTTCGTGTCAATGTCAAGATCCTTAAATGGCAGCTTTGAAGACACGTGAGGGAGGTGCTTTTTGCTATTACAAGAAGTTCACTTTTGCTACAGCCGTGTGGTATACTTTACCTTGCATGCACGCACATTGCAATATTGCTCCTTTAGGAAAAGATTCATGTATGAAGTCAATAATTTTAAAGAGAAGACGTGAATGCTTGTACGTTGGTACTGCATTGATGATGGAAGGAGAGAGAAAATTATTTCATTGAGAGATTCTTTCATCACCGGAAGACAATAATTTTAGTTACGGTCAGTCTAGACCTTCGAGATGCTTAAGGCAATTAAAGTAAGTACCTCATAAACCATTATTTTCTGTGCACATTTCATGTACGATTAGGCACCAAAATTAAAAGGGAGAGATGCAAGGAGACCCTTTTCCGTGTAATAACACCAGCATTTTCGGAGTAAAAATGAGACTTGCGAAACCAACGTCAAGCTAAGAACGCGGTCGGCCACAGATAATTGATAAGCTTCCTTTTTTGCTATACGCTAAACACCCTTTATACGATGTGCTGAGGATAACAGCATAGTAAAACCTCCGACGACAATGATTATCGTTAATGATGACTCAGTTTTTATTTTTATTGTTGCAGCTGCGGAATTGGATTTGAAAACGATAGTTTCATGAATGAATGGTGTGAGTGTACAGATTGGTGAGCCTGGGGTTTCATTCATAAACACACAAATGGTCGTTCAAAAAACAAAATTACTTGCTATTACCACACTTATTGAAGAAAAAGGTTGAAAATGTCGTCTTGACAGTTTTCCGTCCTACCTTTTTTAAACCTGGTTGTCCAAACAACACACTAAACATACAATGTAATCCCACACACCGACACCGACTCCATTCATGGGTTAAAAAACGACGAAATTTATTGCACCATTTTTGAGTAAACAAAATTTAGGAAGCAGTCCGCCGACACTTTGGCTAGGATTGATTGAGGTGTTTTGAAGCAATTTGGTGTGCGTTTGGTATACATTCACATCCAATACAAAACGATGAACTACTGAAAAAGTTTTCATTAGCTTAGCTTGGTAGTATTATGGAGTCTTTTTAACTAGCTTAATAACCATTGACTCTTATAATAACAACGCAATTGAGCTAACTAAAAAGTCCAGTATAGTGTATAAAAGAATCAGGTGCTTTAAGTGAAATAATTACGATGCATGCAAATTTCCATGACATTATAACACAATCGCACAATATTTGCATATACCGAAGACCGTACCCGAATTCTCAGTTATCTAGTTTTAATACTTTACTTAACACGATAATATCCTAATCCAAGGCATTTCCTAATGTCTCACTGGGTTTTTTACTCATACGGATCTGCGATTAGTTTAAATCTTTAAGGAGCCAATAAAAACGGGGATTAGGCATCACAATTCCAATACTCAAAAGAATTCATTATTTGCTTAACTGGACTGGAATAGTTAGAATTAAAACAATCAAAAAATTTTACGCATTAAAAATTTCACATTACTCTCAACAATTATATATTACACGAAACACACGTTGCGATTTTCTTAACCCACTCATCATTTCATACAGAGAAGGAAATAAAAACCAAATTGCGTTCTCGAAAGCTTATGTGTAATAATATGCGATGCTGTTTGTTAGTGCAGCTGGGTTGTCTTTGTTCAGAGATAAAAAAGTAGCAGCGAAAATTCTTCAAAGTAATATACGATTCCCCCTGCCGAATAAATTTATAACCAACAATTACATGAAGTGTACAAGTTCCCCACCAGACTTCGCCATCTGACAGGTTTCTCACAGACGACCAACCCATCTGCTTTTTTCTATACCATGAAACTTCTCTAGCTTTGCGTAACTTCCATCACCGTCGTGTTGGTGTTTGTGAACAACGGGGGGATTGTGAGCCTCTTCATGTTAAATCACATAAACTTTGTATTATGGTTAACTTCTCGGTTTCTTTCTCCAACTCGTGTTTTAAGTTGCCCCAAACATGGAAATACTGGATTTTTGTTACGATAAACCTTTTCCATACCCGTTGTTTAGTGTTTTACCTAAAAAGGTTGATATCTTGCATTTAACATAGGCACAACATAAAAAGGGAGACAAAGGTACAAAAAGTCCTCTATCAGCTCCCTCCACTTACACTGTATTGCAACATTACATCACAATAAAGACTCCAGACATGTTTGCTTTCAATTTTGTTTGAAAGAGGTCTCCACGTTTTTTAACCCTACCTAAACTGACGGAAATTTTCCATTCAAAAGTATTTGAAACTTTAAAAACAAATCATTCGTTTATAATAAAATCAAAGCTTATGTATGCCAAAATAAAGTTTGGTATTGTACCGTGAGATTTATATTTAAGAATTAAATAGGATGATTATTTCAGTGTCAAGCATTTCGTTAATATTCTCACGACGTTAGAATTTTATTTAATTGTGTATGTATTCAAATGAACAGAAGATTGTCAACCTAAAAATCAATTACTTCCAGTAGAATGCTCAAGTGCACAAGAATCTAGAGACTCCAGCAGCACACCATAGCTGATACAGTAGCAGAATTAAAAACCAATGAAATGTCCAAAGTAAAGTAGTAAATTCATACTCTTGACTAATCGTCCATCCAAACACAATCTTTGATTGGTGATTTAGGTGACGTCATACAATGCAAGGAGCATATTGTAAAAGACAGGCACATATGCAATTACATATACCTTAGGACTGGCGTCGTTAACTTGAAGTAGTGATAAAAGTGCAGTGAGCATCTATTTACAAAAGAACAATGAGTGTTAAATTCATAGGATACATAATTGTTTTTTGGGTTCCTTCCAAAGTCAAGTAAAAAAAATTTAATGTACATCCAAAAGCAGCATACATAACATGATCTATCATAGGATATGAATGAGTACGACTATTTTTTTCCTGCCATGACTCTCATCTTAACAATAAGTTGATAGAAGACACTTGTCAAAAGATAATAATTGAGCATACGCTTGCAAGCATTTTGTTTACTCTTGTGAGGGTAAATGAAACTAGCACATTTCTTTGAAAACAAAACAAAACCGGGAGGCTTCATTTCATATATCCATCACGTACACAACAGCGAAAGAAAGCAAGTCTGAAAAATGCATAAGCGATTATTACGATGGCGATGATGATAAAAAGGTACCAGAAAAGAACAATGGGTACCTAGAGGGGTATGTTTGAAATTTGTGTGGTTTGCCTGCTGGCTATCTCAAATTTTCCTGTGGGTGGCGAAAATGACTTCATTTTCGAAGGGATTAAAAAGGATGCTGATTGTTGATGATGGTTACACTAGTTATCTTCACACAACAATGCCTTAAATCGACCTCGCCGCCAATGTTCCATCATTTTACCTTTTTCATTTTCTTTTGCCGTCTTCAAGAATCGTACGTAATATTACAAAAGGGGAAAACATTGTTCTACACTACTACTGTTCGTATTTTATATGCAGTTGATACATATAAGCGGTCGCACTTACATTTCTGTATTAAAGAAGAAGATGCCGACTTCATAAAAACAACGTCTCTCTCTCCTGCTCTCCCCTACTGAAATGCTCCATCCAAAAAGAATCAACCAACATCAGACATCAAGTGAACGAACTAACTGCTCTCACCATCTTCCCTTTAATCATGAGACGCTCCTGCCATTACCTACACTCCTGTCATAATTTTCATATCAATATCTACATATTTTATTCTCCTTTCATCTTACCGGTTTAATGCACAACGATCAATTGATGCTGCATGATGATTGCCAACCTCCATTTTCTTCAGCCTTTCTTGCATGCATTTTTTCGTTGTGGGCTAGCTGAGATTGCCGATTGCCACCAGGCATCAGTTTAGCCCATGATGTTTTACTGGTCATAATGGTGTTAATTGACAGGGGTTTAAAGAAAAACATAAGAGCTACCGACAAACAACCATGAATGTGACGATGTTTCAAATATTTTGGATAACTTCATGCTTTCCATGATTTTTTATAGATCGGTATACATTTTAAAGTTTACAGGAAAAGGTGTACACCCATTTTCGTAGGAAAAACAAATCCATTATTTCATCATTAAATAATACTTTCGATCGATATTTTCATTCTTTACTTCAAAAAAATGTCTGGCTACTGTGGATTTCATAATATTCCAATTAATTGTGGAAGCTTCGTCGGTTAGTTACATTTTTCATATTGGTTTCTATTTATTCCCCTTCTAATAATAGATCAGCATGTGTACAACTACCGAAAACAAGGATCACATTACAATTACTGATGTCGAAAAAATAACATGGCATTGGAGAAAATCAAGTATACTTAAGTTTTTCCACTAGGCTGATTGCTATATCGTAAACTGGAAAAGTATGATGAGGTTGATGGTTGATGAGAGGGAATTGTCTACCTAAAAGTTGGAGAGAATTTTTTTTTCACAAAGTACAGCAACGTACAGTCGTCCACACACAGTTAGGAAAGATTTACAGTCAATGAGATCATAATTATAGAAAAAAGTACATGTATCATGCAAACACTCCAACGAAACCATCCTCCCTTTTTTTCAATATAATTATTTTTTATCCGTATTTATCTATACAGTAGGCAATGTAAACTTTTATACATCTATATTCGTATCGTAGTCATACACAACATTTTCTGTTGAAAAGAAGCGAAGAAATTAATTGTTATTTTGCTATATATAAAGTTCATTTTATAAATTATGAAATATTAACATTCAGAGTGCGGTACAAGAGTACCCCATAGCAAATTATGCAACTGATTTTCCCATTCTGTGTTTTCTAGCGGAACGAGGTTTGTTTGCTACCACACCGGGTGGAAATGGGGAAACAAAATGTTGTTTGCGAAGTCATTAGGCATCATTCGGAGCATACAAATGAAAGAACATTCAAAATATAATGGTAATGAGAAAGCAAAGAGGCTGGCAGAAAATAATGTTTGAAAAACCTGTCGATTAGTTCTTATTCATATTTTCCATTTCTAAATTCGCTCAAGAATTTTTATTTTCAGTTTCCCACGGCAAATACATTCTTTTTTACTATTGGTATAGTATTCCATTTTAGGGATGGGTGTAAACAGTATCCTTAATTATCATAATAAAAACCAAGTCATGATGAGCAACTCATTGGTATTTTGCGGACTAATCAGTTCTGTTGTTTCATACTTGTTACATGTGTTCAGCTCAAAAAAACTAACCATTCACACCGTCCTTCCGTAGTTTATCTTGGATCAACAGAACACGATATTATCTCGAAACAGATGAGCTTTCACCAATCAAGAGCTCAGAGCAAATTGCGAAAATGATATAATCAAACACGGGGAAAGGTTAAAGTTATTTTAAGCTAAGTGAAATGAATTGTTACAAAACGCTGACTTTTGCGGATTTATCGCGGTTCCATAGTGAAAATAGGAGTTTTTGTGATATTTTAGCACATATGAAAATGTTTTTAACGAAAGGTCAGAAGCTTATACGAATAAGACAAATTTCCATGACTTTCTTCATCTGAATATAAAAACGCACATTCTTCCACTCAGTTAACCAGGATTTTAAAATAGAACGGCTTTAGTAAATATTATACGTAGAATGACTTAGTAATCTAGGGATTTGCGAAAAGATTTCATGATAGCATGCATAATCTACAAAAGACACGGAAGGTATTAAGATATAAAGTAATAAAATATGATGAAGACATTTCAGGATGAATGAAAAGTCGAAGTGGTTGGTATGAATAATAAGAATTTTATATTACCATTCCCGTTGTGGCACTGCACTACCGTAGTCATGAAATAATTAGCTGATAAGTAATATATGTAACGAGAATAATGTTAATGTGTCCTAAGGAAGCGCCATAGTCACAGCTTCTCTCCACCTCTATATACTTTTACGAAGCATGATTACTTATTTCACATCTCTCCAAACAACTCACTCTTCAACAGCATGATCACGAAGTAGTGTAAGAGCGTGACGTAAATTTTTTAGAGCTCAATTTTCAAACACCAAATGCCATTATGTTAATTAGCCATAAAGTCATCATACATAAAGAAATGCAGCAAATTTTTTTGTTCAACGCGTGTGTTGTCATTGAAAAAAGGCAGGTAACATTTACAACCAAGTAATCTGCACACAGCATAACACATATTATTCCCCTTATTCACATGTCTGAAGTACTTGTCGGGTTTTGCAGCTAGTCGTAAAATATCATTTACCTACAGAGTAGAGTGGAGTAATAATCGGTATGTGCGAGCGTTTCATAAACAAGTGTCATTACAATATTGTTTAGTCTCACAGTTAAAATATATATAGCCCATATAATTTGATGTGATGTGCCAATAGAGGAACACATGCCTTTTAAAAACGCTTCATTACTGCAGCGAGCTTGTTCCCTTCCTCCCTACCAAACCAATCTTTAGCTAGTAGACAAAGCATAACATATCACATCACATCAGTTTTCCTCTGTTATTAATGAGAACTAAGGATTAAATGCATTACTGAAATCTTAGCATCGTGGTAATGGAAGAAAATTAGCAGTTGTATTACTGCGACTGTAATTTCCATAACGACTTTTTTTCGAAAATTAACGTAATCAAACTAATGCTGCAATACTAATATGTAATTGAAGGAACTACAGCGATTCATTGCAAATCTGCCGATATAGTAGTAGTAGTTGTAATACATATACATAAACATGTATTAAATTTGTAATGATCCCCCCTCTCTCTCTCCACATATCTTATCTCTGTGTCTGTTCAACCAGCTTGAGGGGTCATAATGTCTTATTTTAGCTTGTGATTGTATGTATGCCTCAATTACAATTTTATCATTTTATTATGGCAACCGCCTGGTGTACGTTTTGTAGTTGCCCGTATAAAATAATTATTATTGAGCTAACATGACTACATTAGGAGGCAAAAGGAATGGAGATAGCCACATGTTAGGTTGTATGTGTATTAAATTATGAAAAAACGTGCCCAGGTTTGGCCGCCGTGAAAGCCATGTTTTTATTCATTTCCCGAGGACGCTCCGTCATCATCGTCAGTACATCCATATATATTCATATTTTTGTGCTCATCACGACGACATAATAAAAGAAGTACATTATATTGAAGGCAAGGTGGTAGGAAGAATGCAAAACAATAATATACCCCCATTATTCTCTGTGTCCATCTATATATTATTCACTTGTATATTACTTGTTATTGTTCTATTCCATTCCTTCACTCTCTACCTCTAATATCTTTATGAAGTTATCGTCGGCATTCTGTAATAAATTATTGCAATAAATTCCCTGCTATTAGGCACATTTTTTTCACGTAGAAAAACTCGTTAAAAGACTGGCCTGACTGTGATTATGGTGTTCGCAGTAATTTTAATAGCTTCTCACTTGTCTCATTTTCAATATCAGTTGTACTGTAGGTGGTTAGGTAGTCTTACTGGGAGCTGAGCGTCTTGCAAAGAAGCAAAATAGCGCTGTTTTTTGTTGTTGTATGAATGTAGATATATAAACAACTTCCAATTTTTCCCTTATAACCATTTTTACAAGACGACTTGCTCACCCACTCAGTCATAGTCATTGTGAAGATCCTTATTATTATCATTATTATGATTATTGCAAACTACCAGTAAAATAAGCTGCAGTAAACTGGTAGTAATTGACGTTTGAGGGAGTTCAGTTAGACTCTTGCTGCCGTTTGAGGCGTCGTTTTACCTACCGCTATTATCTCATCCCGAAGGACTGTTTACTTCGTCTCATATTACTTACTTATCTCATGAATGTGTTTGGTGCGAGTCATAAAACAATAGGGGGAAAAGCTGAATATGATGACAAGATTAATTACATCTAGTATACGCTGCATTTCTAACATTATAATTATTTGAAATGCTATACGTGATTAGGTTTAATGTTTGTTTTCTTGTCCCGGATATACGTGGAATATATTATGAGCTTCTCCGCCTGATTTTGAAATGGATAGTCATACCAAATCATTTTACTTTTAACAATACGTTTGATATAATAATTTGCATAATAATATGATAACTTTTGTTCTTAGTTTTGGTAGAATTTTTTTTAATATAATTCTAAACTAAATGTACTAACAACATTACCTCCAAACGTTCCTTGTTGTGATTGATGGGCAAAATGGAACTGAAAGTAAACTATACACAGTGAATGCTGAGCTAAAGATCGCATAAAATATTTAGCATTGTATAATATAGCGAGTGTTAGAGAATGGGCCTGCGTTTGTCAGTTGCTGTTGTATAAGGTTTCCAATATGTCAACATATATCCATTTCTAAACGTATTGGATCACATTAACGACCTTGACCTTACTAAAAACTAATCATTAATCTACACGTGCATTTTTATAACAGGATGACTTCTGCATATGTATTATTATGTATTGTCACTCAATTAGGAGAATGAATGGAAATGACGAGGCAAAAAATGGCACGTTGGCCAAATGAAAGTTGTTGAAATACACAAATAACATTATTAAACGTTCATTTCATGATGTTGAAAAATTAATTGCTTCCAAATTAGTGTCTAACATTTTTTGTGCATCCTTAAACACCATAAAACTTACCAAATGACATTGGCCAAATCAGACAATGATGGGACTAATTGCATTAGTGATAAAATTTTCTTCATTATGGCGAGGGCGAGATCTTCCTTCACTAACAACATCATAATGGTATACGTATTAGAAATGAGCATGCATGATGCGAATTGTGCACTGACAACTTGTTGTGATACTCATAATACAACAGGCTGTAATTATTCAAAATTATCAAAACCCTTTAGCCATAAAAAGTTGAATAGAATTTCATATTGTGCCAATCTCATAGCCACACAGATTCGTGAAGCAGAATTCGAATTTTATGACAACTTACAGACTCAGCGACTTCACTACATTGTAATATCCCTTTGCAGAATTTATAGTATCGTTGTCAGGGTTGAAAAAAATCATGAAAAAAATATTTTCTCCATTTTTACTTGTCAAAAAATTAATATTTACATGGATATTCGGGGGTGAATGGAAAAACTCTGTCCCACACGGATTCGCAGGTTTTAGGCACATCTTAATGTTATCTTAGCTAAATAAAATTTGATGAAGAACAACGAAATGTTATCGATTAATATAGCAATAAACTTTTTCAATTCTCTCATTTAAATTACGGAACATATTATCCGGAAATTTAACTTCCCACTTCATTTGAGTCTGGAATTCAAATTCCCAATTCATATTAGCTGAGCTTTGAAGTCTCTCATCTCATATTAGACGGAACTTTTGTATATCATATTGACATCCTTTTTCCATGGACAAAAGCGTTTTTTTCATCATGTATTTACATACGAAGTTGTTTGTCAGACTATTGCGAGTATATAAAATCTCCAAGTTTCGGCATACCCCTTCCTTGCTCTCAACACAGCTAACTACATTTCCTTGCCACCATGCACTCATGGCATGGAACCACAGAGAGTAATATAACTACATGCTATAGTTGATAGTCAGTCAGTGAAGCATTTGTCATAGGTGCTTTGCCAAATCATTATTACAAAGATGTTGAAAGGTGTGATCTCACCTACGTGAATCAAGTATCATGTCTATAGACGGCTTCACTACAATCTACAAGTGGTGTCTAATTTGCTTGTGCATGGGAGTAATGATTACCATGAAATCATTAAATATGCAAATAATTAGGCAAACTCAAGTACGGTTCACTCTGTGTACGATGAGCCATTACCCATCGGCAAACGAGTGCACAAGTTCCCACTTGGCAGAGTCATCAATACCATATAAATACATATCACACATCATTCTATTCATCCTTTTTTACCATGAGAATGCAAGTTAATTTGGTGTCGCAACACCTGTCAAATCCATTTACTTTTTTATATTACAATACTTTCTCCCATATAGTGTTTGACATAAAATGGATATAAAATGACAGGTGTGTAGTTTGTGCTCATTGAAGTTCTCATTACAAAAACGACAGCTTTTTAAACAACTTGAGGAAATTGATGCATTGCTATTCCTATCCACTTTTGTCCATCAACCATGTTTCCCTTGAATCTTGACAGAATTAATTCTTTCGTTGGCATAATCTTGTCTTGTATAAATTTGGACATACATATTATGCACATGCCTAAATTATATTTTGCTAGTCGTTCAACCTGATGGGCATACAAACACACACACAATAACATGTTTCGGCTTCCTTTCCAATACTGTAAATCAAATCACTGTCAATAATTAGTAAATGAAAAATTTGCAGTCAATATAAATTCATAGCGCAATCGCGAACACCTAATCGCCAATCACGTGAAATGATTGCTTGATAATATTCAATGCTTTGATTGTATATATATTACTTGTTTTGCTACAACCACAACCACAACCTATTCATCAATATTAGTGTCCTTAGAAGGCACTACACGTAGCCAACCGTTGTTATTACTTACGGTAGCTGTAAAGGTTTAAATCACTAATAACACAATAATAAATCTTAAGTTATTAAATAAATTTGTAATAACTATTAGTACTCGGTTTCTCTATTATCTGTAGTTGTTGCAAACTATGTATCAAATCAATAGGCATATGTGATTCTCAGACAGTAAGTAATGTTTTCATTAGCATAGCCTTAACAGAGACTATTAGATAGAGTACAATTTTTTCTTTAGTTAACCCGGAATTAAGTAAACATTTTTACCATTCATGTTATCATACACATCATCATGGATCGAATGGAATACATGAAACGGGTAGATAAGTAAATCACGATTAGAACTTTAGTTTGATTCAAGCCAACAACACATTCGGAATGCTAAAAAGATTGACGCAAGTAGTGTATTTAGGCACTAGGTTGAAACTTCGTTATTATTACTGCTGTAGGTAAATGGTGTTCAGCTTTTGAGGGGAACTAGAAGGAAGCCATAAATCATGATAGAATTAAGCAATTTTTATTATCATGTTTATGAAATTTCTTTTTGCACGTGAATGATGTGGACCTCCCAAGATAAATTTGAAAATGGTTACCATACATACACTTCTCTCTACATACTCGTTACATCCATGATATTCTCGCTTTTGATACATAAATCATTTTAAATGTGAAAATTTAGTTGAAGTTGAATGGTTTTATCATTTACGAGAGTGTTTCGCAAAAATCGTGTCAAGCCAAATGATTTTTCAGTAATGTAAAAGGAAGAAAAATATATGTATCTTTAATTGACATTTCGTCACCCACACACATTGAGGGAGGGAATAGTATATTGCTGCGGAATAGAAAAATGAACAAGACGAGATGATCACTCATGATGATATGATGATCATACGATATCACACCATAATGCATATTTCAAACTGATGTACATTACAAAAATGTACATTAGTAACCAGTACAACAAATTTTCCTGTCTATATTTATTATGGCATCAGACATTAAAAACGCTGTACATTTTCGCTCTGCATATATAGATTCCTCAATATCTCACAATCGACGCTGGTGGTTTACCGTCTTGAACAATGCCTATTTTCCAACAATGATGTGATTACTGTTATTATTACACACGTAAGTGTTATTATGGATATATGAGTGTTCGGAGACCAACTGAAAGATGTTAATAGAGATATGCCAGGAATTTTTTTTCCTATTTTTTTTCTGGGTGAGCCCCACCACACCATCAACATCCATATCCTGAGAAAATTGTGTGATGCACTTAATGCAGGTATTCAGTGTGAGTGAGTATGTTGAAAATCTGGCACTCGTCAAATCATTTTTTTACATCTTTATAAAAAACGATAAAACGAATATAGCAGTTGTGACCAAAAACGCTTCATTATCATTTTTATTCATTTTCATACACAATGTGATCGAACTTTAATACAAAGGAGGTAGCCTCAATGTACATAATATGTAGCTTGTCTAGGCGGTAGTAATTTATTTTTTGGTCACAGTCACATCGTTATCAGATTTTTGATTTGCAAATTTTCCCTTTTTGTTGGTAGAGGTGAGCTTTTCAGTCTGCTTTCTCAAGGAGCATATGTTCATGAAACCACTGCTGTATCCTTTAGCACATGTTGTTTTTCTAGTTGACTAAACTCACCTTCCATTTTCAAAGAATTTGTTGAGCCGAGTTAGCACTACATACATATAGCTTGCTGCTATTGTGTCGGGTGCTGGTATAGTGGTTTTAAGAACGGTAGGCTACGAAGCCATTTACATTTCGTCGGAAAAGTAAGATGTTTCTTTCTTGTTGGGAATGACGCTCTTTCGACGGCTTTAAATATATTGAAGTACCACCGTAATTTATCCCTGAACACTTTGTATTACCCTTTTTAAAAGGAAAACGTACTTATCATAACAGAGCTTTGGCTAAAGGTTTAAAAATACATTACAATTTTAATTGTACAATGATTCCAAACATAAAATGTGTTGCATGCAAAAATTCCATCACGTAGCCAACACCCCTCATTACCTGTGCTTATGGTTGCGTTGTGGTGGTGGTACAAGAAGAAAATTTTATGCCACCATTTCGTTCGAACCAACTTCAGAAGAGGAGGAAAATCCCCTTTTTTAGTAATAGTTGTATAGAATGTCAGGCTACTTCTTGGTAGGTCGTTTTAAGAACAATTTTTATATTCAAAATACATTCATAGCAGCACCGTAGTCATTTTTTTGTAATATTTTCTCTTGAGTTAGTACAAAAAAACACACCACATTTCTGTCTTTCAACTAACATTCTCGTATGCATATGAAAATGTGTGTGGTGGTAGTAACATTTTATGCATTTATCCGTTGGTTTTGTGGTCATGACGGCAGTTTTTTGATGTTTGCTGTACATGCTACGAATAAAATTGAGTATGTATAATAATATAAGGTTTTGGCTAATGCCAGGCTGATATGGTCTTGCATACGTCAAACTTCAAGTATTCAATCACTTGTAAAGTTTTATAGTTCATTCAGCACGCTGCTTAGATACATACCTAGAAAGCTATATGAGTTTTAGGCAGTTCAACCCACCTAATTACATTGAATTAAACAATGGCTGTCCACTTAATGCTCACGCTCAGGAAAATCATAAACGTGGAAAAAGAAATCACCCGGAAGTTCCTCATAGCAATAAGTACTACTCAGAATGCCAGTTTATGTTATCAAAGTCTACCCATAAAAATTTTCCCCTTAACTGTTTATATCAAAAAGCAAACGAAGAAATGGTGGTCTCGTATTCAAATGAAAGCAAATCAGAAACACATAAAATGTTCCTAATACACCAGGTTTTACAAAATTAAATAAACCAATTTTATTCGTCATATTTTGTAAAAAAACTGGCAGGCCTGGAGTAAATAAGTGTTACAAGTAAAAATCCTGGAGTCTACCTGATTAAAAAATCTTATATCATAATCTTAAATGCAATAAATATATTAGTGTTTCATTCATAGTAATGTTAATCACAATTTCTTACAGATAATTACCGCTAATCTTATATTCAAAAACTTTTAATCTTTGAAAATGATACTATAACAAAAACTGACCATTCATATAGTTTAAGGAAATCAATTATTACTTAAGGTGTACAAGCCGACAGACAAACAAAATATCGTTTTTATGAAGTATTTGTTCTACTTACCACAAGTAATCAAAATCACGTGAGCGTAAAATACATAAAATAAATATGCTAAATAGTTCATACAAAAGGTGACCAGCATTAAATTATATAAAGTTTTCTGTCAGTAAAGATTCAAGTGTCAGATTTAAGCATCGTGACAGACCTTTCAAATGCATATATCTTTTATTGCCTTCAAGGCTTTTGCAATGCTATAGAAATGTGGGGAGACAGAAAAAGGGGAGAAAACATGAGAAAGCAATAATATCAACTAATTCGTGGTTAAAGATTGTTTCCATAAAATAACAACACATATTCATAAAAATGGAGACAAATAATGGAACTCGTAGAGCAATTTTATCAAATTATAAAATGCAATAATGTGTTGATGCACGACACACGAAATTCTTTCGTTTCTAGTGTCAAAAGTCACGAACGGCTCTTGTAAATTTTTTTGACATACGATTCAGTAATTTTATAAAATTGTGAACAGGCTTTGTTTGCATCGACTTAGCAACACTACTTGCAAATGGATCTATATCTTGGCATTACAAAAGACTGTGTACACAAAATAATACGGCTTTTATACACAAAAGTACCTACATGAAATCTCAACATTATGTCTGCCACTTTGATTGGTCTTTGTAGGCAAGCCCATTCATACATTCTATGTTAAACGTCAAATCATTCATTCAAATTGTTTCTTGACTGGACGCTTTAGTTCACTCTTTCACTGTATTTATGGGCAAACGTAAAAAATGGGATTTCTGTATGGACGTACTTATGACTAATGTACTTACGTGTGTGTGCACCTTTCTTCACACATTACCATTTGTGTTTCGATTACTCCCGAAAGTAATACCATCGTTCACACGGACTATGTGACACACACACAAGTATGGCATAACGCAGTCTAAGTAAAACCCAACCGCATGCATTAAAAATTATCAGTCATTCAACCAGCCATTCACCATGATTGAAAACTGGATGAATTCATTTCATACACATCAGCTAACAACAATTTTAGTCATTTCATAGCCTCACATTTCAAGATATGACTGAAGCATGTTGCTTAAGTAGTTAGCGTTGTCGTATACAAAATTAAACACACTTTCCCCCATGAACATGCAAAATCTGGGTTGTGTTGGAGACTAAAAGAAATACTATCGTTTCAATTTGTGCTAATGTATAACCACATTGCTTGCTCATTATATTTCTTAAGTTATTGTTTGCCATAGAATTGTATTGTTTATTTGTATGCAAAGCGTGAGTCAATACTCTCAAGTCGTTATAAACTGGATACGCTACATCATATCATTGTCAACTAATATGAAGGTGTGTGTTTGGAACTCTGCATAATGAACTAAAATCGACAGCGTAATTTATTTACAATTTAAATAAAACGACAGTAATGACATAATTTGATGCCATTGTCATTAATTTTTTTTATTTTTTAGAGAAGCATGATATTATGAATGAGCAACCGTTTTAGTCCGGAAATGTAGTGGATGATCAATGGTATACTGCCGCTTATAAAAAGGCTACGACTGACAGAGAAATGAATAATAATTTCAGCAGTATGCCTGCTGTGTGTATTGTCTATTCCTAGAAAATAACTGAAAAACGTAATTATTATTTTGTAATGAGTACCGTGTGGTGATTTTCAAGCGGAAATGAAAATGATTATCATTGTAATGAAAGCTGTTGGTACATACGTACGTAGGCAATCTTGCACCACACTGAGTATGATACAACAGTAAGTTCATCCGTCATTATTGTTTCCAGGCACCTTCCTGTCAATGACAATAGAGTTGAAGTTATTATATCAATTTGCACAGGGTGGAAACACCGGTAATTGAATTATTATCTAGAACAAATGGCCAGTCAAAAAAATACTTACTTACATAAGATCCTCCAAAATTACATTCAAATTACAGCATAGAGTAGATTAGATAACTTGAGTGAGCGTTGGAAACTTACACGTTTGCAATGTATTTTACAACTTCAATCAAACCAACCAATATTGAACATGCCTTATATTACATGAATTAACGTTCTGCTTTAAAATAACAAGGGAAAATAAATTGTAATTCCTTTCTCTCACGGTAATTACTTCATTGCAAAAACTCTACATTTCTCACACAATTTAGAATCTCTTATCGTAAAATTTGCTTTCACTGTATCTCTAGTTTCTTGAGAAAGTTTGAAAATTTTATGTAGACTTGCGAATTTTAAGACGTGTGGATTGGCTTAAGCAAGCAGAAAACGATTAATTTCAAAACCATTCTCAAAACGGAAATAAATAAATAAAAAAGTGGTAGAATAAGTAGCGATATTGGAGAACAGGATACAAGTGATTCCTTTTTATTATTACATTGATTTCAGATGGTACCCCCAAAAAAATCAAGCTTCACAAAGGTGGTACTAACCTTTCGATATTTTATACTAATTCATGTTTTCCTAAAAATTCCCACTAATTTAATCTGATTAAGAACCGTCTACCACAAAAAATATAGATTCTGAGCTTCCTGTACTCCAATTTTTTCCGTTCCCCGTTCCAAAGTTTAGAGTATGAATTACGATGAACTATACACCCATTATACAACTCTTGCAACACTCAAGTTTCCCATGATCATTATCAAATAGTACTATATCAGATCAGCCTTTTACACCTCAAATCTTATTATCCAATTTTTCTGCCCCAATAATAATAAGGTGTTGGTAGTGGGCAATAACATCTGCCATGTCGAAGCAATAAAATATATGGTGTAAGTAAGGGCTCTTGCATTTTTCCACATTGTTTTGCCCTCTCCAGGTTTTTTTACACTGAAAAGGATAACAGACCGACGGCACGAAGCCCTTAATCTTCTAAATTGTCTGTTTTCTGTAGCCAAGGTGGTCTACACCAACTTAGTTGGTGGCACTACGTGGTAGTCACTCGTTGCTCTATTTCATCTCCAAAGTACTAAAACAAAGCGTACCTTATAAACACATTACTTTTTGTCGGCGTTTTTTTCCCGTAATCGCAATCAAATCAATTTTCCCGAAAATTTCATTAGCAATTTTGAGTTATAATGGCTTTATTCAAACAGTTAAATTTTTTTGAATAAAGTCCTCCAGACCCATCCTTTTTCATGCTATTTCGTTTTCAATTAAAAGGTCATGAAAATAAAATATATTTTACATCTGTTAAAGGAAAGTCTCGTTTGATTTGTATGCTTGACATTTCCATTCCTTTTTTTCTTAACGACATCCAATCCAAAATATTTTATCATCTGTCTGTTTTTAGTTAGGGGGTATCAAGACAAACGGCTTAGAATTGGTCACCTTGATCTCCTCTAGCCATATCAGGTTGTGTGTGTACGCCTTGTTGCCGTGCAAACAAGTCATTTTAGTGATTGGCGACTGACTAAAATTGTTTTTCATCATTTCCATTCCGAATTAGATGGTGTAGTTGTGCACATCTTGTTGCTTCTCTCTCGCCTCATTTCTAATTCTCTCACACGGCATTTTATTCTTCGCAGAATGGATGCTTTTGGATGTCCTGCTGATTTAATACTAATAATAATGATAACAATGGGAACGATCATCTTCTATTTTGATAGGCTGGCATCCGTTTAGTTGTTCGATTGTTGTGGCATGTAATTGTCTTTTCTGCTCACATATGTTAACAGATATACTCTCATCTCAGACTGCTCATCTCATCTAACCTTCGCATGAAATGCATTCATTGTAATTTCAAGAAGAGTAGTAGTAGTAGTCAAAGTTGAAATGCTGATGATGAGATGATGATGCTCACAGCTAGCTTTGGCATCAATTTTTTTTGCTTGCCTTTGTTAGGACCTCTTGGTTGGCTTGGTTGGTGTGTGTGTTGTTAAATACGAGTTTGGATGTGCCATGATAATGATCCTTGAGTAAAATGATTGAAGGTAATGTTAGTTTTTTATTTGAGTTACAAGTCATCTTTTGCAAAGGTTTCAATTCACAGATGCCGACAAAGGAGACCGCCGCTAACACCGAGTGGTACTTTAACCATGTACACAATAACCATTTAGCATCTGGTCTGTCAATAAAATATGTAAATGTAACTTTGAAGAGAACGATAATTTCCTCCTCATCATCCAGGTGATTATCAATCAACCAATGTTACATGATAGAAAATCAGGCAACTTGCTAAATATTCCAAAACAACTGATCTGAATAATATTTTGTAGCACTTTTTTTTGCTAGTAATCATCTTCTTCTACAAGAATCAAAATTCTTATTGGTTGTGGGTAGCGTGGGCAAAAGAGATGAATAATTTTTTGTTCACATTCTGTGGCCCCTCTGGATAATCGTCATCAGTGGTATTTTTTTTAAATCACAGAAATTATTTATGAATATTGATGCAATTCAGTGGTTATGATTTGAACTACAATTTTCAGCCTACTGTATCATTTTCACTGATAACCACTTACATTACCATCCTCTTGTTTTTTGGATCTAACAATGAAATGATGGCTTACAAGGTTCAATTGCTCTCTGTTGTTTTTCTATACCACTTACAGTCTCGTTCTAGTTCTTTTGCATTTGCACATTCAGAATACATAGGAAAATTATGTGTGGGAACTTTCGACAAATACATATTTGACAACTTACAGCAATTTACGATAAATAGATCGAAAAGGGGGATGCTAACATTATTTCTTGTTTTCAAAAACGTGATTGGCCCCTACTCACCGGTTTTTCGTTTAACAAGAAAGAGAAATACCTGAAATACGATCTGTATCACGTAACTCATGCAATGTGCACGTTTTCTCCTTTACTGCTTAATCTCTACGGTTCACATTTTCTGGAAAGTATGACACACGCAAATAGAATGTATAGGTATTTTTGGGTAAGCGAATCTCGACAATTTGTAGTTTTATTACGTCAAAGTTGCCATCCTTAAAAACAAAACAATTAAGAAAGCGACTGTTCATATAAAGGGAACTTTAGCATTATATAATTGAACGTTGGCTGCTAATAATAAACATGTGCGTATTAATTGACAGAAGATATTTGATCAAATGTTGAATATTACGTAAATGCCAAGTTTTCCAGAAATACGCAATCACAATTCAAATGATGTTTACTACTTCTTGGATTATGAAAGGTAATAATACAGATATGTAGGGGTGTGTCAAGAAAACTGAAAGTTATTTGGTAGGAATATAACTTGTTTGTGATGTTCAAGAGGCTTTGTTGTGCACACTAATATACAATATTTCTCTAATAGCTAAGGTGTCAAATTTCAGCATCTCATAATGAGCATCAATGAGATCAATCTGAACAAAGAGGTCATGTGTCGTGCGACTGTGACAAATTTGTACCAAGAAATAAGCTACTCCATATTTTACTCATACACACGGCAAAATACACGAGCACGAGCTCCAGATGGGAATCTTCAAGGAGATGAAGAAAACCTGAGAACATATTTGAATAGAGGTATAAAAGATTTTTGTACTCTTTTCAATTGAGGGACACACAAAAACGCCAGTGTTGAGATTTGCTTTCGCAGTGTGCGGCCGAAAGAAAAATTATGAAAACGGAATAGAAAAGATCTCACGAGCTGATACACTCTACTGCCTCGTTGTTCTCATACAATAGATTAATGGAGTCGTGGATAGGATTATGAAGTCGAAGTTCATGATGTGGTTCCACAATAAGGAAAAGTGACAATTGACTCACAACACAACAACAGAAAAGATGTGTTATCAGCTTATTTTGCAAAAAAAGAAGGTTTGTATCTATGAGTACTGGCTTTTTGAAATTTTGGTGGTAATGAAGTGCTCAGTCAGTCAGTTTGGAACAGATCGGCTTATACCTCTGCTCTCTATATTAGCTATTCAACGAGAGTTTATTATAAAGGAAAGGTAATAGGGCATGGTGATCCTAGCTCTTCATGTCGTGCTCTTTTCATATTACAAAGGAAGACTGATGTGTTGATCCTTCTGTTGATGATGATGATGATGTTGCTTGTCATGATGAAACCATTGCATTGAATAATCCACACACAATATGAGCACCTGAACGCATCACACAAAGGCTCAAAATGGGATAATGGATTGGTGTTTCAGAGTCGTTATTCGCACTATAAGTTGTTGTAATAGAAATGGATATGTGTTGTTTGACTCAACCACCTTTTCAGTATTCATTCCAGGAGAATATAATGGATGAGGCTTGGGCATGGATACCGAAAATATACACATGCATTCTTCCTTGCACCCAGGCACAAGGGAGAATAGAAAAGTTGGTTCGGCGAAAAGGCACATTTTAAATGTATGTGGCTGTGTGTGTGTTGTAGCAAAAAGCTCAGAAGCCAAAAGGCACTTTGTGAGGATAATCAACCATTTGAGCAACAATAAAGACTTTAGGCGTGCTAAACTAGCTTTGGAGGTTGGTTTTTGTAATCGACAGATGGAATAATATACATGCGGTAGGCCTTTTCCCGGAGGTCAAGTAAATTTTGACAGGAGTGAGATATAAAATAGAAGAGATGTGAGAAGAGAAGAAAATTAACTGTCATTCTTTGTACCCATTTAATAAGATTCCATTCACAACAATAATCTATTAACCGTGACGCCTTCAATGTATCAACCATTTTACTGCGCTTAGTATTACAACGTCACTAGAGGATAATGTTACATGACTCTATGTAATATGCTTTCAACATTTTCATGGGTTCTCTCTCTACCTCTCTTCGACACTTTGTGTGTAATACATTGGCTGATCATTTTACTACTTACTTAAATACCTCCAGCTTGCCAGCTAAATAACAATCTTGCACGAGCACAGCTTCATTTTATTCTCCTGTTAGCCATCATTCATTTGCTACAACGCAACAGTATATTTCACGTTTAGAATGTATCACTTTTTTTTAACTGCTACCCTACCTATAAACCGTGATAATAAGTAGATGTACAACGTGAACTGTATGTAAAATGCTTGTTCTTTCATTCTTTCAGCTATACTAGTGACTAGTCAACAGAAAGCTCAGCTAATTACTTACAAATCCTTTTACAAGGCACTACAAAAATCATTTATCTGCTCATCAACCACAAGAACCAAGTAGGCTTTACGGTTCACGATAAACAATTATTTTACTCATATACTATACATGTTATGTTACCAAGGGGTAACTTGTCAAAACCTGGTTTAATTAGTCGACATTGTAGACGCAAAGAGCCTAGGAATTTTTTAGTACTTGTGTTAGCATTAGCGGATAACGAATATGATATTTCTTTTTAGGCTGTCAGCGCTTTCCTTATAACGCTTTATAAATAGACATTGTCAATTGTGGATCGTCACATGAAATCTTGAGCACATCACATTAGCAACAATCATAATAGGCTTTAGCTCATTGCTTTTGATGAAGCTGTTCTAAATTTAAACCTGGTACAATAAAGGATATCTAAAATGATGCATGTTTATCATTATTCTTTATCCTCATTTCATCCGTTCCCTTTGCTCCTTTAATATCATCATTACATTGTCGTGTACCACAGCGCTAGTAATAACGATGCGACAATTCAAATCCTGATGATGATGATAATGATAGAAAGAACAGCGGCCAATGTACAATCAGTTAAGGACAGATTATAATTCATGTTTGCTTCTCTCGGATGATGCTTAGAATGAGTGAGGTAGAGTCTAATTCTTTGTGAGTTGTAAATATGAGACTATTATTCAAAGTCACAATTCTCCACTTTGTTCATCCTGTCGTGAGTGAATGAAGAAGAGAGAGATGCCATTGAGAGAGCGTGAGCACACACACATAGTAGTCCCAGAGCTTCAGCCAGAATAGCTCTGATTGTAGTCATGAGATATCAGTTTTGTGTATGAATGTTAGGGGGGATGTTAACAAAAGTGATGATGATCTCCTAAACAGAACAACTGACAATGATTGACTTCATAAATTATGTTAGACAACAAAATGGTTCCCAGAAGTGATGACTGGGACGCAGAGCCTTGTTCACCTACCAACATTACAAAATAAATTCGTATTTTTCATCATATATGCAACTTGAATGTAAGAGCTGAACTCCAAATTCGCATCACATCATTTGTTCACGAGATCTAATTAAAGTAGCGTGTATAGTATTTTTATTGAAAGCAGTGGGGTAATGCTCCCCTTCCTCTTGAAAAAAGCATGTATGCATCGTTAACTCAATGCGATTTAGTTTAGCGTTCTTAAATCCAAATAAAATTTAGTCGCTACCTATTAATGGGCCTAAAGCCTGTTTAAAAAAGGTAATTCAGCCAGTCTCACTAGTATTGGATAGTGAGTGATGCTCTGAGAAACTCTTCCTAGAATCAATTAGTAAATTGTCAAGTTATTCAGATTAAAACAAGATGTTAGCAAAATATTCTCCCTGTAATTGAAAATGTTTTAATTGGAGTGAAAGGTTTCAAGAAAAAATTAAAAGCTACACAAGAAATAACAATGAGCTGTACTATTTTCAGACTTGAAACATCACAAGGAAATAACGACAATTTCAAGCACATTCCAATTTTCTTGTTACTAACGATAAAAAGAAGCATGGGTTGAAGTCGACGTGGTTATGGCTAAATAACTGATTTCATTCGCTCAGTTACATTAATTAGGTTGCACATAAATGCTGTCCAATTTTTTATCACCACCAGACGTTCTTCTAATGATCGACGTGAAGGGGTGATTAAGGAGTTTTGAAATACAATGCAAAGGGAGAAAACAATTTCATTTAGCATTAAGTCTTATCTTGAATTTGATTCAAACATATGTGATGTTGAATGTGACGGCGGTTGTTGTTGGATGTTAGATCTGTTTTTTCTAAAAAATGAGTAATCAAGATGTTACATCACATTTTCCATGTTTCTTCACATTAAACCATGGTAAGTCACTTGTTTTCCACAACTTGTCTTTCCCTTTTTATCATTATGAAGTTTTATAAAACCCTTAAAACGACTCTGTCAGAGGATTTCAACAAAAACTAAAACTTTTCTTGAGATGGGGTAATCAGATGTAATGAAACCGCATGAAGACATTTTGTATCATTCATACCAGCTAGCTTACAGAAGAAAAAAGATTACGTTACATTATGCATCAATAGTAATAATAATAATGTTTCTTTCCCATTTTTTCTCTCTCGTCATGATTAGTACACAAAATGTGAGCTGACTGCTGAGCTTGTGCGTTTCATTTCATACAGAACTACTGCGTTGCAATAGATAGATACATGACGTTCTCATTCTTCTTTAAAAAAAAGAGCATTGGATTGTGAAGATGGTAAGTCAAGTCGTTAAACAACAAAAATGTTTTTCAACTGAAACAACTCAATAAGTGAAATAGGGAGCAGGAGAAAGGCTTCTACCGTATAATATAACATATATAATACGTTTAAAAAAGACTGAAATAGAGCGAACACCTCATTCTTTTTTCTCTCCGACGATGACATTCAAAATGCTCCGTGTGTTTGTGAGTAGAGTGAGAGTTCTTATTTTTCTACGACGACTCTATCAACCTTTCTGTTCATCTACATAATATAATGGTATATAGCAAGCAAGCTCACAAATATATAAGCAAACCACATGAGTTTCCTGAGCGAAGCGCGTAGAGATATTATGTACTTATAATGGGAAAAGGAATAGATTTAGATGGATGGATGCAAGCAGAGCGATGCGAATTGAAAAAGGGCTTCAAATGGACTTGGAGTCAATTAAGACCGAATTTTGAATTTGTCTCGCATCAATCTCTAAATAGGCAACATGAGAGTTAGGTTCAGTAGCAGTTGTACAAATTGAAAGGTAACTTCAATAGAAAAGTTTAACGTCGTAATAAGTTCTTCTTTGGTGCCGTATGATATTATGATCAATGGTTAAATCATTCTGTGTGAGTTGACACGGTCCTCTTTTTCCTCCAGGGCAGAGGAGAACCGTGAACTGAACCGTCCCAGGTTTTTCTCTAAGGGAAATGACTCAACAACCAAAGTCAAGCCACTATAATGTGCTTTGGTACATGCCCCTTTTCAATCCACACAAAAGCAACCCATGTTCTTTGATCTCGAGAAATGGATAGAGAGAGAGAAGAACTGCATGTTGAACAAATTAACTGACTGAGAAAAATGCAATTCTGTATTTACAACATTTCGTATATGGAAAAGTGCGTAACAACAATATCAAAAGTCACATAGGTCACTATTGTTATTGTCGCTGAGTGTTTGAATGAAAATACCAATGATTATGATAATGATCCTAAACGTGCAGTGGGGAAACTCTCTCGATAAGGACATGAATGTTTCAACAACACTACATATCATCATCATCATCATCACCACCATCACCAAACCAGTGTCCACGGACCAAGTCATACTCGTCCTGCTCTTTTTTTAATGCTCACTTACGGTCTAGCTCCGCATAATGCGAATGAAAGCCCTTGCAGCGCAAGCCAAAATTGGACATAGGAAAGGAATGGAAAGAGAGAGAGAGAGGGAGAAAAAAAAAGTTGCCGACAGACTATTTAAAAATTATTGCTTTGCCTCTCCATACTTGTCACGTCTAAATACTACTTGGGTTACAAATGGGTAGAATTCTGTAAATTATGGTAAATTAGCAGCTGAAAGTGAATGATGTTGACTGTCTCATTGTGTGAATGCATGAATAAAATAATAGTTTATTTCTGTGACACAACAGACGGCCACTCGTTTTTTTAAAGGTTTACCGCTAAAAAATATCCGTAAATCTGACAGTAAAAGTGTAAGCTGGTGTATAAAAAATTAATGCTTAGAATAGAATGGAGACGGGTGCATTGCTCTATATCATCATTTCTGGAAGTAACATAACGTGCAATTGGTCTCAATAATTTTTCCTTGGCACTTCTCACTCATTTAATCCTTGTCATTTGTGAGTTAATATGTGTGTATCCACATCCACCTTTTCCCTGAGAAAGAATGAATTTGGTTGATGCAGTTGCTCGTTTCAGTTTAAAGTGATGATAAATTAAGTGCAATTCCAAAATCTCAGTTTTCGACTTACTTAAAGTGCCGATGTTTTTATGTGTAGCACACTACTTTTTTTTACATGTGAGTTCAAGAATATATGTATAAGGATGGCTGCACTTGAACAAGCTAGTGCAGTATAACTCTTAGCTAGCAGCTTATGGTTCTTGTTATAATTTTCGATAATTCCTCAGAGATGTTGGTCTGAAAATGAGAGCAGTAGTTAGTTTTGAACGCAATTTTTTGGGAAGTTTAAAAGGTTTCTTGATTACTTAACAACGTGAAAAATAGTCACTTTCGACAGGGTAGATTATCTTGAAATGAGTGAGATGAGCAAAGCATAAAGCACTAAAGCAAAAGAGGAATAAAATGAGTTTAAGAGATGGATTGAGTGGGAAGTAAGTACCAAACAAACGAGGGAATCTTATATACCCCAACAAAACATCAGGTGCATTACCTGAATGAAAAATGACTTTTTCACGCTTTTCGGAAGCAGAAATTTACAAATTTATGATTTCCTTTAACTGGATGACTGAGTGACTAAGCTGAGAGACTCTACCATATTACCACGATTACATTATCATCATTAAGTTGTAGGTCAGCGAAGAGGGGCAAAAATATGATGGGGATGTGATATGATAACTTAATACACAAACTAAATAATGTGTACAGACCTAGAGAGAGAGGCATAGTCTCAGTTCTAAACAACATGCACTCATGTATTTAGTAAACGGGATGGAACGGTGAAGAAAGTGTATTTACTGCCTACATTTCTTCAAGCTTCATGCTAACTTTTAGCTAAAATCCTATAAGTATACTTGCAGCCATAGAAGTAAATATTGTACACATACACACACTCACTCTCTTATATGCACGTCTGTCATGTCATATCTGTTGGGAATCATTTAATATCTTCATCTTTCTCAAGCTTCATGCACGTTTTTTTATATATTTGTACACTATTGCCCACGACGATGACAGTTAGAAGGAGTTGTTAGAAAAACTTTTTCCTGTCATTTAAGCGTCCCTCAATATATCATCTATTATTGCATGAGAAAAGCAAGTGGCGAACTTGGATATTATTATATTTTGCATGCATTCAAAATAAAATGGTTGTTGGTCCTTCCTTACCCCAACCCAATGCATTTAAAAAAAATATTAAGTTTTACTCTATCCCAGTTCTTCCATCCTCTTATGTATATCTCTCATCGGCAATGAGATTAATATGTTACAAATGACATACACTCTTTCATCATCAAATAAATGCTCGTTTTCTCAACAACGTTTCAAAATGCATCAACATTTTTGTGACATAATTTCCGCCATAACCAGTCCATATATTGATACGGTTTTATAGTGAATAAACGTTTATATATGTTCGAGTAGAGCTAGAATTCTTATATCTTGTACACCATGAATAATCGCACATATGTACATTTTTATAAGAAATATATTATGGAAGTGTAGGCTGTGTCTCCATCAAGTTTGTATCGCATTTTTCACAGTCGTTCAACAGGCAAATTCAACAGTTTTCTTGAGTGGGTGCCATTTATTCAGCAAGAGTTAATGGCAGAAGTTGGATGTGGTGCGAGTAAAATATAAAAAAACTAAGGAAATACCAAATAAATACATGCAACATTTACGAAAACGTTAATGATGTAAGTAAAAAATGAGGCGAAAAGGAGAAAAAAACGAAAAGTGTTTTTCTTCAAGTCCCATTTATTCGAAGAAGGTAAGAAGGCAAAGGCACTATTTTTTCTGGCATTCTTGAGTGATCTGTAAAATAAAATGTAAAGAAGCAATCATACAGTCATTCAAAGGAGAATCAACTACAATAAAACGTGAAACGCAAATCAGGAAAATAATTTTTGCACTTTTCCATTACGAAAAATATGACTAGTCATAATGATATGATGATGAGACAGACACAAGACAAGGACGTTGATATTGCAGCCACCCAAAATTTCAAAAAGGAGTAAGTCATGCAAATGCAAGTAAGTAGATGTAAAAGTTTTATTTTTTTTGGCAAAAATAAAAATGCATCACACAACAACAAATAATCCTTGTGAACATATATGAATTTACACAGTCACACATTCAGTGAAGCCTAAGTAAGTACTTAACTCTTTTTCATAACATGACGACGGGTGCAAAATACCATGACCGATACAGACGCATAGCACATTTTCTTCACTTCTCCCAAACCATCCTTCCCGTCAAATCACATTTTCATACAATCAAAACCATGCCAAACAACTTACTACACTCCCGAATTGTAGTAAGTAGCAGCCGTATCTATGGTTCTCATTAAAATGTTTTTTTTCTCTTGATTTTTTTGGTGTATGTATAGCACACAATACTACGTACAATTCCAATTTGTGAGTATGATATAGGTTTCAAGTTGCTTCTGTCAAATGTTTGAGATATCGCTAGCCATACCTTTTTGGTGACGTTGGATATCGTAATCCTGTTAATTTACTGATATTGCACATACAGATGAAAGATATAATGTGGATTTGTGCCAATGATGAAGTAAAGAGAACAAACTTCATAGTTAATTATGTTGTTTTCTCTTCGCAGATATTTCTCCCTGACAAGTTAATCCTCTGACAAGATAACAAAAATTAGGAATGGAGTAGTAGCTAGCAGCAGCAGACGTATCTACGCTGTATAATATACTCTTTCTATTTCTGCGTGTGTGGCTGACATCTCTCCAAATTCCCCGAGGTGCACAATGTTCCACTACATACATTCTGTCGCTGAAACTTTTAGGACACACTTGAGTATACGGAGGAGATGTGTAGCAAAAATGATACTTTCACGAGCCTAACTGGGTAATGTGCGACTGACTGATGTGGCCCCATAAGTCTTTGCATTCAATGAGAGTATATTCATACAAACAAATTTACAGTATGCACGCTTAAAACAGAGCTATAAAGCGTATAAATATATTTTTCATAACATGGGGAAACGTGAAATATTCATAAGACAATTAACAACCACCCCCAATTAAATCATTTCATGCAAAGGAATGATTTAATGTAATAAGCTTCACAAAAACTAAAGAAGAATCTCATTTTTTAAGGAATTTATTCACACAAATGAAACACGCACACATATTTGTGTCAGCTAGCAAAAGTGCTGGCAAGACATAGTTTTGCAATATCAGTACTAGAGCACCTACCCATCCGTCCATGTTATTTAACTCGTCTTGGAGCAAGTAATCATCATAATACGTGGCATCGACGAATGGCGGCAGATACAGGAGGTAGGCATTTTGATTGAGACATTTTCCTTGTGCTCTACCGCATCTGCATCAATTTAACAACAAAACGAAACGGCATCTCATACAGCCCCACGCTGTTTACCTACCCTGTGTAACAACTTCAGTGAAAAGCGTGAAGATAATCACTCAGAATAATAATCAAAAACCAGCTGAAGAACACCATTGTAGTCACTCACTCAACTTTATTGTGTTCTCTTTAGTAAAAAAAATGAGCAGCATATAATAATAAAGACGATAATAATTATAATAATGGCGATATTACATATTTCAACTAAATTGGACAGCCGCTGGATGGGAAGAGGTAGGAAGCAAGAAAATACAATATATTTGAGTGGAGTTTATAATAAATCTGATTAACTGAATATGCACATGTGGCAAAAGTGTATGCAATCTTAAGTGCCACGAATAATTTTAGTTTAGTACGATAAGTTTTAATTAAATGTTTCATAACTTAAAATTGTCACAATAAAATTTGCCATTGTATTTGCACTGGAAAGAGAAATTTAAATGTTATTTAATGCTACCAGGAAAATGGGAATTCATTGTGTTTTAACTTGTGGAATGGACAGACAAAAAAGTAAACTATATAACGTAGCAAGCGACACATAATAAAATGAGAAAGAGTTTTTGTCTTCATCGTACAATTTCAATGCAAACATACAGAACTGGTGATGTTGATGATGATAAAGCTAGGAAAGGCGTATGATAGGGAGATCAAGCAATACTCAACTCCTGACGATCGTTGGTGGTGGTAACTCTATCCTCTTCAGACCAAGAAAGTTAATGAAGAATTGGGAAAACTGGGAAGACTCCTCCGGGAGGAAGGCGAAGGTGGGCTTGGTCATTACTCATTACTTATTCTTCTTTTTATACACTTTTCTCCCCCAAAGATTACAGGTATACTCAAAAATTGATGATAGTAGCGGTAATAATAACAATAATGTAATAATGAAGACGATGATTTTCCATATTATATTACCATGAAAATGCAACTTCACAGACACAAAATTCAGACAGTTAACGTGTACGAGCATCATCATCATCATCATATCATAATATTCTTGCTTCACCGACAACCAGTAAAATACTTCTATTTTTGTACTTACAGCCGCTTTACGTAAGTAACTACGAGTAAAAATTTTAAGATAAATAATAGTAAAAAAGGAGAAACATTATCTTCTTCTTATTATTAATATTATATGTTTCACTTCATCCGCTCAGTTAATAATACGCACAACCCCACGTACACGTAATCATGTCATCTTTTTCTTAAAGGTGGCGGTGGATCCTATAAAGGACTAAACTAATGAGACTTAAATGAATATGTATTATATCATATCATATCTTCTCTCAAGCTTATTTTCACGCAGCTTTCATCTTTCTCTTCCTTTCGGATGTTGTTCTTGGTAGGTATATTCACAGAGGTTAGTTCCCCTCCCTCTGCCTCTCTCATTATTCCCAATGGTAGATATTATTACTGCAGAAGACGCTAATTACTAGAAAAGAAACATCATAGCTCTTAAGTTAAGGAAACCCTCCAGGTGAGCAGAAACGAGCACGTCTGCCCATTAAGGAATATAGGCAGATGGAAGATGAAATTGCAGTCATTCAATACAAAAAAGAAGACGTAATTATGATAAATAATCAGAACTACTCAAGATATGAATATCAGTTAAAAAAGACGCGAGATTAATAGCTTATCCACTTATTACACATACATATTTACAAGCCATAAGATAAAAAAAATACTTTGCGAATTTATTAGCGAATCAAGATTTAATGTATGACATGAACCGAAACGGCTCGTAATACTTTTAATATCATAGCCAAGGTATCCAATGCAATGGACTGTAATTGAAGTGAATTTGAAAGAAAACAACCTATATAATAATTGGAACCAATATTGAGAGATTGAGACACTGTGTGCAAGACGCAATAAGTACTTTTTGACTGGTTTGGTTTTGCTAAGCAATCATGATAAGAAATATTATTGCCATTTTTCATCCATTGCTATCCGTTGCAATTGCTAATTTATTCATTGAAATGTTTTGTTTCTGACTGAGGATTTACAATGAGAAGCATTAGCTGCATGGAATTAATGTTGAACTTGAATTTGAATTCAGTCATTTTTTTTGATTGGTGGCTGAGAAAATTATAATTTTTTTTCTGTCGGTTGGATATAAACTGCCATCGCATCACCATCCATTTTTCCATAAAAAGTGGACGCTTGTCAGTAACACCGAGAGTGAGATGCATATTATGGACACATGTATACACATACCTATGCTCTGTATGATAAGGTGTCAGCTACATGCACACATGTCTAGATAGTCTAAGATGAGTATTAAAATGAGCGGATTGCATAGTTGGCATCAACATCATCATCTTTTCCATCATGATTTTTCCCATTTGGCCACCCAAGATACGGGCCGTGTGGGCCACCCAAACGGATCCGAAAAGGACAAAAACACTAAATAGACGCTAATGAGCTTGGCAGGATTGATATGAACTGAAAAGAAATGAGCTTTGGCTGCCTCACTGGTGATGATTACGACATACATATAATGTATATCTGATGTGTTATTATTCTTCTTGAATGCCGGTGTTTCAGAAACGTGAAGCCAATAGAAAGTGGGTAAAGTGTTGAAGTACATATACAATATGTGCATTCATTCATATACCCTCTCTCACTATTCTCTCAGGCAACACACAATGGGCAAATAATGATCATGACTTGTTCTCTCCTATAATTGTATATAAAGATGAATTTATAGGGGGAAACTACGAGAAAAGGGTGGAAAAATAGAAGACAGTTTGTAATAGTAAATGAGATAGTGAGAATATATACTTTTTTTCCATGGATAGGATCATATCATACGTTGTAGATTGCCCATATTACTTTACGTGCCTACGTAAATATATGAGATATGCCAAATATAATCTGTACAAAGTCAGAAAAAGAACATTATCATGATCAGGAATTTATCTATTACACACCTTCCTTGCATACTGAAGAAAAAAAGAACATCCTCTCACATGTAACTCGCTCTTGTCTTGTCAGCTCAGCTCTCCCCGTTTGTGTGAGTTGCCTTCTAAAGATAGCTTATAAACTTGCATGTATGCACTTTATGTACATACGTACTTATGCAAGTAGTAAAATATGTATGTATGTATGTACACATGAATAGAAGGAAAAAAGAAGTGGTAGTCAAGTCAGCAATGTAGTTAAAAAGAGTTGAGTGTTGAGTGAGTGAAACCCACTTGAATTCCCTTTCCTGGTTATACATATAGTAAAAACCCAGTCCGCCAATGTGGTTGTTTGGCTCCGCCTGTCTACCTCGAAGGCGGCCCATCTGCGTCAATTGACCTGTCAAACATGCTAACTTCCCCCCACTCGTTGATTCGTTATTCAACAAACTAACTGGCCTGTTTCGCTCTTCCAACATATCGCGTTTTTTAACAAAATCGTTTGCTCACTCACTCAGTCAGCTTTGAGATGATCATGCTAACAGGAGCTGAGATATGCACAGCAGATTGCCTTTCATGCGAAGAAAAGCTTGGCTGCTAGAGATAGAGAAGCAGTGTGTGTGAGTGAGTAGTAGTGGCATGCAGCATGCAAGTCTTCTACCAGCACACACACTAGTGATCGAGTTACTCCTTTACGTACCAGTAGAAGCAATTGAGGTTTACAATTTCTGATACTAAAAGATGCTAATAATGAAGAAAAAACCATTTGATACCTCAAAGCGCAGGAGTTACTTTTACAAACCTGGGCAAAACTAAATGCCTTGGTTTCTTTTCGCATATATTGTTTCCCACTATCCAGAATATAACTGGAAAAGGGCTGAACTGATATAAAAACGTCACATAACAACTGTATACCACCAATTTCCTGGACAATTCTCAACTTACTTTAATAAATTGTGGTCGTTCTTTTCTTTTCTACAATTGCCTACAACGTCAACGTAGGTAGCTTACATATAGCTCGCATTCCAGGCATATTATGTACACATTTTTATATATATTATATAGCAATAAAGCATAATTCTAAAACCTGGTTGATCTATCATTACTTAGATTACATGAGTCAAACTTTTTCCTCGCTCACAATAAACACGCTTGCAATAGCGAAAGCAACAACAACAAGAAAAACTCTTGGCCTGGCAGCCTGTTAGTTAGAGCTCAACAATATTTCTTGACTCTTCATCCCATGTAAACATGCTTAGTGCGAATGCAACAAAAAGCATAATATATACAATAGCCATCAACATTAAACATCAACTTTTTCGCTTTTTTGATATGTGTGCATTGCATGGTGGTATTGGTATGGTGGTGGTGGTGCTGTAACAACTTCCACTGCAAGTTCACGTAACGAACTGCCGTGCAAAAGCTTGTCGACTAGTTCTAGTTTGTTGTTGACTGCCGTGTTTACTTCTCTGCCTCATTCCCACAACACAACTAAAACTCAACTGGCTCAAGTCAGATTCGATACCTTGGAGAAGTTTGGAGAGAGGCTTGTTTGTCGGTACTTTTTTTCATTTTAGATATCATATCACATCACCATGCCCGGTTGTATGTATACATTCCTCCCATGTACATACATGTAAATGAATTTGGATACATTCAACATTTATATAACTCGAAGAGGAGTGAGTGAGCAACCACTAAAAATCTAAACATGTAACACGTAGTGTTTGAAAAGTCAGACAGAAATGAGCTGACTTTTAAGTGAAGCTTACTCTCAACTCAACACTGCAACTACTAATGCATCAATGCCGCATCGCCTCCCTATACCCATAATAAATAATACATGGGAAAGCATCTGAAAAATTTTCTTTTGTATTGTGGCATGGGTGAACGTTAAGTACACGTTAGTTGTACCGACACAATACATACATCTTCGCACTTTAGGTAATATGCTTTAAATGTTGATTCTATGAAATTTGTTCGTCGGCTTCTTTTGAGCGTATTGTACAATGTGTTTCTGCGGTTACTTCTGTATGTGTGTGTGTGAGTGAGAGCGTGTGTGCTAGCTAAGAACTCTTTCCAGAGTCAAACTGGATGTTGAGCAGAGTGAATTTACCTTGAGTTCGTTCAGTTCAGCTAATCTAGCAATCCTTCCCATGTATTACTCCTCTTGGAGTGATCATCTCATCTTCTCAGGGAATTTCACTTTTGACTAAAGCCCCTTTGAAATGATAAACCATTGCTGACACCTCAAAAAATAACACCTCTTCCTTAAACCAAAACCAACGTCAGCACTTTTCCATCACTTCTTGTGATATCTTAAGGGACTTGGGGATACCTGGCCACATTCAGTGTATATTATTGTGAGATACCAACAAAAAAAAGTTAATCTTGTTGAATGTTTTAATACATCAATGTAGTTATGTCGGTTGGCAGCCCCTCACATTTACTTCCAAAGTACCTCCATCCGTACACTCACCAAGTCACATTAGCGTCTTGAGGATAACAGCTCCGACTCGAGGTGGTTTTTCATAACCGTGGAAAGTGTCCTAGCTGAAGGTTTGACTTGGTACTTGATCACTGCTTTAGTAGCATGATAATTGAGCACATTGACATTTCCTATTGGATGAATCACTCGAGTACCCCATCAGCTCATTGACGTTTCCTGCTCAAATGTATTTTGGTCATCACCAGGAAACCTCTCTGCATCATCAAACTTATGAGAAGCTCCAAAAAGTGAAATTGTGTCTTTAATCATTAATTTGACCATCGCATCATTAACACATCATCATCATCATCATCTTACCGATGAGTAATTTGTTCTTGACGCTCAACTCATCCTAAGAAAAAACGGAGCAGCATCTATACAAAAATTAGGATTGAGTTCACTTACAGAGTTTGAGTTTATTCTTACAATACCTAAAGGAAAGACATATTTTTCCGGTTATTGACTATCGGCAATGTACTCACTAAGTTGTTGCCTACTTAACGTTTTAGTAAAGCACTGACAGAGTTACGTGAAGAGGTGATGAAAGATCAAATGGTCTTCAACGAATCACATACATAAAACGGGGAACCACGGGTTAGTATCATTCACAGGATTTTGATGTATTTGGAACTGTGTGAGTAAGTGAATCTTTTTAAAGCCCGCCCACACGTTGCTTCCCGTGTTAGAGAGAGCATACCGTAAAGAAGTAAGCTCATTACAGTGGTCGTATAAGAAGTGTAGCAGTCTCAGCGCATCGTGCTCGTAGGTAGTCATCACCTCCAAACATTTATTTCAGTGTTATTTAATGTGCGCGTTGTTGCAAACGGATCTCTGACTGAAGGCTTCTTTTGTATCGTTCTCCTCACTCACAATACATTTATTCCCTATCCTTCATCAGTCAGTTGTATTCCAATTGTCCTCAATCAAACGTCATACCGTTGACAGATATATCATCATCGTCATCATCATCATCCGTCTTATACCAATTTCAGTCACTGTCAAGCAAATATATATATATGTGGAGCTTGTCGCTACTCCGCTGCCACTCCAACCAACTACCAACCACTTCAGTTTTTACTGTGAGTGCGGAATTACAGAAAACCCAATAATACGGCAGGAGCTAACTTTATATATCATCTATTGCTACCACTTGTCTCTTCTTGATGGTAAAAAGGTGACTCTGTTTTGCTATAACGTGTCAGTCAGTTCCTCACTGCCTGCTATGACTTGTCAACACCTAACACAAGTGTGGTGTTTGAGTGCAAATACAAAGTTTGTTCGTGGCTTGGCTTAGCCTACCCTCACTTTTTGCAGCCTTTGTGTGTGCAAAAAATAAAAACGTTTTGATTCAATGACCAATGACAAGTAAAAAAAATATGTTCTGATTCAGTTGAGAATAAACAGTAACTGAGAATAATTGCATTTTTTTTAGAAAAATTGAATTGACTAGTGAGACGGAACCAGGGTGTTGTTTGTGAAACACCAAGCTTTTAAATACACATGAAATGCAATTGGATTGGGATTTTTACATAAAAGGTTTTGCATGAAAAAAAATCATTGCGGCTAAATACAAACTACAAATAAATTGAACTCAATTATTTACTGTGGTTTATGTGCTCCTTGTTTCACTTCGACCCGGCCTCCCTGAGTTCAAAACGTGAGGACAAAAAAAGGTGAATTGGAAGATTAAAAACTATCAAGTCATTTCCCGGATTCACCCATTTCAACAAGTTTTTGAGGATACAGATACAAAAAAACAGTTTGTCTCAACTCCCTCCAATTCATGGGAATAAATCAGTTCAGACTTTGGTGTTAGTTTTTTCCCTAGATAGACAAATGATTTACATATGGTTAAAAATAGTCCATGTTGATATTTTTGTGCATTTCATGATTGGATGAGTTCATGAAAACTAAAAAAAAGTGATTGAGGTTTTTTTTTGCTCCTCCTTAAACAAAGGGTTAAAAAGAAGATGTTATGCTAATACAGATTGCAAAACATCATCTTGTGCAAAAGTAATTTATTGAAAAGGGTAACGATTTGCATATGTTATTAATTGAAAATTGTGAAACGGCAAGTTTTGGAACAGAAATTTGTGACTTGTTTACGTGACTCTGAGCAAAAAGGTTCCGATTTAGAATAGCCCCATGCCATCCAAGCAAGTGCAGCTCTTGTTGGTTCATTTCATTTGTCAGAATACCTATTAGTAACGCTGCGCTGTGACTCCGTCATTGTACTTGTTTCTATATGGGTAACATAACACCAATGCGTTTGATCCTATTGCTATGCTTGATTTAAAATTGAGACTATAAAAACAGCATCGGCAGTTGGGCCTTTCGTAAAGGATTTTAATTAGATCTCAGAGACTTCACTGTAAACATGCCGTGCATTGAGGCATAAAATGAGACATCAGATTTTTCTTCAGCTAACTAATCGATGCTGTGATGTGAGCATAATATAAAACGAAGGTTGGACGTTTACAAAAATTTCAATCGTTACGAAATAAAATCCTGTAATATATTGACTGATGTGTGTCGACCCCGTCCGCATTAAAATCATCGACTAAAAATCAAACAGTTCAGACGTAATAAGCAAGCGTGAAACATCAAGTCAAGGCTCGCATGAAGGCTCCCTTTTCCGAAGAAAATCAAAATATAACATTTAAAAGTGACTTCATTAAGTGTCCCAAAAAAGTTTTTGTGCGAATTGACTTTAAGAATTATAATCTAGTTGGTTAAAATATGAACGTGGTGGTGCATTAAGTTTTAAAAACATTTGTCAAAATAATTAAACAATTGATGCATCACAAACCAATATACTATTACGGAAGTGAAGAGGAGGGTCCACCATTAAAGTTCAACCCTTCCTCGATTCCCTTTGCAATACTGGCAAGTGGTGAGAAGATCACGCTAACCGAACAAATGTGTGAGGCAAAAATGGAACAGGAACCTGCAGAGAGTGACAAAATTGAAGCAAAGTCACCTCCTCCACCCCCACCACCTCAAACAATTATACTATCAAGTCATTGTAATAAAAGCCTACACAATCATCACGGAAAGGGTCACCCGTTGACACCCAACAGTCAAGATGATGAAATGTCATCGGATGATCTGATTAGTGTAGGTGGAAGTCCGTCTCCTTCTCTAACTTCTCCAGATACTCTCTCAAGAGCAAACACAGAGGACTGTTGCTCGGAAGATGAATATTTTAGACCCTTGAAAAAACTCAGAATGCTCCAGGTAAGGCCCTTTTTTATACATCATCTTTCTATTTCTTTGAAATAAAAATCTATATATGGAAACTAAGTGAGCATCAAGATATTTATATCCCAATACTACGAACAAAGTCTGGTCTCTGTCTAGTCTGGTGTAGTAGTAGTAGTTTTTCTCAAAACAATAAAAAATGATATGCCTTGCAAAGTATCAGTTTCGTCTTGCTACGTAGTATTTCCTATCAAATATTGCATGGAACTCCAAGAAATTGCATACCTCAGTATCATTTTTCTCATTATCTCGGTGTAATATTTGCATTCCAGTGAAATTATTGAGATCAACAACCTTGATCCCCATAGGTGACACTCTCTTGTGAAACTTAATATCCCGATACATAAAAAAAACTATACTACATCGACGAGCTAGTATTAGGTACCTTTTACGCTGTTACGACATTGAATATAGAAAGCTAAACAAAGCCAATTTCGTCCTACGGTGGAACACCCACGGTATTCGTTCGAAATAGCAAAAAAATACTGGGTTTTAACCACACTTAACACTAACTCCCTTTAACCGATACTACGCTCATTTTATGGGACACTCTTCTTCAAATGTCATATTTATACTAATAAGTCAATAATAGAAATTTTGTTTAACTCCACATGGGAAACTTTTTTAAATGTCATATTAATTAATTTTTACGCAATCAGTGTCAAATTTTTATTTCTTATGGATAAGTTATCGAATTTCATATTTATACAAATAAGACAATAATAGCCAAATTTTTTACCTTCATATGGGAAACCTTTTTTAAATGTCATAATAATCATTTTTTTTACGTAATCACTGCCAAAAATTTAATTTCTTATGGATAACTTATCAAATGTCATATTTATAATTATAATAAAATCAAAGCGAATTTTTAGTAAATTCCATCTCTTCATTAAAAAAGGGAAATCTGAGTAAAACAAAATGTCAATGTAAATTGAATTTCTTACTTTGATCATGGGACGAAAATCATTAAAATATAATGAAGGATTACTTTTCATCCTTCATTAACACTTCAGAAATCGTTAAGAAAAAAACAATTGGTTTCGTAAGTAAAAGTTTATTTCTTTTATCCAAGTGTAATGTAATTTTTATTTTTATTGATTCAGGTTGAGTCTCCAAGTCAATCATCCTCCGGGGTGAAGTCCTTTTCCATTACTGATATTCTAAGTCATAAGCCTGCAAAAGGCAGCAATGGTGGAGCAATCCATAAAGACTGTAGTGCTAGTGCTGCCAATGCTGGTCGACATCCTGAAAACGTCGGTCAGCAGAGGATAGTTCGCCCATGGGATGCCCAAAACAAAACGAACGGGAGGCGAAACTCATCCGATTCGTCTCCATTAGATGCTTTATTTCAGATGACATCGAAGACATTTGAAGGGCTCAATGGTCATCATCAAGATTCAGGTAAATATTTTGTTTGCATTTCGTTAATTTCACTTTTTGTTGCTTTAAAGGCTTTGCTAAAAAAATTGGCATAAAATTTCATTTTTGGCATTTTTTGACCAACATGGGATGATGATTGCTAGGCAATTAATTACGTATTCTACATTCTGCTCCAATTTCTTTTGAACAGCCTTTGCTCCTTTTCAATAACTAGTGAACGTGGCCTAATGAAGTGTTGTCTTGCATCATGCAAGCTTTTGGTAGAAAGTAGGCATATTTGGTTTGTAATAACAAGGTTTGAAGAAGCGGACATGCATGTCATTCTTAAAGTTTCATGAATTGTCAATATTTTTCTCTTCCTTTCATATCATACGAAATAATGCAATCCTATTGTATTGGCTAGACTCCTACTCGTGTATATAACTGACAAGTACTTTTATTTTTTTGTATTCGCGATTGATGATGTAGAGAAGTGAAGTGAATATAAAAAAAATATGCATACCTATGGAGCATCATGTCTAATTAAATCATGCAGATTATTAATTGTCTCGGTCTAGTTACACATCCAATAATTAAATTAGAAAGGAAGACCAAAGACTGCACGAGTGTGTGTGTGTGTGCACCATGATGAGACTCAAAGGAGTAGAACAAATATAACTCGACGTTAATATAGAAACCCCTTTTTCATTTGATGTCGTGGAAAAAAAAGAGCAACAGAAGGAAAGCATCTGGACTGACTGACTGACTGACTGAGATGACTACATTTAAAACTCACATTGCATGAATGTAAGGCTCTCCTTCACAACCGTACCACACTGTTCTTTTACATAATTTTTTGCTGATGGCAAAAGAAATGATGATGTGAGGTCGACGAAAAGAAATGAATGCGTGAGCTTATTGCGTTCATTGAGATTCATATGACTTATTTTTTCATTGTCAAAACTAAGGGTTTGTGCAGACACCCAGCATGAAAAAAAAATTCTTATGTAAATGCATTGTATTTTACTGTTGAGGAAAACTGCACGAAAGGTAAAGGGTTTAATGATAATTTCCGGATATGAATTCGTTTGTTTGTTTTTCCCATGTTGACTTGGCAGTAAGTACGTATAACGCAATGTTTAGGTGTAATTTGGGGGAATTCAAATTACCTGCTTCAACAACACAACTCTTACCCAAAATTAATGATGCAAATGTAGTAGATACTCAACCCTTCAACAATGAAATAATGCTTGCCGAAATATCTTTAATTAGATGAAACCTGCAGTGTAGGTAATATACTGGAACAAAGAAGTATTGGTTCACTTGCTGAAGATAAGTATCATTCTTTGAGCCACCGGGTTGAGCGTTAGCTGTGGTATAGGTATCACTGCAGATTTTCATCATGAGTGTTGGAAAAACTGACTACATGCTTAGACTCTCAAATTTGGATAGTAGGTTGAATCGTGTAAAGTCAAGAGTAGCATAGGGTACAGTGCAGTAGTGTTGGAAACCAATCAAGTAGAAAAACGGAAACCCGGACGATAAACGGAGAAAAATTACCAAAGGGTACATAGTACAAACAGAGGTTTGACAGGAGACTAGCATTGAAGACGAGGGAGACCTATAGGAGAAAAAAAGATTTAATGCATACTTTCACAGTTGGATATTTTACTCATATATGAGCTCTCGCAACTTAACATTCAGTCAGCTCTCATGGATTTGCTTCCAGGCAGTTTAGCAACTATACTCATAGCAGCTATGCTGATAGTACAGTGCTACTCGATGATAGCAGCAGTGACAAAAAAACCGAAAACATCAAACTTAACCCTTTACTTCTTTCCCTCTCATTGTTGAAGCTGAAAAGGAAAAGGCAGTTTGTTCTTTTAAACCCATGTGCCAACCAACTACGGATATAACATGGATAACTGTTCATATCAGGATTCTCTTTAAGTACGTACATATATACCTACTCTGCATTCTTATATTCTAGGTTTGAACATTTTTGAATTTTTCTTGCTCACTTCTCTCTCTTTTCCCGTATTACAAGTATAGAGAATAAAAGCGTTGGAATAGATTTGCGTGTCTAGTATATTTTGTATAGGAAATATTTGCTTCTTGTTGTAAGACCGCAGACTCGGTTTTAACCTCAAGAAGGAAGGGGCCGGTCAACTCCGATTTTTCTGTTTTGTAGAATTGGTATATATTCATAGATGCCAATTTATCACAAGAGTGAAATCTGACACGAGGCTAACCATAGATCCATTTATCATCCCGAAGGACTGATTGATTGTATGCGGGTGTGCACAAAGAAAGTAGGAAGTATTTCGTGCCAGTATGCAATTTTAAGACTGCTCTTTTTTCTCATATATTTATGAAATATTATTTACTGTATATAATGATAATAGCCATAATAAACTAGTAGGGCCGCACCTCTGAGTAAACGCTGGTTTTCTCTCCCTGCTTTATGTATATCCGTTGTTGACACAGTCGTCTTAACCTTTACCATTCTATTTTTGATGTTTGTGTGCGCATGTACTTACTTACTCTCAAAATATTATTTAATATAGTTTTGTGTTCGATGGATTGCTCGTCCATCTATATAGAGCGTTGCTACAAAGACGTGATCACAACCATGAGTGATGTTTAACGACTCGTTTGAAATTGTTCTTTGAGCACATGCACATATTTTTATATATTTATTGGGCCCATGCCGAAATTTAAAAAGTTTTTAGTTGTTGCTTATATTTACATACATCTAAGTTTGTCTTCCGTTTCAAATCTGCTGTTTAAAACTCTTCCTACGCGATAATATTATGTGGGTGCATACCTGCTCGTTTAAAAATGCCAGGGTAATAATAAATGAGTATCCATATCCCTCGGTACTCTACACAAACAGGCACACTCGTATAGTGATGAGTATTTTAATGGTCGTAAAATTAAAAGATATGATTATTCCAACCTGACAAGGGAGAAAAAAGGAACACGTGGACAGATCAGAGTGTAGTCATAAAACCGCAAAAAGAGACTTCATTGTCTGTCAACACCATCTCCAATGGTTTTCAAGGAAATCATCATCAACCCTTGTCGTAAAATGGATAAGCGAGGAGAACCATAAAGTCATCGAATTAGAGGAGGGCTTAAATAAGTCTCATTAAAGTTCCTTCTTCCTTTCTTCCTGCAAGTAGCACATATGCATTGCATTGAAACGTGCATAGAAGTACGGAGTATCGATTCCAAAGAGTACACATGGGAAGGAACAGTATGAGTATGAGGGAGTAAGAAAAAGGAAAGCACAGTCAAAGCCGACGGCAAATTGCTGTGATGACAGAGAGTTAAAACGCAGCTGTTGTGAGTTAACATTTCAAACGATTAACGTGAACATGTTGACGGCAGTGTTTCCGTTTAGAAAATATCACCCAACCAGGCAAAGCAAGGCAAAGCACCCAGCCAAATGAAATGCAATGAAGGCAAGAAAAAACGGAGAGGTACTAAACACATAAAGGTAGTTATTCTTTCACATAATGCTCACACATTATGACATGAACAGAGAATAGCAGCGCTAGTATTCATGGAGTAGAAGTCGCTTCTCGACCGAGTCTCTGAAATTTTTAATACCTTGACTATAATGAATGGAGAAGAAGTGAGTTTCTTACTATTAAAAAGGAATAAAAGTTGAATGTTCATACTGCCCCGTTGTATTCTCGAGCTTGCATCGAGTGGATAAAACATTGATCCAATCAATAGTGATTTCAACTCTTCTCTTTCCCTTTTCCCGTTTTCCTAGTCAAAGTGAACACACAGGAAAGTCAGCATACATATATATGCTTGTACAAAACCCTAAGAAAATCAAATTGCGAGGAAAGTAAATTGGAAGAGCGGTGAAGAGGCCATAATGTAAATTTAGATTTCTGATTAATCTTAAAGCCATTACTGGGAGTACGATGCGATGGTATGCTATCCCAATGCGATGGTAGTATGTATGTAAAGAAAGTAGATCTTTTATAATGATTCTAATGATCAACAAAGTGGAAAACTTTTTTCAGTTCCTTCCTTCCCCCAACATAATTTACTTGACTAAACTTTTAGTACTAACCCAACCAAAAAGGGATTCTTGTTCGTTGTCTTTGCTAGAATCTCATGCTAATGATGAGCTGACAACAAGATAGGAAACTATTCCAAGAAAGTCTTTCACAAGAAAATAATGGTAACCTAATATCACTCAACAAGATTTCAAAATGTGTACATCCATGCATACTTACACAAGCATGTCCTCATCTCATCTCCCCGTGTTGCTTTACTATCTCCCATTCACTGTCTCTCAAAAAAGTTGGGCCTCTCTCTCTCTCCACTCCACACACAAAATCTCTAACTAAAATGCAAATGACATCAATTTTTTTCAGTTCGAGTTTGCTTGCATTCCTAAGCGACAACAAGTCGGCTTTTTGGTGTGTTCTCAGAATTTGACATGATGATGCTCCTCTCAACTTTAAATGCTTATTACTATTACTACTCCACATTTTAACTTTCAAATCAAATGCTTCGTAGATCACAAAAACGTAGGTTTTTAGTTGTAGTGCGCCTTAGCTCTCGCTAAGACAACGACGAGTTTTTTTGACACTCATTTTGTCAGCTTGTAAGTATGCCTTCAGTTTAACATGCTGGATATTCTTGTCGTTCTGCTAGTTTCCGTTTGTTTATGTAGGATTTTCACTTATCATTAAGATATGCATAGGAGTCGTTGGCATGGCTAATTCTAAGCATCCTCTCTGCTGCATTACTCCACATTTATGAGACGAAACTACGACTTCAAGGTAAAAAATTGTGTTGGGTGAAATCTTCCTCTAAACAACATGAACGTCAGCGCAGCATACACATTTTTCAAACACATATACATAAAAAGAGTTCGGCATATGGCCATAAATACGGGCTGCTGCCACAGACGTCACATGTTGAATTGTAAGGATAGTTGGAAGAAGGTCAATCTTACATCATGTGATGACTCATGCGAATGCTTACGCTCAAATTAATCTTGTTTTTATCTTGAGAATGTCACTCTATTTTCACTTCTGATTTGACTTGACCGATTTTCAAGATGACAGACAAGGTGAAGCTAAGTGATAACGATGACAGTCATTGCTACTACCATACCATGGACCAAATCAAGTCACTGCAATACTTTACAAGTGACGATGACACATGAACCCACATAAGTAAACATTGTTAGAAATATTAGGTGTCTTTCCAGCTATTTAAAATATTTAGGAGACAAAGTTAGAAATTCAAAACGAGTACTACTATCAAGAATTGACATTTTCCGAGAATTAGTAACTTTTTAGTACCATGGTGAATCTCAGGTTTGGATTCAATTCACAGGAATCTGAGAAACGTCGGAAGATTAGGAATTGTAGGAAGATCAAAAAGGGGAGCAAATGAAAAGATTGTTCATTTGTGTAGAAAATCATTTCTTTTGTATGCAAGTATGGTTGTAGTAGTATTAGAGAGAGAGATAGAGAGAGGGTCGCGCAAAAGGCAAAAGTAATTGCCGATTTTCTTGTTCGTAAGTCTTCAATTGAGGGAAAACCGCTTGGGCATATCATGAATATAATACACGTGTATACATTACATTACATAAAATATCTTTTTCCCTTCCCTCATGCCATCCGCTGAAAAGGAGAGTGTTGAAGAGGGAGGAATGAGCTGAATCTGTACACAAGAAAAGAAGAAGCCGGCAAAGACGGTATTAAAAGGGAGCGAAACCGATTATGTAATATACATATCTGTTTAATGCACTAATGCTTGTAATTACAGTTTCTCTCTGATCGGACTCCTGTATGGTATGCCGTGCCGATAGCATTTATCTCTTTGGTACCACTACCATGTATTTTACGATGAGTAAACTTATTGGATCAGTGCTGCTGTAGCCACGATCATAATAACTGTAACCACAGAGAGAATGATACAACGGCAGCGTCATCATCATCATCATGGTCGTCAAATTCTTCCCTTTTTTAATACATGCAAAGATGTAATCCAAGAAATTACAAGGTTTAACTAGCTGCTGAGAGATAAGTATAGTTAGCAGTTATCGTAACGTAACCGTAACAATGCAAAGGCACAAGGAAATGTTAGAGGAAAGCAACCCATTGAGAAATGAAAACATCGTTCTCAAAGCGTAATATTAGATATTCATAGAAAAGGGACTGTGCCTTTTTCTTCCTCAACACTCCAGAAGTGGTGAAGTACATTAATTTGAATTGTATGTTTTTTTACTCTACAATTACAGGAACATTTTTATGGTAATGGTAAATGGGGTCAATTTCATTTCATGTCTGCAATCTTTTGCTATTTTCTACGAAGCATCTTTTACTCTCAAATATATTTATTCATGACCGGTTAGCAGTTAGCAATAAGCCATTTTCCATGCCATCCTTTTCCCCTCAAGCTCGTCTCTTGAAAAAGAGAGGACTAGCAAATAGGTTACATTCAAAATACTATAGTACAAAAGTCTCACGACAAAAAAAAACTCGTGGAAGTCGTAAGTAAATCCAGCATGTAGTGCAAAAGGAGTAGCATGCTCAATCGATAACAATGATGCGTATAAAAGGAAGGTTTTGGTCGGAAGAGTGTGAGGGGACAAGAAATAATTTAGCATGCATGTACTGGATCCAAAATCACGGCAATTTGACAGTTCATACAGGGAGCATATGTAAAGCATTAGGTTTTCATGTAATGGTTCCGGTGACGGTAGTGCATTACAATAATAATTCATGGTAAGGTTGCTTCTCCTAAATAAAAGGGACAGTGACTCTGTGTAAGATGGGCAACTGTTAACTTTCATTGCTTTACGATACGGCACACAGGATGATGCACACCAGCAAAGTCGCGTCTGGGGGAAAGTGAATGAAAAAGCAAAGCTATCAAGAGGTGCTCGTAACACCATTTTCCGTGCTTAGTCGAGTGTCTAAAATGGTCTCTGGAAAATCATTTGTCACGACTACCCGGGTGCAAAGTTGATAATACTCAATGTAATGCGTGTTGAGTGTAACTGTAGGCGCACATTTTATCCATGATATGCGATTCTTACAATGAATGGATGAGAGAATGTGTTGTGTGTGTATGTTGGTTTATTTATTGTGGTACTTACTTGGTAGTTGATACACAAAAAAGTGGTTATTAGAAAGCTGCTCCTTTTTGAGCCCGTGACAACAACTGCCTCACTAATAAATGTCATTGTACTTACAGTGGAACGAACAAGTCATCAGCGTGAAGAGTTTTGTTTACAGATAGCAAGGCCCTTTTCCTAGTCACACATACAAGAGTAGAAAGTGAAAGTACATGAAGAAAGAACGAGGGGACAATATTGATTGTCATGATAGGATTAGTGTGTATAACACGATCAGCGATACAAATAATGCTTTATGGATGCGTATTAGTATATTGATTGGATGGATAAAAAAGGTGATGATGATATTTATAGCACAGCTTTTCTTTTGCGTGGGTAAATATATATTAGCTCCCTTTTCTTCTTCTCAAGTTTGTGCAATGCAGTGGTTTTGATTTTTTTTGAATCGAGGATAGTAATAATTCAGTGGGAAGACAGTAAACAGACATTTCCTTTCCTTCTTTTGTAACTGATATAATAAATAGATGCCTTGACGCTATTACATTATATATACCCGAAAATTTTTGTAGACATGGCCGTGTTTCATTTAAGTAGCATCCTCAGAAAATTCCAATTACAATTGGAATTTATATATCCTAACCCATTTGGCTTTACGAGAAACCGTTTATCCCAATATTGACTTTTTCCACCTCGTTGACTGCTTCTCTTCGATCATGGTGTGATATTTCATCGTTCTTGAACAATGCAAGATACAAAGTTGAGTGGGTGCTGGTGTAGGAAGACTGAGAAACATAATATTGCGTCCCTTTTTCCTAGCCTAGTTTCCTTTTTTCCACTTTTTCCATGTGCTGTGAGCATTAATACGCGTGCTTTTGCAATTCATTTTTGGTTGGGTGAACACTTGCTTCTTTACACGAAGCTGGTGGGGCTTCGGTTTACACATAAAAGCAGTGAAGTAAATACAAGAAACATTTCACCAACCTTCCCCATACTTTTTTACGATAAAAAATGTACATATCTTGAAGTTTATGGGGTGCATGTTTTATCATTTGCATTTTATCCTAAGTGACTTTCATTTTAGCAGGACTGCAGAAAGAAAATCCAGTTTATTTAGAGTCACTGGCCTAAACATAAAATGTTTGACCACCACCACACACAAAATTGGAAATAATAGAATGAGGACAATATGTTTTTATGAATAACCCCCAGCGTTTAACTTATTATTTTGACGTCACTAAATAATTTTCTTACGAAATAAGTTGATTGAAGCATAAAATTAATTATAATGAATTAGAAGAAGAGGAGAGTAAGTTTTCGGATTTTATTATATTGGACCAGCCCTCAAATATTCAATTGATTCACAAACATTTTGAAAAGCCACCGGCTAAGCATTCGATAAACCAATGTTTTTAGTTGTGGCAATTACGACTCAATTCAAAAGCTTAAAGGCAAATGATCAATAATAAAATTAGTTTCTGATTAATGTAGAAAATCAATTTTTTTGCTAATTTTCAATTTACTCAATATTGATTCAATGGGATAATACGGAATGGGAAGGGAAGCCTGCCCTAGAATGGATATGGATGGATTTAATTTAATTGCCATCCAGCCAGGTGTTTACTTTCCATTTACGTACCTTATAAAATGGGTACAATTTTCGTAGTCAAGCCCATGATATTTGTTTAGTCTTTCACTTACCAAATTAGAAATTAATAGAAGGTATACATATTTTTATAGCAGAAATAATTATCTCAATTCCGCATTACTAATACGTTGTTGTATTGCCCCTATCACAAAGGCTGTTTCAAGTCACAAATTATTCTTAGCTTAGCCTTTGTTTACTTTTAATAATTATTTAAAGTTTATTTTTTCTTACTTATTATTATCATAGTGGAGGTCGTAGGGTAAGAGTAACATGTCATTTTCTCATTTAAATATTTGTTTTAGTACAAAACAGCCGCTGGTTTTGTGGTTTGTTTGGGGATCAATTAAAGTGTTTGCTTAACAATTCATCCGGAAAAGGCTGAAAATTTACTGAAAAAATAAACACATTAAACCCCTTCGGTCCTGCATACTTATATTTGAAATTTGCAGACTTTCATAAAGTTTTTACAAATGTAACCTTTTTGTTATAGCGAGCTTGCTCAGCAATATAAACTGGTAATAGTCCCGTACTTAAATTTCGTTTTTGTGGAAACGAAAAATTCAAAATCATTTACGTGGGCATAGATTACTTATACTGTCCTGTTTTTTTTATCACAGCACTACTTCAGGTTTTTGTGTTTTTTGAACACAATTAAATAAACCAATAATTTTTTTAGCTGGAATAGGAAAGACTGAGTCTTTTATAAATAATAGTAATGCAACCAACGTGGAATCGAGGCTGCATTTCATGGCTTCCATTTTGTCAGCAGTCCTATGCAAAATAGATTTCACGGATACTTGAAGAAGAAAATGACAAAATTGATCGTTAAGTGGGGATTTTCAAGTTAAAATATCCCTAAAATTCACTCGTGCTTCGAGTGCACGTTTACCATACAAAATCCACCATTTGGATTTACAACTGATTTAGAATTTATTTCGTTGCTGCGTCTTAGAGTTGCATTTGTCGTGATTTTTCAAACGCCTTAAAATCCCATGAATTTGTATTGGAGTGCATAGTTATCTATGTATGTGCATGTGTACTAAAGAAAGCTTTCAGTGCTGTTGGTTAATTGCATGAAATGGAAGTTGTGGTTGAACTTGAATTGCAACTTTAGTTAGCAATTCATTACGGAAAAAATGAGCGGAATACTAACTTGTTATTATTATACTTATCGTGTGTTTGATGCTGTCGGAATTCTTATTAAAGTGTGAAGACCATGTCTTCAACTTTCAAGATTGATGATGTCTATGAGAAATGAAGGAGTGAGCAAGCACACACAGGGGAACTGTCAATCATATCTCTTAAACGAAGGCAAATTTATTCTAATTGCGTGTACCCATATGAAGAATGCACTTACCCATGTATGAATTCATGCTTGATGCATTTATGCATTGTAATTGCTTTTTACTGCATTTCATTATATTATTATTATGTCTTGGCAAGTCCCTTAATCATTTAAAAATTATGAAGAAAAGTATTCAGTTTATCAAATTTATTTTTACTCAAGTTTTTTCACTCATCCGTCACCGTTATCTTCTTACTCATGCTCATTTTAAGCTTTTTTTGTTACGTACAAATATGTACTTTAATTCATAAACGTTTTTTTTAAATTGCTGTAACATTACAGCGTTTAACTAATGCAATTACGAAAAATGGTTTCAAATTTTGAAATCTCGTAGGTAATTTTAAAACGCTGATTTAAAATAGTGCTACTCAACCATTCAACGATTTTCTGAAAATCTTTTTGAGTTTTGAGCAGAAATAATAGTAGGTGGTAATTATCATCAAGAACTTGATAATGAGCTAAATCGCGTCAATGTAGGTAGAACGAGGTTCAAAGCGAAAAAAACAACACTTCCGCTCCTTTGTCGCTCTCCAGCTTTGTTAGTTCTTGCAATTGTTGGAGAGGCAAGAGGTACGCATTTTATATCCCCTATTAAGTCAAGTTTCAGCTTTTACTTCCTTGCTTGCTGACTCTTCTGATATTGCTGCTCGTTTGCTGAATTTTAATAACACTCTTTCGGTATCATAATGACGAGTTTAAGTTGTGTAATAAAAAAAATGAATCCACTAATACATACTCAGTTCCCTTGTTATTATTAAATTCATCACTCGAGCTGCTAGTGCTTGCTTGTTTATCCTCAACAACATACATACATTGTAGTGTATTCCTTATGCTTTGAAATTGATCAGAAGCTCACATAAATGAAGTGTACCTCCGTATTTATTTTATACACACATATATATAGGGTTTGGTAGTTGCGGAGCCCTCAAAAGGTTTTCTTATTGTTATTATTACATATGTATTTGTATACATGTATCTAAATTCAAGAGTTAGGAAATAAAGTGAATGAATTCAAGCTGTGAGCCAGTCTCATGCAAAGCTATTATTTCAGAATGCGAAAACCAGTTGGGCGTCACCCCTATTACATGTTGTATTTGTGTGTATATATCTGGAGGATTTTTTTATATGAGTGAACGTATCATGTTTTTGTATGACTATGAATATACCTACGTGCTCTTCTCTAATTCTCAATTACTCTTTATAAAATACAATATACTTATGTGTGTAGAAACGGACAAGGGAAATGAAATGAGCCCTTGGCACTCGCTTCCCTTTATTTACTCCGTGTATAATTTAGCTTCGTCGTTTTTTGGCATTTTCCTTAATTATTCTTGAAGCCCAGCGACACAACTCACCGTCCTTCTCACGCAAACCAAAAAACGAATAGAAAAATGAGAGTTGTAAATACTGGAGAGATAAAAAAACAGTAGTGCAGAAATAGGATAGTAATCACACAACTCAGCCTATAGAAATATATATGTATATGTGCGCACTTTCATACTCAACGTAAGTAATGCTATCGTCGGGCTACTAAAGTTGCATCAATCGTTGTAGGTAACTTGATATTATTAACGCTAAGTACTGTCATGTCCACACCTGCACCTGTTAGCCTAAATGAGTTATGCCAGACAATGTATCATTCTCTTCATTATCATCGTCATCTCAATTTTTAGCATGGCTCACCTTCATCCCACAAAATATAATATATGAGCGTCAGCCTTTGTACTGCTACATATATGGAATATGGACACTAACTTAATAATCACTTGTTATGTATGTAATTGTTACCTGCATTTTAAAAAAAAACTTTAATAAAACTAGTGGCTCATGATATCTGATGTTATAGGTTTTATGCATGTAGGAATGGAAGAGTTTAGCGTTCGAGGAAAAAAATACACTGTTTGGGCTGCTCATTTTCGTTCATCATAATCATGTCTTTGCTTGCTCCCTCCTCATAAATATTCCCACATTCCACTATCAACTGTCCATTTTTCATATTTAATTACACTTCCATTTAAAGCATTTAAACTACTGTAAAAGAGACGCGAGATAATGAAAACGAGGAAAATATTCCCTTTGCATGAATTAATTCAAAAATATTATAACGCTTTTTTAACCTCTCCTTCGTGTGTGCATATGTGATTATAGATAGATAGATATATGTGTATACCTACTTATGTACATGATTGTGTATAAGTACATCACGTTATCTACGCAACGATTGGAACAGACACAATGTTCTTCCAGTCATTTTTTCCCTTGGTTATTCATTAAACAATTTTCTCGCTCACTGAACTCACTCTTCATTGAGATTTTAGCATTAACCTTGAGTTCAGCTTGAAAATGCAGTTTTCCTAAAGCTGATTTGTTTAGAGTTTCAGAAAACCATACTACACCACACACTGTTTCCTCATGCTATTTATTTTGATGATGTTTATTCTAGGAGAAACTTTGAAAATTCATGACCCATGCTTACTGCCTCTTCGTCTTCCATCATCGCATACCTGAAAATTTATGGCTCATATCTAATCAATATCAGTTAACAGAAAAATGTGACGCACTGTTTATTACTGTTTCTTTTTATGCGGGACTCTGTTTCCTCTTTTGTCATTTTGAGACATGTCTCGTCCAATTTCATAAAATATTCGAATTGTAGTTCCGTCAAATAAATCCCATCTCAGTCAATCCTGAAAGGCGAACAAGGAGACGGAACAAAGTACATTTCAGATTATATTTACACTAGACTACACGCTACTGTGGGCTTTCAATGGGGAGACGAGTAAACGCACACATCATGAAAGTGAATCAGAGCTCGCTCTTCCTCTCTCTTTCTGCGTACCAGAATGCCCTTATTGGAAACAGCAGCCTCGTAAATTGCCTCATAGATTGCATCTTTCGGTGCGTTTATGTGCGAATGCATACCAAGAAGGCAAACAGGCGTTGATGATGCATGATGTCGTGGATGCTTGACGCCTTTTCGGTTTCATTTCTCTCCCTCCTTTTTACCATACCATAATGTGTCCAACTATTGTACAAGTACACTTAAGTAGTAGTAAGGTTAAGCCAATGTTGTTGTTTTTCGCTAGTTTATACAGAAAAGCTACTTACTAACCATGGAAAAGTCCAGCTGTCATCTACACTTGACAGGCTTCTATCTTCGGTAGTTATTCATGTGTTCACTAAAAACAAGATGGATTTGAATTTTGCCCCATCCTGACATGTCATTTATGTTTCATTATTTTTGCCAGTGAACAAATATTTGGGTTTTGTCTCAACACCAAAAACATGCTAGTTACATAAATGAACAGGATCCGCTTCCTTGTTCATCATACATTCCATCAATGTGTTGTGTTGAACAATATGTTTTTATTAAATATATCCGATATTGTATCTTTAGTGTAACTTATTCTCGCCCGGTTGCTCATTTTTTATTAACTTTTATACATGTTCAGATATCACATCTTATGTGATACCAGCATGTAAAAATGTGTCGTTAGCGTAGATAAATTAGGAATTAGTTATACTACACGCTTCGCCAAATATGGAAACTTCGGTTGTGGGTTAGAGTTCTGGCATAAATTGCCAATAACCAAAAATGATTTGGTTTTAATCTTTCATTACATCGCTCACTACGACTACCGAACCCAAACCCAATAAACTTAGAACAAACAATTATTAAGGTAATGTGTCCACAGTACAGAATAACTAATCAACGATTCGCAAATTCCATATTAAATATGTTTTCATTAAATGACAACGAAATACGTCCGACATCAAACAATCTAAGTTGGCAATACTACCGTCAGATACTAAACCAAGCAAGCACTTTAAATGAAGAGCTTCGTAGTGTTTAGGTTTAGTCAAACTCTATAGCCTGTTCAGTAGCAAAATTATTAAAACAAATAGTCATATTATGTTCTTGTCATTAGTGAAATTCAATTAAAAGCCATGTGTACGATTTTGATAGTGTTGACACACAGACATATACAAACGTGACCGGTTGATTTATTTCTTATTGACCTGACCAAACTGCTAATAATATTTTGTCACATGGAACACAATTAAGTGTGCAATCAAAGAGTTGATCTCATTAATATTTTAAACAGGCTACAACCTTGCAATAAAACTAACAGGTCGACGGCGTTTTTAGATAGACGAGGAATGAGTGATGAAAAGATTAATAATCAAAGAAAAGCCATTTATAAAATAAATAGGGAGGGACGGGAAATTCTGATGAGGACTTCATATATTATTTGCACCATATAACGGGAGAAATAGTCATGATTTAGTAAACAAACGTGCATTTGCATTTCCTTAGTGGTGAGGTAGTAGCTGCTGTAGAGCAACTAGTGTGTCTCTTGAAATATCTAACAGTTTTGGCGAGTAGTCTTCTACCAAGTGAATATTTAATTTACAAAAAATGATGAATGGAATGGCAATATATCGGTGTGCCAACAATTTTTTTTCAATGATTGAAACTAATTGTTTACTTTTCTTGAATAACAAAATTTGGAATAAAAACTTTACCATACAATTTTTGCGTTTAAAACATTTTTAATTATCACCTACAGCAGCCATTTCTATACAGACACATAAACAGCGGGTAAGCTGGTAGACCATTTGACTGACGATGAGTGAACAAAATGAGTTTTAAAGTATTGATAGCTTTTTCAAGAAAATGTGTCATTTTACATAAAAAAAATATTTAGATAAGAAGCTACAGGCTCAAAAACTCCCGCTGTTAAGAAAACAGGAAAACAATAATGAATAATTTTGAACCTCTTCTCATAAACATTCACATTTTTTGGGTTTCCTTTCATTTACGATATATATATATATATTAACTACTGTTGCAATGCATTTGTATGTACACAAAATTGAAAGCCCAAAGACAACCTTCTTCTCAACTTTTGGAATATGTATCATATCGGTGTCGAACGTAGTGGGGCTGCTGTAAATCTGACTCCGCGGTATGTCAACTGACTAATGAGTTTGCTTAAGAGATCATGTCAACCCCAGTTTACGAGCGAAAAGCTACCCCTCAAAATTATGTACACTCAAATGATTTTACGAGGAGTGAATGATAACAAATTGGTTTCTGGGTAATAACATTAAGTTTAGTAAAGAGGATCTCGACGAGAACCCCATTGCTCGAGTAATTATTTGAAATAAAAATTTATTACTCAAGCTTGGGTTCTTGATTCATTCCATGTTGTTTTTTCTAACTCGGACTGACGTCTGTTGTGAAAGTATTCCTGTTTTTAATGTCAGAAAACGCGCAAGTAATTTCTGCAAAAAGCGTGTAAAAACTCATTCCTGGTGTTTATTCAACTCTTCAATAATTTTTAGTGGGGGCTTAAATTTGAAATCTTTAAGTATTTCAAGGTCCAAATTGGTTGCTTGCAGTTGCAGCTTAGAAACACTTGGTGCTATTCTTATTTATGATGCTCAAAACTGGGAGAATAGCCAGTTGAATTTTAGCTCCCTGTAAAAAAATATTTTAAGGTCTTGAAGAAAACCACTGTTCTTCACAGCTTTGTTGACTTACTTATTGAATGATCTCCAACCTCCAAAATATGTGAAAACCCATTTTTCAGCTTCAACTACAGTGCAGTAAGTTATAACTATTTTCCTGAAAGATGATGAAATGGTTGGTAGAGGAAATGACATTAGAGTTTGTTAATGAGAAGAAAAACTAGATTTATGTTGCAAGGCTGAATGATATCCACGGATGTGTAACAAACTCACAAACTACGTGAAAAGTTTATTTAGTAACGAAATATATCTGTGATGTGAAAACGAGAAAATAAACATAAGAAACTTTACTTTTTTTGTTAGGTTAAAGGTTTGTATGTATTCATCTACGGCAGATCTTGTTAGAATGAGAATGTAATTTAGAATGTACACGTCCTTACTAGACTATCAATTTTACGCGCAGTTAAAACTCCGAATATTTCATCATTTGTCTTGCGTAACTTCATTTTATACGTGCTTAATATGCTTCAAAAAATCAGAGTCATTGGGAAAAATTTGTAATTACAAATGAAAGAAAGAATTAAATTTTATGACAGCTTAGCAAAAAATCTTGTTAGACTTAAGCTAAATTTGAGTATTTAAAAGTGAGTTGCTATCCCAAATCTTGGGTGACCACTACTACTCGTATTTTCTTTTCAAATGGTTGATGTTTGCTATATGATTTCCTGAAGTGTCTCGTACTAACAACAAAAATCGAACGAGTCAGTCATTAACAAAAAAAATACTGGAGTCTTCACAAGAAAAAGTAGTGCTTAGCAAAGGCGATTTTTAACGGTGTTTCCTTACTTTAACTATGTTTACGATGACAACAGAGAAAGTGGCGGGGATAATAATAGAGATGATTATAATAGTTTCTACCATACCAGGTTCAAATGAGTTTGACTTCACGTAAAACAAAATTCTGCTGGGGGCCTAAATTGTAATGAGTGCGTAGTGTGTGGCAATGGCAACTTTTGACACGAAGAGCACCAAAATGAGCTCAAGAATTATTTTTCTATGGAATCTGTGAGGGTTTTTTTCTCTCCAAAATTATGTCTAAGCATGAAAACGTAGGTATTGCAGGGGCAGTTGTGCCACAAACTAACAACATACAAGTATTTGATAGGAGACTGTAAAAACCATGTAACATAACATGAGCCTAAAATGGAAATGGCAACTGCTGCATTTTTAGTGGCAAATGGAATGGACTCTTTTATGAGCGACTTTTTTAGGCCGTAAATAATCTTACCCTACTTACTAGATTCCTTCAATATATTAGGCTTTGTAATATGCCTATAGTGCACAGAGGGCTACGACTAAAAGTTATTATTTGCTCAATACTCCTAGCTTTAATTTTATTTTCTCTAATAAAATTGTTTTACTTGTAAAAAATGGTTTTCTCCATGGTAGCGTATTACGATAATGATAATATGTCATAGAAAGGAAAGCTCAGGTCAATGTATTTGGTGAAACAGGGGAAAAATTCCAACTTTTGCCACACTCTCTTCCTTGGTCAAAAGGCATATGTATGAGAAAGCAGCTGTGGTTTTACAACTGGTGTAGAAACCAACACACAATTGATATAACTAACTGAAATGAGAAGAGACCTATGGTAAATAAATTAATCACATAAATTTAGATGTGTTTCAACGTTTTGATCGTGTACTTAACCCTGGAAGAAGTGTATAAAGATATGTATGCATTTGTACATCCATAGCTCCGTTTGTTCTTTCTCACAGTGATACACACTTTTTTTCTTCTCCTTCACCATTTCCACTTCCGCTTGTGAGCCATCAATAACAATATAATACAGCGTTGTTACATTACTCTTGTTTTTTCTACTGACGAAGGATATTACTACACACACTTCCTTGCCTTTTCAGTTCAAGAATGAAAGGTTGCCCCATGAGGTTACTCAGCAAGACGAGTCAAATGAAAAAGACATTTTCAGAGGAAAGCAAATATTTACTGATAAATATAGTTAGGGACTGCTGTATCAATGCACTGACTCTATGTTATGTACATATGTACCCACAATTTGTGTAATAATTTTGGAAAGAAAATGGACAGTAATACGTCCCGAGCGGTGTGGGTTTACCAAGTTAGTTGGGTTAATATAGACACATGTGAATCTCAGATTTTTGTTTAACATATTTCAGTAGTCGTTGTTACATAATAAATGAGTGAAAAAGCAGTGTTTGTTTTGAAACACTTTGGATCAAGTGAAATGATGACAGACATGGAGAGTTTATCATGGCTGAAAATCGATTTAAGTAGATCCCCACGTCATGATTTCAGAGTTGACAGCTTTATATGCCCCTCAGCGTGAGGGAAGCTAAGTTACACTATCCATTTCAACCGTTGTTCCCTTCCTAAACCTTATTCACTCAATCCTTCATGTAGTCATTGATATCGGTTGTTGGTGACGGTGACGCTATTATATACTATAGATGAACAAGTAACTCAAACTTTTCTATCATTGTAATGATTACCCGCTTCAAATAACTGATTGTGATTGCATATATCAGTCAGATCTAAGCAATATAAAAGGCTTTTGGCAAATTTCGGAAATGATAAAGAATATTTCTCAATTTTGCCTGTCAATCTGTCTCAATTTATCTTGTGTCAGAGAAGAAAAGAAACCAACTCCGAGTTGGTGGTTAAGACTCATCCATACGGGGAGGCATTTTGTGTGTGAGTGAGCGAGCACACGAAGGAAATCTGCACACATTCCCTAGTTTACTCCTGTGGAACTCACGTCTTTCAAATAAATCACAGACTTTATTTTACACCTTCAAATTGATTTCTCGTAATTTACTCAGCATGAAAGCGGCGGCCTAAATGAAATAGTTTCAACGAGATTGCGATGAAAAATACAAGTTAAAATATATAAACTGTTTTCTACTACCGTCTCCTTCTCTCTTTAAACGGTGCACTTGCGTATTGAGTTTGAGTATGCATCACATCACATCACGTGGCATCAACCTACAATAACATGATGGTGCTTAATAGATCAGCGACTGAACGATCAATGAATACATTCAACATTTGTCACTCCTACAGTATCAACAAACTCTCAACTGTCGGAAATCCGTAATTCCCTTTTGCCTGATTTGTGTTCGCTGTCGTTCCGTCAAAAATTATTGCGGGCGCACAAATTGGTTTTCAAAGCAATACACATGTGTTGGCAAAGGAGATAGGTAGAGATACGCAACGTGAACACATCAATCGTGGCTTTGTATACGTTTTTTATGAGCTCGGCACAGCTCTACCATTCCATTCATTGTATTGAGAATGCATTGAGAATTTTTACAATGAGCACCACCATACACCATCAAAATAATCTTGTTCAATTCAATCAGCAGTCTTTTGGTTGCAAGTAGTTGGAGTGAAAACTTTTTTTCCTTACAATCATCAATGGAGATATTGTGTTTTATTATGAATCTTCTTTATTCAAATTCAAGCGAGAAAACAATTCTTTCAGAGTCAGTGTGTGTGTGTGTAGTAAAGTGATTTTGCTCACATAGATAGATGCATGACATACTCATCCACACACTGCATTCTTTAAGTAAATGCATGCAAACTGAAGAAGTCATTACAAAGTTGTTTCTTTTGCGCCTCTGGTTTACGCTCGTGTGATGGATGAATTCAATGTAGTGACGATGAGCAAGCTCTCTGCTCAATCCTCCTATTTCTATTCAACTTGTCCACACAGTTAGGAAAAATCTCAATAGCCTTAAAAGGGCAATAGGGAAGCTAGAGCTGCAATTGCAACATGAAAAAGACCGTACGTTCCGTTTGTACAAACTATTTTCATGTTCAGCCAGAAGCTTAAACAACGACCGCTCTGATGTGATGTCATGCCGATGATCATGATGGTGATGGTGATGATGATGATGGTAATCGCTAACAAAACGAATACAAATTGTGTTTATACCAAAGTGAAGTTAAACCAGGCCTTTTCGCTCAAAAGAGAACGTGTTTAGAGTCAAATAAACATGTGTTTTGAAAGAGAAGACGACCAAAAAGTATCCATCTATCTTTGAAGCTTGCTGTGTGCGGTGTAGTATAAAATTTATGTACGTTGCGTACTTACTCATAATCCGATGCTCCATTCTCACATTTTAACACAAGAAAAGAGTACCGGCACTCATTGCTTTTTTAATATGATACATAAACCTACACTTTTTTGGAGATTCCCCTTTTGTAAAAGAGCGACTTGACTAATCTCATAACTGCCTTCTTTTTTTCTCTCTCTCTCTCTATGTGCGTTAGCATATGCACGAGAGCACAAAGTATTAACTTCTCACAGAGGTGCATCCAATTGGTATCTATAGATGATGAATACATACATACCTGTGCATGTAAACTTGCCACATTTACATGACCAGATTTCAGGTAAATAATAATAATCCATTGTAAAACCACCACAGCACAACTCCATGAATATGAAATACGTTTATATATACATATGTTCGGAATATTTATTTCTGTTGGGCATTATAAAACATAAACTTTCCCCTTGATTAGTTTCTTACAGCCGCCGTCAAAGTAATTGACTCCTTGAGGATAAAACCCATCTGTAAGCATGTATTTAACGTTTCAGTTTAACCTTTTCGGCTCTTTTTGATATGGGTTGTTATATCATCAAATCGGGTAAAACTTCTTTAACCAATCGAATAAAAATTAGCTCTGTATTGTTTCTAATACAATGATGATGAAGATGATTGTGGTCTCACTGCCATCCCCATACACCAGAGAGAAAAAATCATTTTCTCCTTTCAGCCTGTTGACTGCCTCCAGTGGAGGTTGCTGATTAGAGAGAACATCATGGTTGTTCTAGCAATACATATGTAATATCTACTCTTTTTACAGAGTGTTGAACTTGGTTATGTATGTGATAGGAAGGAACAAACAGGAAAATAATTTTTTCTACATAAATTCTGCATTTAAAAAATTCTTTTTTTTTTTGTACAGGCGGTGTGGCCCAGTTGTTGAAATTGAAGTCATTAGATAAAAAATGAGTTGAATATCAATAAACTACAATTACTGCATGCAATCCCTTGATCCTCTCAAGGAGGCTAGTAGCAATAATCATATATTGCTCATTCGCAGTCACACACATTGTCGATAATATCAATTGAAGCAGCATACGGATGCAACCAGATGCTGTAAGAATTCGGTTGTGAATAATTATTATGATTGTTGACGAAAATGTTTAAAAAATGATTGTTCACTTTGCTAAAAAGTTTAACCATTTCAACAAACACGAATGCTGCGGGGTGCACACACAAATGATGAATGAAATGAAATGAACCCTTTCTATATTGTACACTAAACCACACCACACACACCACGCTACCATGTAAAAGACAAGAAAGCCACCAACAATGCTTATTTGGTCAACGGAAAGCTTTTGGAATGAAATACACACACAATAATAATAATAATAACAAGCATATTACATGCGTAGAGGATGAAACTGGGGTTTGAAAGCAGCAAATTTTTTGGAGTATTAAACGGAATTATAAATGAGGGTTCAGCCCATAGATTCACCCGATGATGTCGGCGTTAATGACCAAACACGTAGGTGGTGGCGGTGGTGATTATATTAGCCTATTTTGTTTCGGACTATACACCCTACCCTCCCTAGTTGATCATGATGATGCTGATGATAGATGTGAGGTAATTACGGTACCATCATCTCTCAAGACAAACGTTGCTTCATCAGCGATTATTGCAACTTATGTGCTCACATTCAAAACGGAATTACTTAGCATCCATTGAGAAACACAAACAAATCCAACCCCTTGTAAATTTCCATTTATCACAATTATCAGCCATGTGATCCTCTCATAGCCGTATAGTGAAAGGCGTAAGAATAGAGCAGTGTATTAATATGTAAAAGACAATGTGTACTTCAAGTTGGGCTAGCCTTCGATCATCACATCATCCTTATTTCATTTGCAAATACAAACCACAAGCTACTCAGTCAAGATTGAATCTGTAGTAGTATCCTTCAATCTTTTATGAATATATATTTTTTCCATCATTGGCACTTAAATCATGCATATTCTTACGTGATAATTTGACAGGCCGATGAAATTCAAGTTATTCTATTGTGATAGTTTTTTGGTGTTTCATCAAGGCTTCGGCTTGCAAAGTAAACTTTGGAGTTTTACGTTGTGATTAATGATATGGTATGTATTAGCAGCCAGAAAAAAACTTTAGGGAATCATGGGCTGTTGTGTAAATAAGGAATAGGAGCAGTGCAGTGTCGTGAGCACCGTTCAACTTTCGTACTACCCAGTGCCAAAGAAAAAGAGCTCCTGTCATGCGAACTCATATCACTAGTGTGCCATTGAATATTATGCAAATAACATTAAAAATATAGATAAGACATTTTCCCAGTCTGGCTATCCTGACTGGAGGTTCTCCTCTACCTGTCCACGACTTCCTAAATGGTTATGAATTCTCGATATGATTACACCATCTGCTCTCTCTTTTTTTTTATCGGGCTACGCAGAATGCATATAAGTAGTATAAGCAAATCATTAAAGTTGCAAGCTTATTTATTGAAGTTCCGGTGGGACTGCATAATGCAAAAATGTTATATATTCATATATGATAGTTATATTTATGCCAGTTAGTTTTGTGTGCCGAGAATATGAATTATCTGTTGGCTGTGTCGGTCTCGGTCCCTTCAACAACATCAAAAATGAGACAAGTAAACAAGCTGTTTAGGGATAAAATATGTGCTTCCACATCCCCACAAAATATGCTATAATAAGGTAGGGGTAATTGGTTTGTTTATATTTATATATTGGCAGTCAAATGCACGGAGGTTTTTCATGAATTGTTCCGCTGCTGTTGACTTGTATGTAATAATTAGGTGGAGTGTTGCCTCAACTGCTTCTGGATTTATCAGCAGTACAGCGAAACAAGCCAGGCGGTTTCTTTGTTGATGGTCTTTCCTTCAATAATCCTCATGTCGACTACTTATTCTAAGTTGGAGCGAGTAGCACTCAATATTTGCGTGAAACAGAAGCTACAAGACAATTAAATTGCCTTGGAAATAAATACCCACTAACTTGAACATATTTCATCGCAACAAAACGACTTATTTATATCATGGGTGAATCATATATTTTCCTTTGAAAGCCCTCCTCTATCTCCCTATTAAATCCGTTTTTCTCTCTAAATGAAACTAACGAAACCAACTCTCAACGTATACAAAAAAGATGTAAACCTGTTTAATAAAGGAAAACGTATTATAATCTGGATGGCTGGTCATCTTTTGCTACACACACACATTATTATTATCATTTTATTATTGTGTAGTTTTCTCTTACTTACTTAACACCAGTTTCCATCATTTAAAGGAATGTACAAAAGAGCTGTAGGTTAGATGAAATGTAAGTATGGACAATGTAAAATAACCTTTTTATGAAGTTGTCAAAATTCAAAGCGAATCAAAGAAAGACAGCACCACAATACAATAGCATTACCATAGCTGTAGCAACCAGCATTATATTCTTTTCAGGTCAGGTGTTCATTCAGACGATTGATGAAACTCACGCATTCATGAAACAACTATGAAAATTGAACCAACATCAACAGACCCACACAAGTTTACTTATGATGATATGATGGGCTTTAGCTGATCTTATATGCATCTCTACGTGCCTATTAGATAAAAGGTATAATAATGTACTACTAGCAAGTGGCGATGTATGTTCAATTTGACTGCAAATGGGCTGGTTATGTACGATTGAATTGTCGGTGTGAATCACCCTCTACTGCCATGGTTTGTGAGAGGTGTGAAATTTATTTGACAAACGACATTCACCAGTATGCCGGCACAGCTAAATAACACCCTGAAAATGCGTGCTTATAAAAAGAAGGCTTGGTGATGTGATGATACATGCATACATCCCTACCTACTTGTATTTTTTGACAAATAAAAAACGTCCCTATTGTGTACTTCATGATGAGTGACGCAATAGTACCAAGTAGTTTTTTTTCTGTAGAAACTACATGCTCAGTTATTCCATTGATGATAGTAGCAGATAATCATTAATAGTTTTCAGTTACAGTTAATTACTGCTTATTTGCTCATTATCGTCACATTAGTCAGTAATCCTAAGGAAACTCCTTGCTACTTTGTGGCATTACTTACAATTACAATTTACAATGTTCAAAGGCTTGCGCAGCTATTGAAGGTGGGAAATAAAGAACGTGTTTTCTTTCCTTGACAGATAGGTATTGTTGTTCACACGTACCCAAAGCATGTGCAAAGTATACTTAATTGTCCTCATATGCCAAATATATTTGGAATTAGAAGGAAAAAAATTACATGAAAACAAGTCTGACAAAATGATGGGACATGTTCAATTCAAAATAGCGTTTTGTAAAACTTAATCAAAGTTGGGGCGATGTCGTTTGAAAATTGAAAAGGCCTTGCTCAAAAAAAACATTTTTGCTATTAGCTTAATGTTGTAATTTTTTTTGAGTTACAACAGCAAAATGAGAAGTTAAAGACTTGTAATGTACCAATAATTGTGTATACCTACCAAATTATGATAACGACGAGGCATTAGTCTACATTGTCTCCATTGATGGTTTTAAATGAAGAAAAAAATATGTTGAGTTATTACCCCGGTTATTCACATGTATATTAATAATGGAATCGGATTGACAAAAGTGGATTGATACCGAAAATATCAAAGAGAGAAAGGTACGCTATCTGCATACATAATATGAATGTATACATCCGTGTTCATGTTAAGCAAAGGGGTTTCGGTTGGTGAAGTATTTTTAAACCGGTTTCAATTCAATAATATGCGCAAACAGTAGCAGTCATATTGGTTGTTAAGCCTGATTTTTACTGCTACCGTTTTAAATTTAGCTTAATATATAATGAGCTACATTATATGATATGGTATGATATGAATTGTGATGTTTGTTACCCAATCACCAACTTTTTTCAGCCTAAGCTTTAAGTTAAGTTGTTGTTCGTTTGAAATAATTTGGAACCGAAAGGACAAAGTAAGGGAATGCTTTTGAGGGATACCTTGTAACATTGTATCAGAAAAGAACCCTACGCTTGTGCTACTCCTGACATAAAAAGGGAAAGAATTGAGTAGCTGCGTGTGAATAATAAAAACATCTTGATATCTAAATTGGCTTACATTGTGAATAATAGCAGTTCATTTTTTGTATTCTACTTTTTTATGACAAGAAATGACATGTACTTGACGCAAATCGATATGCCGTATTTGTACATAATGGTATAAATAAGCATATATTATCTGTAATATGAGCTCACAAGAGAGGATAATACATGTCCTATTATACCATTTTTGACAATGTCTTCTTTCAATTTCGTATGATAAGCTTTGGAGTGGAGTGATTGTGAATACACACTGCACTCTACGCATGCATTACATTTTATTGGAATTGAGGATGTTTTGAAAAGTTCCTGTATTTCTTTAGTGCACGGTTGAATTTATTGCAGACAATATTATTATGAAAATTCGATGAATTTAGGGTTGGAGTGTTAAACCATTTGAAAGTTGAAAAAGTCGTACTGGCACCATGTACATTACTCACGAAAAAAGTATATCATCAACCTTGTTTTACTTTTTTTAATGTCTCTGTTATTGAAACATTCCAATTTTCTTCGACATTTTTATAATCACTTGTTTAATTTTAGAGAAAAGGTATCTACCCTATTCACATGTTGGTTCGGCTCTATCTCCTCCCCCTTTTTTATTTATTCAAGAGGGTTTTCAATCCGGAAAGGGATATTTTTTCCCCTGTTCTTGATGATACTATGAGTACTCTCTCAAACTTGTGGCTATTATTACACAGTCTTTCTCTTGTTAAAAGAATCAGATTTAAAAATGTATGGTGACAGGAAAAAGTTGGAGTAGGAGTAGGATGTAAAAAATGCAAATAAGTGAGATATATGTATTATTTTGCATGAAACGCTAAATGTATTGATCATACATTACATTTAAATGTAAGCATGCATGCAAACAGAAAGAATTATTAGGCCCTAATCTTATTGTTCTTGTTTGATTTTTTAACCAATATTTGCATTCAAGCATTTTGTGGAGAGTGGATTGACTTATTTTTGTTGGCAGATATATTTCATTTATTATTCATTAAATGCTTGCTATAAATGATTCATAAGGTAATAACTTGTCCTTCTGCCTAAAAATGATAGCAAAGGGAAAAGAAAGGTTCATAAATTTGATTGACACGTCATAAATAAATGTATGTCAGCTTTTAAAGCACAAATGTACGTACATATAAATATATATATATATATATGTGTGTACGTACGTACTACTGTAAATTCAAACTTGCATATCATAATATTTTTATAACCAAGGTACTCCACTAAAATAGGAACAACCTTCAAAAGTTTCAAAACTGCAATAATTGAATATAAAAAATATTACGACATGAGCTGAATTTAAGATTGTAAGACTGTTGATTTATTTTCAAAGCATAAAAATTAATTCAAAATAAAAGTAGTAACATTAATTGATAGTTTCAAATTAAATCAATTTATGTGGGGTTGTTGGGTGTTCCATTTTGATTAGGATGTATAACAAATAGGTATTCGATTGAAATTAAAATTGAACACTAATCGTAATCAAAAGCAAAGGAGGGACAAGACAAGAAAACCTAAAGAAAAACCCTTTTCTACCTAGTCGCTTACATTTATGAATGTGGTATCTTATGATAATGGCATTGGCCACTAACGTCGTGGTAGGAGGGGCAGTAAGTCCAGTAAAGAAATGAATTTTCTTTATCTATTTTTTTACTCTTCTCGTCTACTCTGCAAGGGGCAATTCTAACTATATGATGGAACATAAAAAGCAGCATGAATGTATGTCCTCCAAACAATTCCCAAAAACTCAGTTTTAATTATAACGAAATCTTCCTTAGTATAATTGAATCTCCTATATTTAACGCTACAATCATCGTTAATGACTTGTAATTGTGAATAATTTGCAATGAAAATACTAACCAGTTTTTCATTAGTGGATGAATGACTGACTGAAGCGTAAAATTGAAGATATGAGTGGTTTTAATTCAATCAATCACCTCTCAAAAATCCTAAATATTTCATCATAACTTCCGAAGAAAGAACATTTTAGATGAGAGCTCTATTAATTCAAGCCATTTGAGTTTACAGTCCTCAACAGTGCTAAAAGCTAGTTTTTTTCTCTCTTTAATGTAATGTAATAACAACCTGGACAGCTAGTGACTGCTGCAGTTTTTACCAACTTTGGTTGGGAGAGAAACGAAGGGAAACTAGGTTGGTTGTTGTTTCATGCTAGCGTGCTAAGAAGTGACAGACATCTTCCTGGACAGTTTGGTTTCGTACCTAGTTTTTTCCATGTCATACTCAGTTTCCCCCTCTCATTCGGTTATTACTTTACTAATGCATTGAGACATTGGACACAGTATACCTTTGCCAATTACGTTGATAGTTCATCTCAGGTTGCTCTGTTGTATTATTGTTTCATTCAGGGACAATGATATGATGTCTATGAGAAACGGCTGTGTGTTATGCATATGTACAGCTGCCCCTTATGCACTATTATGTGTGGAATACACCTTGTTTCTATAGAAGTTTTATTGTGAGCCACAGCAAGCGTTTCTTTGTTTCTGTGTTATCTAATCGTCCAGCCTATTACGTGACATGAAATGTGCTGTCTGTCGGTCCGTGGACGACATGCCATCATCATCACCACAGTCCACACCACCATCACCATGGGATAATGAATTCTATCCTTGTCTACCTTCCCAAGAAACTTTTATATGTCCCCTATCTCTCACTCGCTCTCTGCGTTTTCATTCCCTCTTTTTTAATTCATGTATAAGGTGTCGCCCAGCTTTGTTAATGACAGCATCCTCCATTACAGTTTTGGAATAACTAACAGCAAAATTGATAATTAGACGACAGACCCAGCCCATCGCTCATTTTATATATTTTTTTCTTTTACTCCTTTATCACCTCACTCTCTCACCACTCACGGTCTTCATCCTCTAAACTCATTTCTAACTAAGCTCGTGTGCTCATTTAGTACATTTCCCTTTCAACTGTGTGTATCTCT